>CM022679.1:10437168-10817168 GCA_012295275.1 Chrysomallon squamiferum
AAGGATGATTTATTATTATTACCATCATCAGCTTTATCATTTATCAAAATCATCACGACTGTCATCATCTTCATAATCGTCGTCGTCGTCATCATCATCATCATCATCTTAATTGCCATCGTCGATTCAACGCCCATCCGCGACGTGAAAATCAACATTATGATGATCATTATTGCTGTTGTCGTCGTCATCAACGTAGTTATTATTAAGTTGTTATCATCATCTTCTTAAGTGTCAACACCATTCTCAGTGCCATCGTCAGCACCTGTGTCTGTTGATAGTTACATAGCATCGTATGTCATTTTACAAGAATTATTTTAATGTTATGAATGATAGCTACATTATCATTAACAAGAAATCGTCTAACTACGCCATAAAAATATATAAATATCTTCGGTATTATTATTATTATTATTATTATTATTATCTTAAGACTGTATTGAAGATCGGTTAATTTTAAAAATTGTCTTCATCGCAACGATAACTCCCTCTTTCCCTAAATAACCCTAACCCTAACCCTAACCCTAACCCTAACCCTAATCCTAATCCTAATCCTAACTCTGACCTTAACGGTAACCCTAACCTAACTGTCACTCTAATCCTAATTCTAACTGTAACCCTAACCCTAACCCAAACCCAAGACTAATCCTAACCTAATCCTAACCTAACCCTAACCCAAACTCTAACCCTAACCCTATCCTTAACCCTAACCCTAAACCAGCCCTAACCCTATTATTAACAAATAATAATAATAATAATAATAATAATAATAACTCTAACCATAACCCTATCCTTAACCCTAACCCTAAACCAGCGATAACCCTATTATTAACAAATAATAATAATAATAAATAAAAATAAAATATAAAAAATAGATAAAAAGAAAATAGATAAAAATAAAGTTAATACGTAATGTTTTCTTCCAAAGAGTTAGTTAAAAATTAATTTGATGTTGCTGCAAAAAGAAAGCTCCACAAGTGAGAGCTAAATGTGGAAACATTTAATTTACTTTACTTCCTTTGTTACTGGAATGTACACAGAAGATAAAGTAAATGAATGCAAGGTTTACTTAAATCACCAACGAGTTGACAGCACAGCAAACATACACAGCATCTTTGATTTGGTTTTGTTTTAAAATCTTTTCTTTTCTTTCTTTTTAATTATATATATATACATATATATAATAATGAAGGCATGTTAATATATACATATATATATATATGTCAATGTGCCTTCATTATTAAGCTTTATCTATACTTTATCAGTAGTAAAGAATAGACCTCTAATAACAAATTGTATTTTTTCCCTTTGGTAATATTTGGTAACAAGTTCTGTTTTATTCGTTCATTGTGATTGTTCATAGTGATGTGTTCAATATGTAAGGAAAGCTGTTGGTTTTTTTTTTTTTAATGTTATATGATATGCTACTACGATACAGTTGAATGTTATTTGTCTAAAATAGCATAAACATAATGTTGATCTATTTCTTGGTCTCATCACAATATCTAGGATACTTTATGCATATTAGTAAAGTAACAGAATTAAAAAAAAAAAAAAAAAAAAAAAAAAAAAAAAAATGTAATAATAATTAATAATAGTAATAATTATGATGAAAATAATAATAATAATAATAATAATAATAATAACAATAATAGTTTTAATAATAATAATAATAATAATAATAATAATAATAACAATAATAATAATAATAATAATAATAATAATAATAATAATAATAATAATAATAATAATAATAATAAAAAAAATAATAGTAAAATAATTAAAACGTCTTCCAGCAAGTTCTGCACGATTTTCTGTCTAAACTGTTTTTCTGTGACGTGTCAGCAGGACGCACAATTAACTTGGCAGTGGTGTTTTGTGGCGGTGGAAGCTCTATTAACCACTAATTACTGAGATCATGTATATCTGCAGATCATGTCGTAGAGCGAGGTACAGCACAGTAGCTGATCTCTCGCTGCAGTTCTTTTCATCAGTGGATCGATTAATCTTGGCGAAAATTCTTCTGGTCATTAATACATCATGACACTCGTAAAAGACACTCGACAAATGATGAGTTGTATTTGTAATTGTTTGGAGAAATTAAGTATGCAATGTTACGTTCTCGTGGAAGATAGTTAGATACAGATAGACTGACATTCTCTGTCTCTCTCTCTCTAAAACTGTTCCAGAGAGAGAGAGAGAGAGAGAGAGAGAGAGAGAGAGAGAGAGAGAGAGAGAGAGAGAGAGAGATATCGTTTTTATTTATTTTGTTTATTATTATTATTATTATTATTATTATTATTATTATTTGCATTTATAAATCTAAGGTAAATATTCAAACTCTAATCAATTTATGTTTGTTTTGTCTAAAAAGAAAGCTCTCTCACACACACACACACACACACACACACACACACACACACACACACACACACACACATCATAAAAACAGCACTAACGCGTTACTTATTACAGTACCGTCTTTTCTTTTTTTTTAAACTCTTTAGTTCTTGGTTACATTACAGCAAATAACCTTTAATAAACCTCCACGCCCTTCCGCTACCAACAGCGATTCATCTGCCTCCGCACACACACACACACACACACGTGCCTTCGAAAAGAACGCACTTGCGTGACCACCGGAAATGTCTTGCACGTTGCAAAATAATCAGGGAAAAACCATTCCAGAGCCTGGTCCAGGAATTCGGTGACCGGGTCTGCTGCAATGAATGCCGAAACATCCGCCAGATTTTTATTATGGCATCCCTGTTTGTATCTCGTAGAAAACTGAGGCATCTCCAGCTCGCGTGTTCACGTGTTTACACAACCCACGGTGGTATTCTCCAGCACATTTCGATTCCGCTTTTTCCTTCATCATTTTGCGCAGCTCATCACGGTATTTGCGTTGCAGAAGGCAAGAGTGCTAGTGACACAGATGCATGTTATAATGTGGAAAGGTATGGGGCGGCGCAAAGTTCAAGGACGAGTTTGGTAACGAACAAAGAATTTGTAACAATGAATGTTTCAGGTCTCTCAGTGAAAATAATAATAAAAAAATACAACAACTTACACACAGACAGACAGACAGACAGAGAGAGAGAGAGAGAGAGAGAGAGAGAGAGAGAGAGAGAGAGAGAGAGAGAGAGAGAGAGAGAGAGTGTGAATGTGGAATTTTAAAAATATTTCCTCTCTCTCTCTCTCTCTCTCTCTCTCTCTCTCTCTCTCTCTCTCTCTCTCTCTCTCTCTCTCTCTCTCTCTCTCTCAATGTGCGGAGGTTATATGCATTTGATTATTATAATTTATATACTTGCTTTAAAATTTTCAGAAATGAACGATAATAGGTTATTAAAAAGTATAATTAATGATATCGAAAAGTTGAGGTAATTAATTACTTAAACTTTTAATAAAGTTATTTCAAGTTCTCTGAGAGTAATTATTCATTCTAATCATGCTCGAAAACACACGCACACCATTGAGAATTCTTTACGGAAAAGTAATTGTTCAAGGAGACCGAGTCTTTGAAAGTCAAATAAAAACTATTGAAATCCCAATCCCGTAAAGGTATGTAAAAATGTATGCAGATTGAATCATTTGATGATGTAGAAATACTAAATCTAATTATATTAACTATTCTTTGCCGAATTAATTAAAACTATATACTCCAAATCTAAATTTGATTTCACATTGTGTAACTACAGCTTAAAATATTTATCTTTACAAGATGGACATTCCTCCAGTAGAGTATAGGACGTCAGTTGCTTCCACGAAATAGGGCCTGCTAAAAACGGAACCATCTGGCTAAACATAAAACATTATTAACACAACTTCTCACAAAAAGAAACTACCATTTTTACTTTTTATAACTACGTTTAGCTGTTGATCTTCAAAGTCTCTAAAAGAATGAATCGAAGTTACTTTCATCGCAGTCTGGCACCGATTCGTCCCTGAGGCAAAAATACGCAGGTGTAAGTTAATTATACTGACCAAAAACTAATAATTTAATAATTATTGTTTTCGTAACAATGGTCAGGCATCTGAATAACATACCTTAGAGATATATATATAATTTACGATAACTTTCTTTCACTGGTTCATTAAAAGAACGTTACAAAAATAAACAATGTTAGGTTCATTACGTCACTGTGCGAATATAACAAGATTTACGGTACAAGGGAAGTTACTCTACATTGCTTTTGCATTCGTGTAAATGTATTGTTTTTTCATGCTTAAAAAAAAAATAATTATTTAAAATTTATTTAGCGATTAATATTTAAGATCTAAAGCATTAAAAGTTTTCTTTGTATCTATAAATTTGTGTCCTAAATATTTATTAAAATATTTGGAAATATTTTATTATGATTATTATTTATTGTTGTTGTTGTTGTTGTTATTATTATTATTATTATTATTATTATTAAACTTTTCACTGCCAATGTTTTTAGAACTGCACCTTAAATAAAATTTTGTTGTGTCTTCATTAAAAAGATTGTAAAATATAAATTAAAAAAAAAAAAAAATAATAATAATAATAATAATATTCTGGATTATATATATTTTTTTAAATAAAAAGAAACAAAATACATTTTAATTTCTTTTATTTCTATATGAAAGATATCAAAACAAATATATCTGAGTAAAATATAGAGTAAATGCAATAAAATTTGTCATAATAATAACATGTGCGTTATTTAAACACTTTAATATATAGATTAAAAAACCAGAGTTGCATCCCTTGGACATAGTTAAGTGAGGCTATAACTTTCTTTTGTCTTTTATGTTAGTTATTAATTTTATTAGTAAAATCTGCTCTAAACACTGTTAAAAATTCTAAATTAAAAATTTTATGCATCAAGCAATTAAAAAAAAAAATGTTTATCACAGTCTAATTGAATTGAAAACATACATGATTGGTATTCATTAATTTTATTTTTAATCTTTAATTTTCGGATTTCACCCATGATTTAATACTATTACATTTTACAGCTAAACAAAAAAATGGTTTTGGATGTCAACAAATATTGATAATCGATATTTTTTTTCACACCAACTTTACATCATTTATTACATCAAATACTGAATCTTTTTGAACAAATTTCAAGGTAAAATAAGGTAAAATACAAATTTCAGACAATATTCAAACAGGTTAGAAAAAAAAATGCCAGCACGTTTCTGTATGTGTATGGTTGTCTGGACACACTTCCATTGAAACTGATGAAAAAGTTTGGGGTTTTATTATATATAAACAGAAGACAAAAATAAAAGGCAAAAAGATAAAATAATACAGCAATAGGATTGTCTTTATAAAAATACTTGTAGAAAGTCTTTTCAAATTATTATTTTTCTTATTTTTTCAATTTTAGTAAAACATTTCTGTTACTACATTAGTTAAGATATCAGTCAGTTAGAAATAAAACTGTAAAAAAATAATAGATCTGATATTTCAAAATTATCAAATTATTCACTGATCTCTTTGGACAAAACTGAATACTGTACTAATATTTCAGTTACTGCATTTTCTGTTATCATGCAGTTGTTAATGAAAAAGAATCAAACAATTAAAAATTTCAAGGTTCATAAACTTTCATCAGAACATGATATAATGATTAAATAAGTTTCATAATTCATAGTTTCATCAGGAGAACAGAATGATATGATTAAAACTGAAAAAAAATATAAATACTTAACAACTGGCCTGCTTTGCAATGATCAGATGACTTTTAAAAAAGTACTCAAGCCCTTGGGGCATTTAATGCCACAGAAAAGTTTAAAAAAAAGAATTAAATGGTTACCCTATTTGTATCCTACTAATATCATTTGTCTGTAGGAAAGTCCCTGCCAGCTCCATGAAAATAAAAACGAAGATAAAATTTCCAAAAGAAACCACAATCTCTTCTACTCTAAATATTAAGCTACTAATATAAAATAAATATTGTGTATTTATGAAGATGCAGGTTTCTTTACATTACTGAGTAATTTTTTCAGTTCCTCTGTTGAGTTAACAGGGAGGGAACAAGTGTGTTTCTCACAAACGTAGGCTGTTGTCTTGCCGTTAACTTTATTTAAAGTCTGAAGAATAGGAAGCTTGGTTCTCAGGAAGGATTCGGTGCTGCCATCTGTGTGTATGATGATTTTATTGGGGAGATAACTCTCGTGGATTGTCTTAAGCATCTCTTTGGTTTCATGTGATTCTTTGTCTCCAAAAATGATTATCTGCAGGAAAAAAATAAATTCATAAATGAAAATAACAACAATAATGTAATTATGTTTAAAACATTTTTACAAAAAAAGAAAGAAAAAGGGCTGCTACTTTTAAAATGTAAATCTAATGAAACTGATAACTGAAACAATAATTCCAAAATTAAAACCAAATTTAATGAAATTTAAAAAAAAAATGAATGAAATTTAAATAATAATAAAATAATAATAATAATAATAATAATAATAATAATAATAATAATAATAATAATAATAATAATAATCACTGAAAGACAGATATAAGAATGAACCTGTTTTGGGGTAGACACTGAGAAGACAAAGGCACACAGGAGTTCTGGGACAGCTATTGGAATCTTTTCAAGTCTTTGACTGTAAACTTCAAATATCTTCATTCCTCTGTCAGACCATTCACTGTTATTCAGAAAGTGAGACAGTCTTAGCAGATTCATTGCAGAGACTGAGTTAGAACTTGGTTCAGCTCCATCCTGATCTGTAATAATAATAATAATAATAATAATAATAATAATAATAATAATAATAATAATAATAATAATAATAATAATAGCAACAACAACAACAACAATAGTAGTAGTAGTAGTAGTAGTAGTAGTAGTAGTAGTAGTAGTAGTAATAATAATAATAATAATAATAATACTAACAACAGTAGTAGTATTAGCAGTAGTAGAAGTAGTAGTAGTGGTAGTAATAATAATAATAATAATAATAATAACAAGAACAGTTATAATAATAATATGAAATAAAAAACAATATAATATGTATGAGTACATCCACATACACACACATTAATTATATAACAATAAACAGATCCCCTCCAAAACTTATAAAAACTAATTTTGTACTTGCTAAAATGAAGGTTATTATATAAAATATTATCAATATAAGTAAATAAAATATTTGATGGATAACAATATAAGTAATAAATAAATAAAGAAATCCTATAATGAGAAAATATAATGAATAATTCAAAGAGAAATTAATGTAGAAACATAAGAAAATGGTTTCTTAAATTGTTTAAAAAATATCTATTTATAAAAATTAATAAGAAAATTATTAAAAAAAATAAAAATTGATTGATGTCTCACCATCTTTCATTCTCATAACAATGGACGAATCTCCAAGTGCACTGCTGAAATAACCACCAGCCTCTTCATCCCAGAACAGCTTGTTTTGCGTTTCTTGGAGCTGTTCGGCCCATTCCAACCACCTCTCATCATAGCAAGCTTCATACAGGTCCAGAAGACCACGAATCACAAAGGCGTAATCATCAGCAAAACCCTCGATAGGAGAAGATCTGAAACAATAAAAATTATTAATTTGTAAAAAATTTATATATTAAAAGGTTAATAGTTAAAAGTTGATATTGAAGGTAACAGGAAATTCTGGGAGATAGAACTTTTATTAAAAATGATGAGTGATGAGCGAGATTTCATCATAACAGACACTGTTATATTACTTAAAGAATGCATACATGTTAAAAATTTATAAAAGAATAAAAGAATAAAGAAAAATAAGGAAGAATAAGATACAACAGAATTGTTAAGATAATATGAAAAGTAAAGGCAAGGTAAAATAAAATAATACAAATTAAAATTATGCCTCTATAAAAACTACAGTATATATTAAAATATATATTTATACATATTTCAAAAATATTTCAAAAATACATCTGTATAAAAATTACAACACAAATTTCAAATATATATCTGTATAAAAACTACAGTATATATTAAAAACGTATCTGTATAGAAAATAAAATACGTACATCTGTGAAACGTCTTTGTCCTGAGATGTGTAACAACTTCTGAGTAGAACCTGTGAATCCTGCTGATACATGTGAGACTGGAGAAACTCAGCAGCGGTCACTGCACGGCCGGTCAGTTCAGGGTCCTGCAACACCTGTCCACCTCTAGCAAACCCCGACACCATCAGACCTGGTCACACACAATTATCATTTTTATTAATGTACTTCTGTATCAAAGATAATGCTTTCTTCTTTAAATCTTTTTCTTAGTATTATATATATGTTTTGAAAACATTATTAACATTAATTTTATTTTTCCATTATTAAATATCTGGATTAAAGATAAAAAAAAAAAAAAAATATTAGTAAGTTAATTATTTTCTCTCCATTAATTTCAAATTATCCAATTAATTTCTTTACTTTCTAGAACACTTCTGAACCAAAATAGATTACACTTTAAAAATATTTTTGACTAATGATTATGTTTTTCATATAGTGGTTATATTGTTTTTCCGTTCATACCATTCCATGCTGCAACCATTTTGTTGTCCAGATGTGCCTTTGGTCTGCCCTGTCTGACTTCAAACAACTTGAGTCGACTCTTTTCAAGAACAGATTTGGTGATGTTGACATCGAGAGCAAAATGAGCTGAGGTGTCTTCCAGACTTCCTCTGATAATCAGAACATTCTTACCTTTCAGTTCATCATGTGGATCCTTGTGAAAATAAACACCAACAACAACAAAGTATATAAAGCAAGGAAATTTAACAATTATCTTTGGAAAGAAAAAAAGAGGTTTCATTTGAAGTGTTTTGGCTGAGAGAATGGTTTGAAATTAGCTTGTATATAAAATATAATCTTCAAGTTCAGTATTCATAAGTGATTATATATTATTAGTTTTATATTATTTTTTAAAATTTTCTTCTTCTTTTTATTTTGATTATTATTATTATTATGTTTTATTGACAGGCAGTGAAAATAATTTGCAGATTTCTTCTTTGAATTTTAACTCATTTCATTGTAAAAGAAATACCAACAAGAAAAAGCAGTTCCTTTTTAAAAATTTTGTATTGGTATAATGATATCATTTTTACAAAATTACTGGAAATACCCCAGGAATGTGCATTCATGTATATAATTATTACATTTCTGAGATGGATCTTGTATTTCAGAAATACATGCATTTTTGTGTTTGTGTTACAAATGACAGTATGATGACTAAATATATTTTTGTATTTTTAGTCACTGATCAGACTATTTTTGTGAAGAAATATTTTTACTTCAATAAATTACTTGTTATTTACACACACATGAAGTGACTAACCTGATACGGTTCAACGTTGCCTGCTTTCTTCACATCATAATGATGACAGAAAACATCGGCGTACTTGAGCTCAGACTTTCCTTCTACTGGTGTGGTGAGACAAGACTGAACTTCATCCCAAGTCCACACACAGAAAGCTCCCTCTTTCTTCTCTGCTGCATCAGCTGATGGCAGGGAATCAGCATCTTCTGCACTGTAGAAACCTCCAACCTGGTGAATCATTCATATATTTAACATGGTATCTTTTAACACTATCGTTTGAAAGGTATGAAAAAATCATATATTTAACATTATAGTACCTTTTAATATTAATGATTAATAGGTATGAAAAATCATATATTAAACAATACATTGCAAGTAATTTGTATCAAAATAATTTGATTTAACTATTTTTTAAAATATATATACATATTTGTCTGTGCTCAATGGCATGTTTTTACAAAATAATAATAATAATGAATAATAATAATTTTTAATAATATAAACAACTGTGTACACAATGTTAACAAAAATAATAACAATAATAATAATAATAATAAAAAAAAAAAATAATATATGTATTTGCTTTCATAATTTGAGTAGTTCTGGTAAAATGTAGAAATTCCAATTGCAGACTGATCAGCTTTGATATATGTAGACATGTTCATGTATGTCAAAGCCGTAGATGAATCAGTCATGAGACCCTAACAATACTGAGAAATTAGATACACTTAAAATGAATGATTCTTAAAACCATGACACTTCATGCAATCATCCTAAGCAATTTTTATTTCGACTTTCACCAAAAAGCATTTAAACATTAACATCATATTTAAAGATGCAGTTGTCTTTTTAACTACATAATAGTATCTTCAAGGATATGTTGAATTAATTCAAAGATAAAGAATATACCTACTGGGTGACTGAGATCTCTAGAAACATAGGTAAATATATCTCTGGCAGTCTCAGCTAACAGTTCGTCTTTTGTAATCTGCAGCAGAAACATAATATCAGTCAAAATAAAATTAAAAAAAAAACAAAAATTTTCTAATAGTAAAATAATAAAAATAAAAAAAAAATAAATAAAAATGAATAAAATAAAAAATTAAAAACAAATAATAAATAAACATATAAATAATAATAATATAAATGTACAAAAAAAACCCTGTCAAAACATGCTCAACTTTTACTTTCTCCAAACAGACCATTAATCATGTATGTGTGCCTGTGAGGTTCATGTGTATAAACACACAACTAATTATATTAGCCACCTTCAAAGTTGTACATTAGAACAGTAGATGTGTAAAATGAATGTATATTATTTTTGTTCAATGTCATTTTTGTAATCTGACAGATAATAGCAAGATTTATGAAATCTGTTATCACTTTGTATAATACCCCTACAACAGTGGAGCAATGATCAGCAACTTTCAGTGGATGGGAAAGCACACATCTCTCAATTTAACAATAAAATACACAGACCTTTTTAAAGGGAAATGGCTGTTGATGACTGAAACATACAAAGAAACACAGACTAACCTGATAAGCATCAAGATAAGCCACAGAGAGCTGGGCCTGGTCATACAACATCTTTTCAAAATGAGGCACATGCCAGAACTTGTCTGTGGAATAACGATGAAAACCCTAGAAAAATATGAGAATGAAATCAAAATGTCCATAATAAACATAACAATATGTGTGTGTATGTGTGTGTTTGTGTCAAGGAATATATTGGTAATAAGGAATGAAATATATGGCAAGTATTTTATACATGAAAGTTTTTGAAAAATATTTGAAAAAGAAAAATATTATTATTTAAGTATTCTTATAGAGGTATATTTGTATACTTCCTTAATATATAAGATAGAACTATAATAACAATAATAATAATAATAATAATAAAAATAATAGTAATAGTAATAGTAAGAGAATAGTATTAGTAATAGTGATAATAATAATAATAATAATAAATTTATACTGATTTTAATGTTACAGCTTTAACATTTACTGGAACTGCATAACCTTTCTATCACGAAAAATGTAGAGAATTGATTAAATCATTGAAAATCAGATATTTTAAAAACAAACCCATTTTTTTACTATTTACCAACAACATTACTCAACTCTGAACCTTGAAAACTTTATTTTGGCATACTCAGGCCGACTAATGTTAGGAGATTTCAAACAATAACAACAACAAATCCAGACATGGATTTTTAATACAATACACCCAGATATAATTCAAGTGTGGTCTTATGATACATTTCCACCACTATTCACCTGAGCAATGTGGTCATGTATTCCTCCTTTGGCCATCATCTTCAGTGTATGCACAACCATGTCCAGAGCTTTCTGCCTCTCCGAGGAAAGTGGCTGTGTTCCGTAGAAATGAAGAAGGAACTTTAAATTTACTGAAAGCAAACCACTGTAAATGTATGGGGCATAAACAGTATGTTACTTTTTACCATTTGTACTCCATTAGCACATAAACACTGATATAAACACATATACAGGTACTTCTGTTAGAAATGTTTTTTTGTTCTAGTAAGAAACCAATAACTCATGAAAAAAACCACAAATGAAATAAAATTAATAATAATAATAAAAAAAGAAGATAAATAAATAAGTAAAATAACAACAATAATTAAATAAAAAATAATTAATATAAAACGTAAAAAACCCCAGAAAAAACAACAACAACAAAAACACACAAAAAGGAAATCTATAGACTATGTTATGCCCTAGTTTTGCATTTAATCTCAATTTGGTTTTTCTAAAAAGTTTATAGACTTACAATAAACACGCTTTAAGGTTTATGAAAATAAACACGTTAAAAAATTTGGAGATAAGCTACAACAATTCTGATTAGGAATTTATCACCATTAGCTTTAGTTTCCTAGGACCATAAATATATTTACAGAAGTCAAAACATGCTTCCATAATTAATTTTGACAGTACTGAAATCTTAGCGGAGTAGTTTCGTACAAATATATTATTACCTGGTTGTGGGAACTTTGGAGCAGTACTGAACCCACCAAACTCTGAATCATACGTCTTCTCTAACATCTCGTAACACTTGTCTATGCAGGCAGGGGTCACCTTCTCTGTGCCAGCTCCAGCCCCAATCTGTGCTGACTGCATCAGTGCATCGAGAATTAAAGTTCCTTGTTCTTGTATTTTATCCTTTTTAGCACCCCACTGAAAAAAATAAACAACATTTGTAACTGCTGTTGTGGGTTTATAATTTGTCAGATCCAGTGTAAATTGACTTTACTTTTTAATTGAACTATATGAAAAATCGGCTAAATAGAAAAGAAAATATAAATAATTATCATAATAATTAAAATAATTAGGAAATATTTACAAATAAAAAAGATATAATAAAAAGAAATAACAGCTTTAGAAACTTTATTTTTTTATCAGTTTCTCAGAATAATAATAATAAAAAGATTCTCATATATGAATATACTCCTTCATTAGCAAGATAAAAAGTTCTTTTTAAAACACATTAGGAAAGAATCCCTGTGTTTTCTCAAACAACACATAAAAACAACAAAAAGAAAACAACAGCCTTTCAAAAAAACAAAATAAAAACACAAGAACCCCTTCAAAATTAAACAATTGTAATAAATAACAGTAATGAACCTTTTCTGCAATGTTGAGTAGAATACTTTTAAATCCAGGCTGGCCATAATATCTGTCATCAGGAGGAAAATAGGTTCCACCAACAACTGGCTTGAGGTCAGGGGTCAACCATACACTCATAGGCCAACCACCACTACCAGTAGTGGCCTAAAAAATTAAGAATTAAATAATAATAATAATAACAATAATAATTATAATAAAAATAAATATAATAATTTAAAAATTAAAATAACCAGAAAACATATAATAACATTAGATTCTGTCTTAAATTCCTAAATATTAAACACAATTATGAATAAAAATAATTTACAAAACACTCTTAATTATTAATTAAACTGATAATGAATTTACTTTAAAAATAACAGTGGTTAGAAATTCTAAAACAAGATACTAAACAAGATACTAAAATAAATTTTAATAAACATTTTAAACAAAAAGAAATAAAATCACCTGAACAAAGTTCATGTAGACCTTGTCCACGTCAGGTCTCTCTTCTCGGTCCACTTTGATACTGACAAAATGCTCGTTGAGAATTTTCCCTATCTCATCATTTTCAAATGACTCTCTCTCCATCACATGACACCAGTGACATGTGGAATAGCCAACTGACAAGAAAATAAGTTTATTTTCCTTTTTGGCTTTTTCAAATGCTTCTGAGCCCCATGGATACCTGTAATGATTACAAACAAAGTGTTTGATTACTGCTGGGACTGAAAATGATAGTAGTAATGAATAAAATAGATTCATTAAGCATGTAAATTTTACACTGTTTTACATTTAGTCTGTCTTAAATTTAAAAGTGCAAGTGTTATACTTCTTTTAAATTAATTTATTGATAAATAATCTTCATCTGCAGATTCCTCAAGAAAAATTTAACTGAAAATTTAGCAAAAACAATGTTAGGAAGACAGTCTAATAATTAATTTACTAAATGTAATTATAACTGTCTATTTGTCTGCAAACGTTCGTGTTCAAAACACCTTGAAAGCATAACAAGATAAGCATTTAATAGTATAAGTACAAATTAACAGATTCAGTAATTATTTCCCTGGGAATGACTTATTCTGATACAAATTTAATCATTATAATAAAACTGTGTATACCAATCAACAGGGTTTGATGCGTGTTGTAACAAATAAGGAGATTTTTCCTCTGCCAGTTTGTTTTTGTGACCCTTGTCAGAGGTTGAATCACCACTTCCTTTTGTTGCCATTGTTCGGGCTAAACAACAATTATGGTGACTGAAAAGAAAGTCATAAAAATTCTGTTAGGATCTAAAAATAACAAAAAAAAATAAATATTAAAATTTTCAGCATTTGACAACAAATTATTTATCAACTGTTCAATATAAACTAAAAAATATGATTTCT
Organism: Chrysomallon squamiferum; assembly: GCA_012295275.1. Classification (NCBI taxonomy): domain Eukaryota; kingdom Metazoa; phylum Mollusca; class Gastropoda; order Neomphalida; family Peltospiridae; genus Chrysomallon; species Chrysomallon squamiferum. The sequence continues at coordinate 10,451,465 of CM022679.1, forward strand.
GAATAAAAATAAAAATACAAAGGTCTAAAAATTCTGGTATACTTTAAAAATAAAATAAATATTAAAGATATTTATCTATAATATCTATCTGTCAAAGAAAATTTATTTTATAAAAGGAAAACAAAAATGAAAAATGCCAGCTAGTGTTTTTTATTTGCATCCAAGGGATTCTGACCAAGATTAAAAAGATAGCTGGACAAGTATAAGATTTGTAAATTATTTTATGGCCTAGAAAATAAATGATGTATCACCATTATATAAAAGGGAGTATGTTTTTAATAAAGAACTTTCTACTGGCAACACCTAGTCAAATTCCAAAGCAAATGGTACCTATTTTAGTGCTTTTCTATGATGCATTATACTTATCTTCTATATTCTCATTAAATTAAACAATGACTACACCACTGGCCTCAACACCATTCTTATGGATGTGAAGTACTCAAATTTAATTGAGAGAGAGGACCATGAACATTAAAAGACATTATATTTTTATATTATTTTATCTAATTACTGGACTAATATTACTAAATCTATAGCTGCATATTAATGATGCTATTACTACCACTAAGAATAATAAACAAATAATACTGCAAATGAATATGTTATGGTTCCTATTTAAGAACAATTTCCTTTACACTGATGTCAAGACTCTAGTACCAGAATCATTATGATAATGGTTATTCCACAGACTATAATCCATAGAAAAAACTAGTATACTCAGATAATCATAGTGCATACAGTATACTTATCTAAAATTTAGTGGAAAATACTGGCTATACCTGACTTCTGAATAATATTTGTGCCTAGATGTTATTTTAGGCACAAATGAACGTAAACGTTTTCGATGGTAACTATGTGATCGCTGTTGCTGCAAATTTGTCTGCTTCAGAAAAGTGTAGCATGTGGGCTTTGATGATAGATTTAAACAAGAAAAAATAGATCGTCGACAAAATCTGGACATCTAGAAAGGGGAAAAATGATATGTATAATTTTTATAATTATATATTATGTTATGCAAATAATGTGAATTAAATTAATAAAATATTAAAAATAAAATCAATAGTATTCTGCCCTTTCCAAAACACAAACAATTTTAGTAAAAGTTACGCTTATACGCCACTTTAACAATAATTAAACCCCAAACAAATGTCAGTCAATTTTCGTTCGATATTAATTTCCTCCTTTTTGTAGTGACAGCTATTACACCTTCTATTTCCATAACTTGTTTCACAAAGCTACTTATAATTAACTTATAATTTAAATGCATAAATATTTTATGATTGAGGTGTGTAAAATTTATAAAACTGAAATCCACTAATATTGTTTTAACGTCATTATAACAACAGCGACAAAAACTGTAAGTGCCCAACGGGAATGTAACGCTCTTTTTTCTTAGGCTGAATTATGGTTATGAAAAATACCATACATAACGGGTAAATAATTATTATCCACTTTTACATCAAACTACTCATCATCTCATGTTATCTTTCTACAACCACCTCAGCAACAATAGAAACAACAACAACGTCAGCAACAACACCAGCAACAAGAGCCAAAACGACAACAACATCAACAACGACAACAACAAATACTACTACTACTAACATTAAAACAACAACAACTACTACTACCCCCAGCTAGAGCATTTATTTTGCCCAAAGATGGCCTCGCCTGGCCCGAAGCTGACATCACGTGGGTAGGATGTGGAGACCATCTTTGGGCCAGATATATGTGCTAGAAGGAACAACTACTTCTACAGCTACGACTACTGCTATTACTACTTCTATTACTGCTGCTACCATTGCTGTTACTGTTGCTATTACATATATATATATTATTCATGCATTCATTTGGGATTAATCTATTCCCATCCTCTTGTATGTATATATATGTATGTATAAATATATATAAATTAATGCATATGCGGGAACATGTGCACGTGTGTATGAATTTTTTAGGAATAATATTAATTATCACCATAAAGAAGTTCAACAACAATAAATGAATAATTTAAAAGAGAACTAAATTAATTAAAATAAAATTATAATAATGACCTAACCATAATATTAAATACCAGCTCTTATTAGAATAATATTGAAAAAAAAAACAACAATAACAAATAAACCCCCCTAACCCATCCCCTGCTTTTTTGTATTTGTTTTCCAAACAACAAAAAACAAAACACTAGTGTTGTATTACAGTTATGTTATTGTTTACACCGAATGTAATAGGTCACGGGTTTTATTCATTTTTCATACTGTCATAGAGCGTTTGTTAGTCGTAGTGGCCTGAGTGTAATGAATGCAGCGGGCGTGAAGGACATTTGAATGGGGTCTACGGTCAGTACGGAACGAACACAAATTGTCAAACGTTAGATTCAAGTGGGGTAAGTTCGAGTGAAAGATCAGTTCGTGTCTGTTGTACGTTTTGTAGTCACGTCAGTTATTACAACACGTTGTTGTACATAGGAGTAACTGTTATTTTTAAAAAACAACAACATTTTTCTGGATACGTTAATAACATTGTGAGAAGAGCAACGAATTTATAATTTTGTATGTACACATGTATATTAAAAGTAATTAAATCATTTGTATTTGCAAAGGATTTTCACCTTAAGTAGTTAAATTATTGACGACAGAAAGCAGGTATCTTTTTATATATCATTTGTATCTGCGTAACGTCTTTGCGGTGTTCATCGGTGAAAGGTAACAATATTAACACTTTTTATAAAGGTTATAACTTCTTACGCAAGGATACCACACGATCAGTACACATATAATAAAGATCAGCGATCTTTAAAGTGTGCCTTTGTTGATGCGATCAAATAACCTGTTATATTATTTTGTATACTTGGTACTGCATGTTTTGTTAGTAGCAATCCATTTTTATATTTACTGCTAATAAAGTGTGATAATGCAATAACAAGCTCGTGGGAACACGCGAAATAATCCCTGATGATATATTTTATTAGCTATTTAGGAAATAACTTTACATTGAGTAGTAGTAGCAGCAGTAGTAGTAGTAGTAATAGTAATAATAACTTCTATGTATAATCAAAGGCTTAATATTTTATTTCTTTACTTTGCTGGATCGATGAATTAAAGACATCTGTAAAGTGAAGGTGTAAGAAATACATTTAATTAATTTACGTATTATCAAAGGTTAAAATGAATGGGTACGGAATGGGGACATTCACGTTATTTATCTGGGTCATTTTACACGGATTTTAAACCCAGCAGCATGTATGTGTATAGTACACTGCATAATAAATCACTCGTTAGGAAAATATTTAGGAAAATAAGATGGAAAGACTGTCACATTCAGATACAAATAGCTACGGCTGTAACGTATAAATAAACAGGCTTCATATCCTTCTTTTCAAGAAGCACGTACATAAGTATTACCCCAAAACATGTACGTAAGTGAAAGGATGGCATCATTTTACCGTGGTTTAAATGAAACTGAAAGCGAAGCATTAATACAAAATAAAACACAATAATGTATAAAATCAATGGGTCTAGATTTTGTTAACTGTGTAGTACTAACTGCATTAGTTTGGGTACAAAATAACAATTTACCTGGCTTGGTATGGATTATTGAGCTTTCCGCCAACGACTTACTGATTCATTCATGCGGAAAATGTTCAGGCATAAGCCACAGGTGGTTTGTTGTACCAGACATAAGCTACATGTTTTGCACTCCCGTGCAATACAGGTCTTAAGAGGACAAGAAAGCTGCTTATACAACCTGGGTAAGTACGTTTGTCAAAAAATAAAGGATTGAAAGATCGAGATGTGGCTTTTGATGCATTACTTTATGTGTCCACATAATTTTTAATTTTTTTTTTCATTTAGGTAATATACGTCACCAAACTTGGCTTTTTTTTTTTTTTTTTTTTTTTTTTCTTTAGAAACAAATTTCTTTTATTAAATGAAGAAGAGTCTTTTTGCTTTATCGTTACCTAAATATACTCTTTTTGACACATCCATCTTCTTTCTTTGAGGGAGAAAGTCGGTGGTATGTGTTATCCTACGCACATAAAAAAAAAAAAAAAAAAACAAGTGGATAAAATACATTAACCGTTAATCGCTTTTTTTTTTACCCCTCTTTGTACTGTATTTTTCTTCTATCTATGGAACAGTTACTTGTATCTGCCGACCATCTTGCATACTAATCTGCTTACTTACCTATCTAGCTGGCTGTCTACACATCCCTCAATTCATCCATGCGTCCATGCGTCCATCCATCCATCCATCCATCCATCCATCCATCTATCCATCCATCCATCCATTCATCCATCCATCCAACCATCTATCCATTCCATCCATTCATCCATACATCAATTTATCCACCCGTCTTTCTCTTCCCACAGCTCATCATGTCTGAGGCTGTGACCGTGGTGAAGGAACAACTCGAAAGGTATCTGGGAAACACGTGGTGGTTGCCTATAACTGGTGCCGTCGGTGCTGCAGCGCTGATCTGTCTGTCTTTACTTGGAAGACCTAAGCCGTACAAGTCGCCGGTCGATATCAATAAACAGAGTATAGATATCGGGGTACGTATTGTATGCATAGTCTGTGAGTTTGTGTCTGTGTGTGCGTCAGATAATAATACATAGGGTATCACAGTTCAGTTTAATTATAGTATATGTTTTTACCTTGCAAGAATGGTTTTTTTTTTTTTTTTTTTTTTTTATTTTTTTTTTAATGTGCAGTTTGTAGGATATGCTTACAGTACAAAGCCGTTATATTTATTATTATTATTTTGTTGTTGTTGTTGTTATTGCTGCTGCTGCTATTGTTATTGTTGTTGTTTTCATAATTGTCATTATCATTATTATTATTGTTATTGTTATTACTGTTGCTGTTGTTGTTATTATTATTTTTATAATTATAATTATTATATACATAGTGTTTTCTGAAATTCTTGATCTGCTTCTGGTTATTGTTTATCTCTCACCAATTATTCTCTCTACTTTCGTGTCCAAAAAAAAAAAATCGCTCTATTTATTTATCTTATTTAAAAAGGAAAATACAATCATAAGACTGTTATTAAAATATAAAATAACTACTAACAAGCAATTTATAAATTATATGCATCAAATCAGTTATTAATTCTTACATGCAGGATGGAGTTCGTATTTCACCTTTGATGCAAGAGCTGAAGGATGGAAAGCCTATGGAATATTTGTATGAAGATGCTAAAACTCTGTATGAGGCATTCATGCGAGGATTAAAATTAGCCAGTAAGTAAAATTGATTATTTCCTTAGTGCACTAAAACGGATGTCCATTTGTCGATGATTATCATTATGAGTATTATGATAACGCATTAATATAACAGTAATTTGCATTTTCATTATTTTTCTTCTTCTTCTTCTTCTTCTTCTTCTTCTTCTTCTTCTTCTTCTTGTTATTATTATTATTATTATTATTGTTATTGTAGTTGTTGTTGTTAACTTCATCATCATTACAACCTGATATACAGACAGACAGACAGACATACATATACACACAAATACTCCATAAAATATTCGATTTAATTATCTTTTCCTGTTATTTATTCCCTTTTCTTTCTCTTCAGAAAATGAAAAATGTCTAGGAAAACGGTGTGAAAACGGATACGAATGGCTCACATATCAGCAGGTACACATTGTCGAAAACAGGAAAATAAAACGCTAAAACAGATTCATAGATACAAACACACACATACACACATAAAAACACAGGCAGGGATTGAAGGAGAGGTACTAAGAACGTAAAAGAAAAAGAAAGTAAATGAATGAATGACAATAAGATATAAAGAGACAGAGAGAGATTCGGAGAAAATGTTATATAGTGACAGTCAGATAAACACAGAAAGAGGAAACACAGAAATAGTGAGAGTGAGAGGAAGAGGAGTGAGACAAAGAGAGAGAGAGAGAAGAGAGGAGAGAATAAGAGGGAGAGAAGGAGTTAGAGAAAAACGGAGAGAGAGAGATAATGAAAGATAAACTAAAGGAGACAGTGCAAGACAGACAGAAACATAGATACAGAGATACATTCGCAGTTAACCTCGCTTGTTTTTGATACCATTTGTTGTGTTTCTTAGATTAGACAAGTTAATTAATTATCTGGTATGTTTTATCTGCTAGGTTCACGACAGAGTTCAGGCCTTTGGTTCTGGTTTACTGCAGCTGGGACTGAAACCAGGCACAGAAAGCATGCTTGGTATATATAGTCTTAACAGGACTGAGGTAACTCTTACTATTTGTGTCTTTAAATAAAATAATTATAGAACTGTTATTGCTTCAGTACAAGACTATAATAATAATAATGTATAATATTTTAATAAACACATATAAATATATACAAGAACTCATATAAATATACGTGTGACCTATAAAAAAAATGTGTGTATATACAGGATATTATATATATATTTTTTTTTTTTTGTGTGTGTGTGTGTGTAAACGGGTGTGCATGCTTATGTTTATTTAAATATAAATGTTCTGTGCGTTATATGAATATAAATAGTTCAGATTAAGATATATAAACGGACATTTACATTCATTACAAAAAAGAAAAGAAAAATGTATTCTATATTTCTCTGTTATGGTTACTATTAAAGTGAAAATAAACTATATCAGTTTAAAATATTTTCAGTTTAATTTTATCTGTCTTTCATTTTCAGTGGGTTTTGTCAGAACAAGCCTGTAACATGTTTACATTTGTGTCTGTTGCGCTTTACGATACTCTGGGTTCTGAAGCCTGCCAGTATATAATTAATTTGAGTAAGTAAAAAATGGCTTACGTTTTCTGTGAGAGCGAAACACCTTTTTGTTTAATACTGATTTCAAGTTTAGTTGATTATTCGTGATTCAGTGATTTAAGTTCCGAATATGTACGATTCAATTCGGCAATTATTCACAGAAGTCTTCTTAAGATGCGGAAACGTTCGGAATATTTCGTATCGTTTCCGAATATTACCGAGAATTTCAGGAGATATTCGCAGACGACAAGCTCGAAAGGAAGATCTATTATTATACATTTTATTTATTTTGTTTCATTTCATTTATTTTTTTTTTTTTTTTTTTTTTGCTGACTGATGTTTATTCTTTGTTATTAAACTGATTTTATTTTGAAATATATATTATTATATATCTCTACAAATCTATGGCATCTTCTTTTATTATATACTGGATTTGTCCTTGAAATCGATCATGTATAACGAACATAACAACCTTCTGCTTTTAGTAACCTATAAAAAATGAATGTATCATAAATGCCGAACATTATTTATCGTCCGTAACGGCTAAATAAGAAATAATTATAGGATATTATTATTTTTTTTATAGTCCATTACTTGTAACTAGTTCTTGGTCATTTATGACAAGGTCACTTATTTTCAACATACCTAGACTTTTTCAGTATTTCGAATGAATAAATGAATGAATGAACAAATAATAATAATAATAATAATAATAATAATAATAATAATAATAATAATAATAATGGAAGAAGAAGAAGAAGAAGATTTGTTATGTCTTGTTCTGGCACTTACACAATAACAGTTATATAAAACCATACGAATATGAATTAACATAAATTCTGCTAATGTAGATTTCAGTCAGTGATATAATTATCATGTCATATTTATAAAATATTAAACGAATTCGTGGAATGAAAAACGTGGCTGAGCTGTTAAAGAAAACACCGATTTAATTCGTTTTAATTAATTTGTATGTTTGTTTGTTTATGTGTTTATTTGATCCTTTGTTTGTTCTCTTTTGATATTCTTATTGTTCTTTTTTATAGTTGCTGTTGTTGTTCTTCTTATTATTAACTTTATCTTTTTCATCTTTACTATTACTGCTACAACTATCACCACTACTACCATTGCCACCCTGTTCTGCTTCTACTACTACAACTACTATTACCACCACATCTACTACTACTACTACTACTACTGCTGCAACTAAATCTACTACTTCTACTCCTACTAATACTACTGCTATGACTAATGCTACTTCAGCTATTGCTGCTAGTTATTATTATTGTTGTTGTTGTTGTTATTATTATTACAGCGAAGCTGTCAGTTATTGTGTGTGATACAGCTGACAAAGCACAGACTTTGCTGGAAGAAGCTTACAAGATGCCGTCGCTCACAACTGTCATCGTCATGGATGCGGTCAACAAAAATAACGTAGCGACAGCCGAGAATTACAAAATCCAACTGTTACAGTTTGATGATGTTGAGGTATACACATTTATATAATAAACCAAATTGCTGTTTCTGCTGTTGCTGCTCTTGTTGTTGTTGGTGTGTAGCCAATGAAATACGTTTCCATTTCTGTTACCTGAGTCATTAGTTTATGCCCGGCATGATATAATCAAAAAAAAAAAAAAATAATAATAAAAAAAATGTGTTGAGTGCGTCCTTAAATTAAACATCATCAGCAGCATCATCATCATTGCAATCATCGTCGTCGTGTTATTATCATTATTTAAGGAAACTAATCGAATAATAACAACAAAAACAACAACAACAACAACATAATAATAATAATAATAATAATAATAATAATAATAATAATAATAATAATAATAAACAAAAATAATAATAATTTTGACTCCTAATTTTATAAATTTCCTATAAATTATTTACTCAGTTTTATATTATTTAACAAAACTGCGACGGCAGCAATGTTAAAAAATGAAATGCACCAAGATGACTTTGAGATAATCTCAAAATGCCAAAGTAGAATCCATTTAACTGGTTTGAGCAGAACCTTTGTCATCTGTCTCTGGTTTTACTATTATGCTTTCTTTTGATACCATCACTTATTATTATTATTATTATTATTATTATTATTGTTATTGTTATTGTTATTGTTATTGTTATTGTTATTGTTATTGTTATTATTATTATTATTATTATTATTATTATTATTATTATTATTATTTGTCGAACTTTCTTTTCAGGAACTAGGGAAGAAAGAACTGAAACAAGCAGTGGTAAGATTTGTTCACAGTAACAATTAGTAGTTTACGTTCAAATTCGATTGTTACAGATAATAATTTAAATTTCAATTAATTGTTTGAGATGGTGATATATATATATATATATATATATATATATATATATATATATATATATTAGGGTATCGCATATACATATACGTTTTTAGCACGTAGATACACAGTTCATGTATGTACAGAGAGACATAAATTACACACACAATCACGGACAGAATTCTGACTCACACAAGAAAAACAATTCCCTAAACTAACACATGGTGAAATACACGCACAGGAACACACACAAGCTCGTACGCATGCACGCACGCACAGATAAATAAATACAATAATAATTACGAGGACATCTCACGCAATCTGCATTTTATAGAATTTTTATTTATTTATTTTTATTTTTATTTTTTATTTTTTTCGCAGCCTCCTAAACCTTCTGATCTTTCAACCATCAGTTTTACGAGCGGAACAACAGGTAAAAAGAAAAATAACCAAACAACAACAACAACAACAAAAAGTCTCAACAAAAGAACAGCAACAAATAACTCACAATCACAAACTTTTTTTTTTTTTAAATATACTGAACAAAAAATGTTAGGGAATATAAACTAGTTTTAAATACGACACATTCTTCATCCAGCCTATGATTATAAATCATCGACATTAAAAACAAAATTATTTTCTGATGTACAATGTATTGCGTGTGTCTGGAATTTTATGTCTAAATGTACAATGGACACACACACACACACACACACACACACAGACACAGAGAGAGACACAGACACAGACACAGAGAGAGAGAGAGAGAGACACAGAGAGAGAGAGAGAGAGAGAGAGAGAGAGAGAGAGAGAGAGAGAAAAAGAGAAAAGTAAGTAAGTACTTCCTTATTCATTAATTAATGTATTTAAATATATGAATTCAAACACAAACCTATATATATATATATATATATGTATATAAAACAAACACTGTCCATCCAAGCAGTTAATGAGTATATGTAGTAGAAGTAGCCTGAAGCAGATGTTTGCTGTTTATTTTGTGTGAACAGGACAAACTAATTTATTATGAACAAGCAATTTACACGAGCTGTCTGTATGTACTTCATACGTGTGTACAGGTTATTGATTAGCTGTCATTACTGTGGGGAGAAAAAAATATACCAAAAAAAACACAACAACAGCAACCCCAGCACTTATAGTAAATAAATAAAATAAATAAATAAACAGGTAGATGTGTTGATAACTAGATAATAGATAAATATAGAGTTAGGTAGATAGATAGATAGGGAGATAGGTATAAATGTATACTCAGATAAGGAAGTTATGTGAACTTATTATTATGAACAAATTAGCAACTGAGTGAGTAAATGAATAGGCGAAAGAGTGAACAAAAAAAAAAACAACCAAAAAAATATATAAAATATATATATATATAATAAAATTTAAAAAAATGAAAAGTAAAAAAAATAAAAAACAAAAACACCATGAACTAGTAACGAAGTAATGAACATTTAAAAACTGAAAATCAAAACTGATAAAAGACAAGAAAGAAACACTCATATTTCAGTTTATTTATTTATTTATTTATTTATTTTTTCCAGGAAACCCAAAGGGAGTGATGCTCACACACGGAAACATAATCGCCAGTTTGTCTGGTTTCTACTACGTGTCCTCGGTTTGAAAACAAATTATCACCTTTCTTTCAATCATTGTTCTTAATATTTTGTAACTTATTGGTATTTGTTTTTAGTGTTACTAATAATAAAATAAAATAATAAAAAATAAAATAAAATACAGCTACAAGAAGTAAATAAAATAAAATAAATAAATAAATAACATATTTTATATATATATATATATTCTGTTTGTTTTTCATATAAATAGGAGATATATTAGAAATGACAGAACTAGAAATAATAACGGTAGAAGTTATACTTGTAGCAGTAGTACTAGTATTGTTGCTAGTAATAATAATAATAGTATTGGTCGTGGTGGCAGTAATAATATTTTATATTCTACAAATCTGATCTTGTAATTAATATTCACTTTTTTAAAAATTGTTTATTTTTTTCTTTTTTAGCTGGCTTACGATTTTACTACCAAGGATACTTATCTCTCCTATCTTCCCATGGCTCATATGTTTGAACGAACTTGTCAGGTAAGAAACAGTAAGATTCACTAGATAAAAACGTACAACATAAAACAACACAAAACAACAACAAAATAATAAGTAGTATTAATAATAACAACGACGAAAACAACAACAACAATCGAATAATAATAACGGCATCTACGACCATAATAATAATGAAAGAACAACAATAAAAAATAAAAGATTAGCCGTAAAAAATAAACAAAAATAAATATCCAAGCATTAAAAAAAAAAAAAAAAATAAAACCAATAAATAAATAAAATAACAAAAAAAAAAAAAAATATATATATAAATAATAATAATAATCAAATACAAAATAAAGAAAAAAAAAGAAAATAAAACGAACAAAAACCAAGAGTAAAATGTTTTTTTTTTTTAAATAAACAAATAAAACTAAAAAAAAAAAAAACAAACATAAAAGAGTAAAACCAACTAAACGATCAACAAATAGGAAAATTAATAATAAATAAAATAGCTGAAAGTCCTTGACTCTGGTATTAAGCTCGATTTTCACTGAATTATTTACTGTTGTGTTTCAGGCGTGCATTTTTATGACTGGAGGTCACATCGGCTTCTCATCTGGCGATGTTAAATTACTCCTGGGGGATTTGCAGATGCTGAAACCTACCTTGTTTGCTACAGTTCCCAGACTTCTAAACAGAATCAGAGACAAAGTAAGACAAATACACGCGCACACACATACACATGCACACAGATGTGTGTGTATATATATATGATTTTATTCTTGGTTCTGACTGGATTACACCATTATGACATTTTGGATTAGGGAAAATAATACTATATGTCAGTACTTCTTATTCTGTTTTGTTGTCATTGATTGAGTCTTTTATTGTAAAATTCATTTCACTTAGTTTCTTTTTTTTTTTGTTGTTTATTTATTTATTTTGTTATTTTCGTCTTTTTATTGTTGTTTTTTTTTTTTGTTTTTTTTTAAATTTATTTTTATTATTATTTTTTAAATCCATACCAAAATAATGTTAATCATCGTTAGGAGGCCGATTCATCGGTTTAAGAATTCTAAGATACCTTGAGTTACGATTTGTATCCATTATAATAAAATGAGTACTGGTTTAAGACAGGTGTGAATGTTATTTTACGATCTAGTCGGTTTCCTTTTAACATGATAATATATCAAAATTACAAATTCCTATTGCAAATTAAAATAATATTTTCATATAATTAAAATTAAAATATATATATATATATATATTTATTTATTTTTAGGTTAACAGTGGTGCCAGTACAAGCAGAATTAAGAAGTTCTTGTTGGATCTTGCTTTGTCTAGAAAACTGTTACTAATTAAAAGGTAATACGCAGGTGTTTGGTTGGTGGACTCAGCCTGGAGTGCTCCAGCCCTTGAATTTTTATTTTATAATTAATTTAATTATGAAAGTTACATTCGTAACATTTTAAACTTAAATTCTGGATCGGCAGCTGATATGCATTTATGATGATTCAAATACAAAATCTCAAATGAAATAGTAAAAATTTCTAATAATGATAAAAATAACAATAGCAATAAAGACAACAGACGGTCTGGCTGGTATGTCTATGTGTCTATATATATTGTACAGACATACACACACATACATAGCAATCAGAAACTTTCGCCTAAAGCCTCAGTCTTTCATTTACAGAGGTGTGGTTACAAGAAACACGTTCTGGGACAGACTGGTGTTCGGAAAGATTCAGAAACTGCTTGGAGGTCGAGTCGTGGTCTTACTGACAGGCTCAGCTCCAATATCTGAAGAAACTCTCAACTTCATCAAGTGTGCCACTGGATGCTTTGTGAGTCAAAAATGTCTTCCATGAATAAAATAGTCATTGCAAATACGAACAGACTGTAAAAATAATAATTTATAAATTAAGGAAAGGTGTATTTTAATTTGTCAGTCAGCTCTGTGATGTAATTTATATAATACATGGGTAATATGAATCTAATCTTATACGGACTGTACTGAAGACGGAATGCTTGAACCTTGAACCTTGAAAAAAATTAACGTGCTAATCAGAGCAAGCTGTTGTGAAGCACGTTGACGGAATGCTATGTATAATGCGTTTTTACGGCTAACGAAAGTTATGTAATATATTTTTTTAAATTATGTAATGAATATTTTAAATTACGGAAAGCGCTATAATGATATGTATAGGTAATAAAAGGTGTTTAGTGTATTTGTAGAACTGTAAATATTAATGTAATTATGTATGTGATGGAATGCTATGCTTCTGTAAATCGTATGTGAAAAAGTCAGTGAAATATATTTTATACGGAATATATAGTCAGCATTTTGTATTGTATGCGTAATAGACAGCTGTTTATTAATAATACTTTTGTAAGATCGTAGAAGTCAGTGTATTGTATTCTGTGCATAACAGACAGCTATTTATTTGCAATACTTTTGTGTGGTTGTGAAAATCAGTGTACTGTATTATACAGGTGATGGAAGGATATGGTCAAACAGAGGTGGTTACGGGTATCACAGGACAGTTTCCAGGCGACACTACTGGAGGTATGACAAAATAAAGTTCTGAACTGAAATGTGCTGTGTGATCGTGTATTTGTATAGGTATTTATATATGTGTATATTGCATCCGCATATGTATGTAGATATGTACGTATTTTGAAGACATTTATTAACAATGCAGTTACGCCATAAAGGAAACACATATTAGCGATCTAATACCATTATCTTATCTGTATTTTTTAATCTCTCTGTATTTATGAAATTTATTGAAATATATATATTTTTTATTACTTTAGGACATGTGGGTGGACCGCTTGTTTGTAATTATGTGAAACTAGCTGATGTCCCAGATATGAACTACTTTTCCAAAGACGACAAAGGAGAGGTAACTTTATATATACCTAAAACTCTTGATCAACTATCTATCATCTGTAGGTATGTGTGTGTTTGTTTATTTGTGTGTGTGTGTATGTGTTAGTGTGTGTGTGTGTGTGTGTATGTGTGTGTGTGTGTTACCAAAGAGATATTTCTAAATATTTCAGTTCATAAGCTGAATATAATTTAGTTTATCTGGCTGTATAAAACTAAAGAAATATTCTTTAATAATTGTGGCATCAAATTTTAGATCATGCAGGTTATTTATATAATTATTTAAAAATCATTGGTTTTAAATGTGTTTTACATTTAACTAACAGTACTGTTTGACTTAATTTTAACAGATATGTGTAAAGGGGCCAAACGTGTTCAAAGGGTATTACAACAATCCCGAGAAGACGAGAGAAACGCTGGATGAAGATGGATGGTGTCACACGGGGGATATTGGGGAATGGCTTCCAGTATGTGAATATTAAATCATTATTAATTTCATTTCTGTCATCATCCAAAAACTACAACAAAAAAAAAAAAAAAAAAAAAAACCATGGTCAAGATCGTAATTATGCACTAAAATCATAAGGCATTAAGTTGTTTTGTGACGTATGACCAAAAAATGAGTCAAACAGAAGCATAACAGTAAAATGTTTGTTTAAATTATATGATTTTGCTTTTAATAAATATAAATGAATACTATTTTAACTGAAATGTTTTTTTTTTAATCTTCTGTAGAATGGAGCGCTGAAGATTATCGACAGAAAGAAACACATTTTTAAACTCGCTCAGGTGAGAACTTTTCCTTTGTGTAATTAATGACTAAAAGTTTCTACAAACGAATAAATAACATGAAAGATAAATTGTTATATTTTTAAGTTACAGAAGATTCAATTAACTGTCAGTTATTTTAGTAATAAAATAAATAAATAAATAAATTTAATAGGTTTGTTATAGCTCAAAGTAACACGAATGACATAACACAAGATAACGTTACAACATAACGTAACATAATGTAACTTAATGTCACGTGTCGGAAACTAAATTCGGTAATAATAAGAAATTTTTAATATTCAAAGTTTGGTTTATATTTTATGAACATAAATATATTATCATATAAAACTACACATATACATTCCGTTTATCTTCTAAAACTGTTATATGTGTTTGTTAAAAATTAGAAATCATTTCCTATGTTAAAAATGTGTTGTCATGTGCAGGGTGAATATGTAGCTCCAGAAAAAATAGAATCCGTCTACGTGAAAAGTAAATTTGTTTCTCAAGTGTTTGTTGATGGAGACAGTTTGAAGGTAAATATTGTTTAATTTGTTTTGTTTTGTTTTGTTTTACATACAATAAAAAGATCCTCTAAATGTTTAAATATACGAACCGATATTTTGATATATTCCACTTTATATAAATCAAATCTACGGGAAAAGTTTTTTTTTTTTTTTTTTTTTATGTTAACAAAACATATTTAATATTGGAAGATATTTTTCTTCAACCTCAGAAAATTCTGGATCTGTTTCTGAAATCTTGATACAACTAATTGATGATATTTTGAAATTTCTGGAATTAATAATTTAATATATAATTTTACCTCATTCCTTCTGACTGATTTACCGAAGATTATTTTTTAAAGGCAATTTTTTTTTTTTTTTTTTTTTTTTAATTATTATTTTTAGACACACTGTATGGGAGTTGTCGTTCCTGATCAAGAGGTTATTGACGTCTGGGCTGCGAATAATGGTTTCACAACAGACGTCTTGGAACTTTGCAAAAACAAGGTACCTATTCTGCATTAAATTTGTCTTTGAAACTGCTTCAGAATCCCAGTTATGTTTTAAAGCTTTTCCTTAGTACGTTATAAACAACATAAAAATAATGATTAATTGAAAAAACTTTTACACGTCTTCAAGAAAATAAATACCCAACTTTTAATAAACAAAGTTGTCTTAAAAAAAAAAAAAAAAAAAAAAAAAAAAAAACGCTTATTGAAGTAAAATAAAAGATGCGGTTAGATTAAATTACTACTGAAAGGAAATGTTTTTAATGACAGTTTTAATTTATTTCATTGCAGCTAATTATTATAAATATTTCAGTGATTAGCGTTAAAGTAGTTTTCTCTATATTTATGTATATATATATATTCTTTTTATGTTTGTATTTAAATAAATTTCCATTATAATTTTATATTCATTATTTAAAAGAATATTTGATTTGATTTATTATTCTAGAAATTCAAAGATATTATACTGAAAGATATTCACGAATATGGAAAGAAAGCAGGACTTAAAGGTTTTGAACAGGTGAGTTTTAAACAATTTACAGGTCAGCTACATTCAGATTTTCTTCTTACTTGTAATTCACAAATACGGCTTTGTTACGAATGTTTTGTAAATTTTGTACAAATATTTATAAAAATAAATAAACATCATGGTGACTATATCGATAATAATATTATTAATAATTAATTGTAAAAGACTAAAAGATACGGAAGAACTGTGATATATTTAGCTAAAGCAATTATTCTCGATACGTCTGTTAGATTATTTCGCTCTGAAGATAGTGCCCAATGTTTGGTGTATCACAGGTAATGATACGTTTTGTCCGTTTTAAAAGAATCAGTGTAGCTCAATAATGATAATGATGGAATGGCGACATTTTAATAATTGTTCATAAAACGAACATTCGTTAATTAATATAATACTTATAGGAAGAGTAGTAGATTAATTAATTAATATAATACTAATGGGGAGAGTAATAGATCATTAATTAATATAATACTAATATAGCTACAGTCAGTTCTCTCTCTCAGATACCGTTATATTAAAAAATCCAATACATTAGATGCTCAATAAAAGATAATCAAAACTAAGCGATGTTAAACATTCATTTATTTATAAACAGGTTTTAGACATCGCTCTCATCCCTGAACCATTTTCAGTAGAGAACAATCTGCTAACTCCAACATTTAAATCAAAACGACCAGAACTGAGGAAAGAATTCAAGAAGATCATAGATGACTTGTACAAAGAACATGGTATGTGATGAGCTGCTGTTAACGGATGGACGTCATCGTTATATATTACATTCACAACGAACCAAAAGGAAAACCTAACTGAATGTTGTGTGGTATCAGTATGAACTCATTCCTGACATTAGATATTCGGAAAGTCAAAACTTGAGGAAGAAAAACTCCATTTCATAATATAAAATACTGTACAAAAATCAGAGAGTATTTTAATATTTATGAGTGTATTTTTTGTGCAGGAGTGATTGGTGTGATTAAATGTATATATATTTGTATGAGTGACACAATGTTTATATTCTGAATGTTTATTTATCATAATAATAACAATACAAACAATTCAAAATGTTTTTTTTTGTTTGTTTTTATGTTTCATATTTAAATATTTTTTTTCAACGTAAATGGCCAGTCGAGATTAATACTTATCAAAAACGAGAAAATCATTTGTAAAATAACTTAAAATTAGTTTAGCAGTTTATAATATTAAAATATTATTTCGACTTTGTTTTTGGCAAAACGAATGTGGAATCTTTCAGTTTTCTTATATCAGCATATACGTAAAAAGTAAATACAAAATAATTACAAATACAGATATTCCTTGATAACCAAACAAAGTCGGCGATAGATCCATCCAATTACCTTCTGTTTCTAGAAGGTACGTTATGAGTGGGCTTTTAGCAAAATAAGCTGTTTAATAATGATGGGTTTTTGCTCTGGTTCAGTGTAAAGACAACAGGAAGATCGATAGACCTATAGAATTGTCATCGATTAAGTGAACAGCAACTTGTTATTGGATTAGTTACCTTGGATAGCGTGAGTGATGTATTAGTGAAATGTTTTACTGAAAGTGAACGTGTTTGTAGAAAATAGAACGGCAAATGCCAATTGGCCAGGCAATGATTCGTGTGGCGAAGATTTCTGTTTTGCTGAAACTGCAAAAACTTAGCTTCCAGTTACTTGTAATAGTCATAGGTTAAGATCTGAAACAGAGCTTTCATTTACTCAGTAATTAGAAAACATAATAGAAAACATGATAATAAATCTATTATTAATAATAATCACGACTGCCAGTTTTCAGCTTTGGATATGTTTTATTTATGTTCATTCTCTGGACATAAAGAAGCAACATTTGTTCGTTTCATAACAGAACTATAGTTACCAATACAGTACACAGTATACATAATTATAATTTTCAACATGATCTAGCTACACATAATCGAACATTTCTGGGTTTGTTCATAACACTTGTTGAGAAATGTTTTTTGTTTTTTATTCTTCTAAAAACTATAATTTTGAATACATTATCACCAGTGACAATTTTCAGCAGTAAAGTTATATTAATAGTAATACCGTTTCCAATATCCCAGAATATGATATATTAACAGTTCTATATATATTACTACAAAAACTGCTCCACACATATTCTTTAGAAACCAAACACTTTCACTAAACAGAAATTATCCATTAATAACAAAACCCGATTCTATTAATGGTTTCAAACAACACCGCATTCAAACAATGGATAAATACACAGTGTGTGTCAATAAGGGCTATGCGACATACACAAACGTTAATAAGTCGTTATTTAACTTGAAGGTGGCCAGAGTGTGTGTTAATTTTGATAAATTGTTTGACACAGCTTATGAAGTGTCATGGATCTTATTGTTATGGTATAATTAAAAAAAAAAAAAAAAAAAAAAAAAAAAGAATAGTAGTGATGATTTATCTCTTATTTTGCACACATATACTACAACCAAAACAAAATAGGACAGTTTTCAAACTTAACATTTACTTAAATTCGTACAGAAATAAAATTCACAGCAAACTCAAATTTATAAAAACCCCACAGTTTATAAAATTCATAGACTTTGAACAACATTCAAAACACACGGACAAAACTATTCTTAATAATGGCGATGATAATAATCAATCAACAATACAAATGATAATACCAAACAAACTAATACGGTTAGTTATAAAATGTAATTGTGATTGTTTTTTTCACGGACACATAGATATTTATCGAACTAATATATATTTTGATTCGAACTAAAATAACTTAATTGCTGTATTAATTTATGAAATAATATTATACTTTTTTAGTTTTTAAACATGCAGACATCATTATAATCTCTTTTATTTATAACGGAATACTGAATTTAATTATTAAAGGAGGGATTTAAATGCATTCAACGTCATCTTATAGATTTCCAAATCGAAAATTATTCTGCACCTATTTCCCGATATACTGCAGTGAAAAAAAAAAAAAAATAAAAAAAAAAAAAAAAAGAAGTAGAAAAAGAAGAATAAATTTGTAAAATAAAAGAAAACATAATTCTTACATCTTGGTAATTCGGGTTTGAAACTGTGTTAAATCTTTTATAATAAAGTTTGTGCATTCTTTTTAAAATGAAAAAGTCCAAAATCCATAATCCTAAACATGCATAGTAGTTCGTGACCCATCTACTATGCCTTGTAATCCTAAAAGAAGATTATTACATAACGAAAGGGATTAGAAATACAATGGCTGTTTGAAATAGAATTTAAAAAAAAATACATCATGTGAAAGAAAAGAACTTGCAAACAGCGGATTTATAAAATAAAATAAAAATAAAAATGAGAAAACAGTGTGATAGATCATTTTGTAGAAAATTAAACTAAGTATTAAAGTATGATTTACAATTAGATCAAACATTTTTTAAAGTAATAATAATAATAATAATAGTTGTTGTTGTTGTTGTCCTCATTGTTATTACTGCATTGTTATTATTGTTATTATTATTATTATTATTGTTGTTGTTGTTATTATTATTATTATTATTATTATTATTATTATTATTATTATCATTATTATTATTATCATTATTATTATTATCATTATTTTTATTTTTACTACTACTACAACTACTACTACTACTACTACTGCTATATGTTCATGATCATTATCAAATACAAACAAATTCTGAGTGTTTTTCTTTTTTTTTGACTGGGAACATGATCCCCAAGGAATTTGTTTTCACAATTTTCAGTATATTCAGTCTAACGGTTGTAATCACTCTTACACACAATATAAAAACAACGCACAACCCAGCCACAAAATCTGATTCCATTGCAACAAAACTAACTCAGTAATTTTCAATACAAAAATAGGCGTTTCAACTCATGTATTGTAAACATATAGAAAATGTCATCAAACTGGGAATACACACGTTTTACCTGCTATTTCTGCAATTACGACCATTCTCCGTGCATACTATAAAGCATACAGCATATTTTGAGCAAATCCTGAATAAATGTAACATTAATATTGCAGTTCTGTCTCTTTTCTATTGAACAACAATTTTACAAATCTGACCTTTACAAAACTTCCACATCAAGCTGCCCTTTATTTAAAAATAAATACTGGTATAAAAAAAAAACTAGGCAATACATAAAATATCATTTTATATATCACAAGTTTGCCGTTCTATAAAATATAAACTGCTATAAAACAGAAAACAGTATCTGATATAGATTTCTCAAATCTCACTCAGTATATATAAATATATACAAAAAGTTAATCTATCTTTTTTTTTTAACGCTAAAATTTGTTTTTGTTATAGTAACATATAACGTCTAAAAATAACCGCATATAAAATATCTTACAAATGTGAATAATTTAATTATTTCTCTCAAATCAGTACACTTTAAAAGTATCGATCTGAATATTTCATTAATTATATTAATACAGTATCAAATATCAATAGCAAGACAATATTTATATAAAATAAAACAAACTGAAGTCATTGTTTGTTTAAATATTATCTAAAAATTTCAATTTTTTAAAAATCTTTTTTATCTGCCGTAGGTTTGGCAATAAAAACCATAATATATAATTATATAATATATAATATATAACAAATGATATATGATATATAATATGTAACATATTACGTATAGAATATAGCTCATAAATATATATAACATGCATACATATAATATATTACATTCGTTACATAATATAAAATTTATACAAAGAAGCGTTTTGGACGATAACATATGATACATAACAGGCAACACATAATATAAAATATATTACATACGTTCTATAACATATCATTTATACAAGGAACGTTTTGGACGTGTGAATATGGACCTGTACACTGTGTTTGAAACATGGACGTATGAAGTGTTACTGACTCCGCCATTTTAAACACTGTTATTTGTTGATGATATCACAAATCAGCCGTTGGAGAGAGTCAGAAATTTAAAAAAAAAAAATTATAGAGAGTGTTGTGCATACAAGTCTTCAAGTGTCTTCTTAAAAGTCTGTCTCAAGTCTGGACGCTTTGACTTGAATGTCGGCGTGAGCAGATTGTTTTCCACTGAAAATAGTTCCGGATGTATCGCTATATCCATAACCTGCGAGAAGTAATAGATAAGTAAACAGGCTGGTAAATAATTATGTAAATGAATGCAATACAGGCAATGGTAAATAATAGTAGTAGTAAATGAATGCAAGTAGTAGTAGTAGTAGTAGTAGTAGTAGTAGTAGTAGTAGTAGTAGTAGTAGTAGTAGTAGTAGTAGTAGTAGTAGTAATAATAATAATACTAAAATATAATATAAATAAGGATACATTATAAATATAAATAAATATACATATAAATATAAATAAACATACATATACATATAAATATAAATAATAACATAAATTATAAACGGTATCAGAATATATATATTTCGCATTGACGATGATAAATATAATACTGAAATCAATAAAATAGTGACCAGAGAGAGAGAGAGAGAAAGATAATAATCTGTTTATTAATATTGTAAATAAATAAATAAACAAAATAAACAAAATAAATAAATAAATAAATAAATAAATAAATAAAACCCATTAGTATAGCTTTAATGTTAATGAAAATGATAACGAAGATAACAAATGTACTAATGAAATCAGTATAACAGAGATGACATAGGACAATATTTTAAATTTATTTTAATCATGTATTAACAACTCTGATTGTTCACGATACCTACTTGTTCAAAACCTTTCAATCCAGCTTTCCTGCCAAGTTCTACTAGATCCTTCAATATGATATCCTTCACTTTCTGCAAAATATTTCAAATCTTACAATACTTATAACAGATTAACTGTTTGTTATGTCAAGTTGTATCCATTATTAATTAACTACCGAGTAATAGGCTAAATAAATGTTACTTGAAAATATATTGTCTGTAAATGACATTAATAATGATGATGATGATGATGATGATGATGATAATAATAATAATAAGAAGAAGACAACAAAAACATAAAAAAGAAAGAAGTAACAGATGTTTAGGGGTTTCTTTTTAAGAAGTAAATTCTGCATTGAAGAATATTTTAGAAGAAAAAAAGAAGAAAATTAAAAATGTTTATTTTAAATTTGTTTTGTTACAGAATATAAAACATTCACTGATTAACAAAATAACATTTATCCATACAAATAATATTTATAATAATTAAAACTATTTATTTATAATAATTTTAAAGATTTAATTCTTTATTCTTTTTATGTATTTAACGTTATACATATTTGATTTTGTCTTTTCTTTTTCTTTTTGTTTTGTTTATTTTAAATAATATATTCTTAATTTAAAATTTGATAGAGAACTTCTAATAATTCTTAACATTTAAGACCGGTTATGGAAAAGAAAAAAAAATCGTACATATATAGCTTAAATTATTTAAATGCACAACATTTCAGTACTCACTTTTAATTTGCACAGTTCTGTCATGTCGGTAGGAAATCCATTGTTTGCTGCCCACACTTTCATAAACTCTTCATCGGGAATCACAATTCCCATACAGCAAGTCTGATTAAAGTAAACCAGTATCACTTAAACCACATCATTATCAAAACATTTCTTGCTACACGTGTCAAATAACGTCCTCAAAACAACGTGTAACATTTTAAATACGTTCTCTGAACTTAAACAGCTATAATCTTTACAGCAATGATATTCTTTTAATTTAAACCAAGAGAGTATTATACTATAAGTTCATTAACAGTTAAAATTAGCATAAAGATAAATTATGTCGTGTTACGTTTTACTCCAGAAATTGATAGAATATTTACAGAATAGTAGAGAAAGAATTATATAATATTTACGTATTATAATTATTATTAATATTCTTAATGGTTACAGTTTATTGCTCATCTTGTAATATATTGAAGAAATATTATTTTAATAAAATTCCATAAAGAAAGTAAGCATTGTTAATACTTTCAACAGTTGGTACTTCTAAAAATTTGAAGGGAAAAAGAAAATTATTAAAAATATTCGTTTATGAATTTACCTTAAAACTATTTCCATCAACAAATATCTGAGCTACGTATTTGCTTTGTGCATACACAGACTCTATTTTTTCTGGGGCAACATATTCTCCCTGTAGTAATAAACAAAACCATCGATGGTACAAACAGTAACCAAGCTTTTAGCGTATTCAAATGCAAGCACACATAATTTCATGCAAAAGACACATATGCGTTCACACACATAATATATGTACTGTAACTTTCTATAATGAACGAAGAATGGTTAATTCGTGTTTCATCATCTTAAAATATATTGCTCATTTCATTAACAGTTGTATTTTCATTTATTTTATTTAAGAATAGGTTATTAAATCTCACATATTACGTATATCAGTTAATCAGTGTTAAAGAAAAGAAAGAAAGATAATAAAAACGTGGGCCATATTTTGTATAGTTTATATTATTATTATTATTATTATTATTATTATTATTATTTTATTATTATAATTTTAAAACATCAGTCTTGTAAAACATCAGTTGAGACACATTCGGAATCGAAAAAATGTGTTAGACCAGATGAATTTAATTAAGAATAACTGTTAATAACTGCATATATTTTTAAGGGGAAAAAAAAAAAGGAGTAACATAGTATTATTTATATAATAGAAGAATTAAACAACTATTCAGAATTGAAAAGTATTTAAAAAAAAAATCTAAATCTTACAACTCACCTGAGCTAATTTAAAAATATGTTTTCTTCTGTCTATAATTTTGAGAGCTCCATTCTGAAAAAGAAAAGAAGTTTTTATTTTATAAATGATTCGATATTCGAATATCAGTATAAGTCTGAGCATGCATTTTTGTATCCTTGCGAAACGTCATAATTATATGTCAAAATACATAAACTGAGACCCGTACCATACAACAATGACACATTTATGGAAAACATTTATCAAATAATTGTATACACATGCTATTTTGTAACCCAGATGAATTTTATTGTAAAATGAAACTTAGGAGACAAGAAATCATCAAGCCATTAACACATAAATATAGAAAGGAAAATCAGTATACATGTAGACAGGATTTGGGTTATCAAGTCAGTTACATGTACACTTAACTTTATAAAACATCGGGATGTTGCTGAACAGAATGCAGTTTACATACTTTATTCACCAAAATCACGATTTGGAAGTATGCATTACACACACACACACACACACACACACACACTAATCAATCAGTCGATATAAAACAACTGTCATTCACATACGTAATCAGATCTTTAAGACGACTTTGAACGCTAATGACGGAAAGGAGAGTTTCCAGTAACGAGTAATCACGTACCGAAAGCCACATTCCTATGTCCCCCGTGTGACACCAGCCATCCTCGTCTATAGTTTCTTTCGTGCATTTGGGGTTTTTGTAGTATCCCTGGAACCGATTTGGTCCTTTTACGCACACCTAAATAACAAATACACACGTTACCTTACCAGTTTAACTTTGCCTGTTGATGTTCTTAATATACAAGCTTTGACATCAAGTATACCAATAAGAAGATGGTTGTATAATGTAATCCTTTGTATTTGTATTGTCGACAATTACAATTATTAATCTGCTACTGTTATTATCATTAAAATTGCTTGTACTGCTACCATTGGTATCGCTAAAAGCAGCAACATCAGCAGCACCAGCAGCAAGAGTAGCAGTAGTAGCAGTAGTAGCAGTGTTAGAATAATAACAGATACATATGTAGAATGCCATACCTCGCCTGTTTGATCCTTGGCATAGTAGTCCATTTCAGGAACATCTGCTAGTTTTACATAGTTGCATACTAATGGACCACCGACATGTCCTGAAATACACGATAAACATTAACATGAATATAAATCATTTTTATAAGTCCTGAAAAACCAATATAAGAATAAGTCTTTAGATTCGTGTTGAAATTTTAAATTACTATTTCAGGGAATTTTCTGATCAATCAATATTTAATAAAACTAATACTAATACTAATATCAATACTAATACTAATATCAATACTAATACTAATATCAATACTAATACTAATACTAATAATGAAAATATTAATAATAAAAAAAAAATAAAAAAAAATTCAAATTCAAAATAAATATATAATTACTGCTGTATTTTATGTCTAAATATTTCATACTGTTGCAGTATAAGAAGCTGAATATTTAAAAACTCACCTCCAGACGTATCTCCAGGAAAGTTTACTGTTATTGCTGCATTAGTTTCTGTCTGACCATAGGCTTCCATTACCTGTAATAATAATAATAATAATAATAATAATAATAATAATAATAATAATAATAATAATAAATAAAATGATTTTGATGGTGATAATAATAGCAAAAATCCCCCAAAACAACCGACAATAACAACAATAATATCCATAAGACATTAAATCTATGTTGTATGTCTATATAATCGCTGTTATTAATTTATTATCACTTTGTTAGTTTTGCTTAATTTCTTTTTATCCTTTATATATATAGTTATATATAAATAGTACCTTTAGCAAATAAAGATCAGTTATCTTAAAGTATGAAAAAAAACAAAAACTTAATATATTATAATACTCTTGCTTTTTTAATTTTTTGTTAAATACATGAACGAATAATATATTTAAAAATAATGCAAACACACTAACAGCAAAGACAAGAAAGTTAAACACAAACCTTTCAAAGCAAAAAAAGAAAAAGAAAACTGAACACTAATTTCTCGTACAGAAGACTAGCGCACGTTAGACACGACTTACCATACAACCAAATCCACACTTTATGAAGTCCAGCGTGTCCTCTGACACCGGCGCCGACGCCGTGAAGACGACGTCAATCCGTCCACCCAACAAATTCTGAATCTTTCTGAATACCAGTTTGTCCCATATAGTAGCTTTTGTTATCACTCCTCTGAGAAAATAGATTGTTTAGAAAATACTGTGTTTAACGCATATACTTTAGAAATAATAATTTTTTATTATTTTATTTATTTTATATTGATTATGATATTGGTACAGTGTACAATCACGTACATTTTAATTTTTTAAACAAAAGTTACTACTACATAGTCGTCTCTGGATGTACAAAAAAATTCTATTGAAGTAAATACAGTAATTTTTCCACATATATATAACTATGCATATAAACCAACATTATTTAAATATTCGTTTAAAATTTCCATGTGCATAACATAACTAAAACTGTGTATTCAAAAGAATACATAAAATATATATATTAAATGTCCAGAAATATATTCTCTGTCTTTCTTTTTCATCTCTACTACGAATCATACAAGCACTCATAATATTTTATGAAATTTATTAAATACCTTTTAACTAGCTTGGTTTTCCGAGACACAGCCAAATCCAACAAAAATTTCTTGATTCTACTAGAACTGGCACCAGCATAAACCTTTAAAATATTGAAAATACATGTTTTTTTAAATAACTGTTATAACACTTACCCTTTCAACCCTCAACTATGTTGCAACAAGCTTTCTCTTAGTTAATTTATAAATCGTAGGAGGTCAGCAGTATCGTTTACCTTCAGAGCTGAGCATCAGTTTTAATAACATATTTATTTATCGCTTTAAGCGAAGGCTTGGTGATGTATCTGTTTTGATTATAATCTTACGAGACCTGGAAAATCTCAATGCGCATGGATGGTACTTATTGCAGAAACAATTTGCTGAATAACCTTAAGATCACCTTTCCTAGTAACGCACACAGTTGTACAAAGGAGAATATAAAACAAAATAATAATAATAACATATGGATATGGTTTTCTTTCTGTAAACTTACATGGATAAATCATTCTTCGCCATTTTAAACAGCACAGAAAACTAATTCAATAGGGAAGCAGTCATGCTTTCAAGCCATTGCAATGATACACGGTATATTCCACTGCCAGCTAAGTCGTGAGTTGCTTGTTACAGAGAAACTGTATCAACACATTTTGCATTCCAAGAAATAAAGAAATAAAGAAATAAATAAAATAAAGGAAAAGTAATAATAATAATAATAATAATAATAATAATAATAATAATGATAATAATAATAATAATAATAATAATAATAATGTTGATGATGATGATGATAATAATGATAATAATAATAATAATAATAATAATAATAATAATAATAATAATAATAATAATAATATAATAATAAATATAATAAAAATAAAAATAACAGCAGCAGCAGTTGCAATGATGAAGCGATAATAATAATGATGATGAAAATAAATAAATAAATAAATAAATAAATAAATAAATAAATAGCAGTATATAAGATTTTTGCAGCTAGCTTTAGCTTGGCTTAAAACATTTCCAGTAAAAATATTTATGATCAACTTTGATTCCGAAAATCGATTCTTTTTTATGGAAAGTTTATTCGCAAATGCGTTTGTTTTGTATGTATTCTGCTTAACACGCAGCCGAAGCAAATACAGAACAATGCATTTAATATAAAACTTAAATGAAGCTGAATAGATTTCACAAACTTGTTTGTTGACGAAATTATTTACGGAAACAGTTTTAATTACGACATTGTATGGGCCAATGTAGCTTAAAAATCGTTGTTGTTTGAAGTGATATTAACAAATCATTTGGCATATTCAATGAACATATCTTGATGACGGCGTAAAAATATTCTTCACATATATTGGGTTATTCTATTATTATTTTCTAATATAGCGTGGCTGGTAATACTGGCAACTATAATGCCGAATATATTAAAATTTTTCCATCTATCCTCAGTGTAAGTTATTTGTATTTGGTTATTAAATATATTATATTTATGGTATTCATCTACACATAACTGTGATATATAGATCTTCCATGCGACTTTATACCGAGATTCACACTTATACAACCTGAGTTAAATATGTTAAGTAGAAATATACGACGCATCAAGTTCTTCTGCATATATATATATATATATACACATACACACACGCACATATATATATATATATATATATATATACACACACACATATATATAAAATAACCTATTGTCGATAATGTCTACGTCCACGCCAACATATGCCATACAGTAATTATTATTCCATGGAAAAATACGACATTACGTAATATACCACACATAAATGACCTATGATCGATAATGTTTCTTGCTACACTGACAGTGAAACCCACACTTACTCCCACTAACTAACAATAAACGGTTTGCAAGTCTAGTTTAATATTTTTCTATATTATTTGTTTTCTCTCCTATTTCTCTAAAAGCAGACACCCACACTTACGTGTGTATGTGTGTGTGAGGGTGCTGGGAATCTGTGTTTCTCTGTGTGTGTGTGGGTGTGACTGTGAATCGTGCCTCTTTTCGTAGTTGTAGTTTCATAGGCAGCCACCTTGTCATATTCATATGCGCGTGCGTGTGTGCGTGTGTCTGTGCGTTTGTGCGTATGTATGTGTGCGTTTGCGTATATGTATGTGTGCGCGCGTATATGTTTGTGCGCGCGTATGTTTGTGCGTGTGTGTGCGTGTGTGTGTGTGTGTGTGTGTGTGTGTTGTGTGTGTGTAAAGACTCTACACGGAAACAGTCTCTTCAACAATGTTTTGCTGATCCAGGCTCTAGTGTGCCTGAGTGAAACAATTAACTACTGGACTCTGTATTGAATTATTAACCAGCAAGTATTAACCAACCTTGTCTCTGATTCTGTTAAGAAGTCTGGGCACGGTGGCAAACACTGAGGGTCTTAACGCCTTTAAGTCTTCCAGAATTAGTTTGACATCACCCGAGTAGAAACCTATGTGACTGCCCTTCATGAAGAGTGCAGTCTGAAAATGATAGTAATAACAGTAACGGCAACAACAACAACAACAACAACAACAACAACAGTAATAATAATATTATTAATAATAATAATGATAATAATAATGATGATGATGATGATAATAACATACCACGACCACTAATACCACCGACAACAATATCAGCAACAATAATAACAATGATGATGATAATAATAATAATAATAATAATAATAATAATAATAATAATAATAATAACAATAACAATATCAACAACAACAACAACAACAACAACTACAATAATAATAATAATAATAGTACTTTATAACTATGATCAGGTTTTTTGCTATTTTTTGGGCTATTACTTAAATAATGCAGAAACTCTAAATGAACAAGTTATATATTACCTGACAGGTTCGCTCATACATGTGCGCCATTGGAAGATATGAGAGGAAGGCATCATCAGGGGACATAACATGCACCATCTACAAAACAGACACAGAGATGTAAGAACTCAGAAATCTTATTATCGCACTGGAATCCATATTATGGATGATGTATAAAAGTCTTTTACTATTTTGCTCTAACCAACTGATTTGCCTGCACCGACACACAATTCTAATTAACCTTTTTTTAATGTTTATATTTATCCTCTAGGTCTAATAAGACTGATTTTAACCAGAATCGAGAAAATGATGACACCAAATGAATGTCAGTAAGTTCATAAATAAAATATGTAACATTTAGTTCCATTATAAAGGAACTTGTATTACAATGCTGTAATCTTATGCCTAGATCAATACAACAAACAATTGCAAAAACAAATTTACTTCCCGTAATTTATAAATGAGAAACTACAAACCTGACTTGTGTAGAGGAAACCAGAAACATTGGACACGATATTTCCATGTGTAAGCATCACTCCTTTTGGATCTCCTGTAATAAATAAATAAATAAATAAATAAATAAAGAAAGAAAGAAAGAAAGAAAGAAATAAAGAAAAAATAAAGAAAGAAAGAAAGAAAGAAGTAAATAGGTAAATAAAGAAATAAATAAGTAAACAGGTAAGTAAATAAATAAGTAAGTAAATAAATAAATGAATAAATAAATAAATACATTTTGTGTTTTCTTTACAACCGTTAATATAGTAAATATTCAAAAATAAAACAGACGAAATATTATGAATATTATTATCTATAATTAGTCTAAGTAACCAACCAAACTAAATGTTCACAGTTAAAAAATTATTTTGTATATTCATCTCTCCTTCCATCCATAGATCTAATTGTCTGTCTTTCAGTCTCTTTATGTAGATCTATATCTATATCTATAGATCTGTATGTGTTTCAAAATCTATATCTGTATCTAATCACATCATTAATATCACTGATTAATTATATACGCAGAACTGTCATCAGTGTCAACATACTAACGACTGGAATAATAACGAGAGTAAAGTATCGTAAATGATTTACGAATGTATATTTAATGTTGGGTATTGACTCCTATACATTCTGCATGTATAATATACAACATTAGATTAACGCATGGCTTATACAAACTGATTTGTGATGGTGCAATCAGTAATATGCTTGAATCATCAACTCTTGTTTGCATTTTTATTTTATTTTTTTCTGTACCGTCATTATGAAAATCGACTTTACCTGTTGTGCCACTGGTAAAACTGATTGTAGACAGATCTGATGGTTTAGGAGGCTGTAAATGAATTATATTTTATCATATTTATCAATGATAATGGCTGTTACAATTATAAATACATTTCTGTATATTTAAGCAGAAGCTGTCTAATAACTGTTTAAAGATTTAAACAACTGCATGAAATTACTTATCTGATTTAATGCTATAATTGTGTTTTCTAAAACACGCATAAATTCAAAACAATTACACCGAAATTTTATAGTTAACTAGGAGGACCTATAAATGAAGAAAACGTCATTATTATGTAAAGAAACAAGCAATATTATGATTCACAAGAACCCAACGTTCAAGTGCATTACAATAAAATGTTTGAAGTGATGAATTCACAGAAAGTACCAAGCATAAACGTTTCCTAATCACGTCACTAATATCTGTGATCAGTTATATTTGATTGTAATACTCGAAATTGATTTTAGAAATACTTACAACAGGCGGATGTAGACTTTTCCTACCCATATCCTATAAAAAAAAGATTAAGAAGAACTGTGAAAACTGTGACAAATAGTTAAGAAGATAAAAAAAAAGAAAAAAAAAGAATTAGCGCCACTAATAATATAAATGTATATAGACAGACATATATACACACATATATATATAAGTACACACCCACACACACACACAGACACATACACACACAAACACATACGATAGTCTTTGTTATATGAGTCATACATTTCTGAATATATTGAAAATTCTGGAGGTTAAAATGACATAGCAAACGATCTATTAAACTAATATTTTAAATAAAAATACTGTTTTGTGTTTTTTTCTTTTCTTTCAGTATATATTATACCTCTACTTCATCAAATGACATTATCTTGATATTGTGTTTCTTTGCCCTTTCAATGTTACTTTCGCTGATGGTATCCATAGCGATTATTGTTCTGAGTGTTGGCATTTGTTCAGCGTAGTCCAGAAGGGACTGAACTTTTTCTTCCTTGTCGCAAACAACCGTCGACATCTCAGCTGTAAAACAAAACACGAAATTTAGTTACCAGAGGCATCAGGGCAATCTCATGGCGACCACACCCACACACACACACAAAACACACACGCAAACGCACACACACACAAACGTATGAAATCTCAACAATTCGAAAAAGGTTATTAGGTTTCGGTTAGACATTTAATATGTAGCATCCCATTAAAGCCTCTAAATTAGTACTTTATATTTATATATATATATATATATACATATATATATCACACACATACACAAATACAAACTGGACGGAACGGCCGGTTTAGTCCATTATATATATATATATATAGTCCATTCATACATTTACAGAAGTGCATAACAATGATTTAATAGTCAACTGATCAGTGTTTTCATAATCGTATATTTGGTGTGTGACATTTATTTTCAGGAAAGTGTGAACAAATCGATTTCGTTTTCAGCTGCTGTTCGTATTTAACTATAACCAGTTTGACAGATGGTACATTCTTTCAATAGATTTGGATTCAGCACTGATATATTCAGCACACACATTAATTTATATAATAATAATAATAATAATAATAATAATAATAATAATAATAATAATAATAATAAAACGATAATAATAGTAATAATACTGATAATTGTGATGATGATGGTGATAATAATAACAGAAGTAGTAGTAGTCGTAGCAGTCGTAGTAGCAGTAGCAGCAACAGCAGCAGCAGCAGCAATAGTAGTAAAATAACAAAATATACTTCTGTGTGTGTATTGTACACACACACACACACACACACACACACACACGCACGCAATATAATCATGTAAGTATCAACATTTATAATTATGACGTGGATAACAAGACATAAGATCTGCTGCGCCATACAGTGGTCTACTCTTTTTATGTAAAGAGATCGACAGGAAAGAACACACCATGGCCTTTGACAAAAATAAAATCATGTAAACATAATCCAGTGGAAGCAGTGACGAGCACTGATCCCGCGACCTGCCGTATCTAAGACACATTTATTAACAGTGGTATAAATAATGATAACAGGCGGCTCACGTTGTTTCTGGGTGAACCAGTTAGCTGTGTAATTTGCGCTGTGATAATTTGTAATTTATATTACAGCAACTCGCTGCATCACCAGCTGTTAAATTTGCGTATATAAACATTAGGATAGTTTTAATCAAGTCAAGGCTGCCTTATGACAGGTTGTAAAATAGATAATATATACATCTTCGTTTGTATGTTTGTCTATGTGTGTGTGCGTGAATATATGTGTATATGTATTTTTGTATGTACTTATGTATGTGTGTATGTGTATTATATATGTATGTGGGTATATGTATAGGGCCTACGTGTGTAAATGTGTGTGTGTATATATATATATACACACACACACACACATATATATGTATGTGGGTATATGTATAGGGCCTACGTGTGTAAATGTGTGTGTGTATATATATATATACACACACACACATATATATTCGTATTATACATGAATAAATACGGTAATGAACACGTTGTTGTTGTTTGTATTTTTTAATTCTTTCACAACACTTTTTAAAAACCTCTGGTGAATTCTTCGCATTGTTTACGTATTTGTGTGGTGACTACAACTGGAACAACTTCTTTTTAAAATTAAAAGCTACACGCTGGTAGCGCGCTTGTGGATTATTTTTCTGACAAAGGTCAGCGAAGACGGGCGAGGGGGAATGCGTTTCACAAACACGTCTTTGTTCTACTCACAATCATTAAACTACAAGTATCAGTGTCAACATGCAGGGGAGCAAGCTTTAGTTAACGACGACGTTTTCAAAACACTTTTAATCTACAGCTACATGTCGACATTCACGTCGCTATATATCTGAAACATGACTCTGTTGTTTTGTTTTTGTTTTTTTTCAAACAGAAGTTAGAGATTTTGTATGTAAGCATTCTCGTACCACCGAAGTGCAACAGCAACCATCTTTTTTTAAAACAGGTCACTGAGCTTTGGCTGGAACGGGAATTAGATCAGACTGCGCACCGAGAAACACTGAAAATGGACCAACTGACTAAGATGAAGATAAAGGACTAACTGTCGAAGATCGGTTATTGTATGTCACCTACTTACGAAGAAGACTGCGATAGGAGATACTAGATGCACGCACCATCGTATCTACTACGATATCGGTTGTAGGTGTAACCTGTACGAACAGTTTCAATGGGCTACACAGTTCTGCCCGAAATAAAATATCAATTTCATCAGCGTGTACTGTGATCACGTCTTTTGTTTAATTTAAAATAGACTGAACTTTGCGGATGATTTTATTCTGTGTGGTTATAAGATAATGTATACATGCTCACGCACGCACGCTCATACATACATTCATTTATACCCAAATACAAGCCTAGAACTATATAGACTTGTAACTCGTTCAGTCACGCGATCTTTTGAAAAGGACTATGTTTGAATGAATAGTCTTGTTGCAAGGGAAAAGATTTTAAAAATTCAGTTTTATTGCACAGAACGAACCAGGAACACATAACTAATTTAAAATCAGGTTATTTACCATGCACACATCATTACATACATACATACATACATACAACAAATACACACGAACAGCACATACACACTCACACACACGTTTACAGACTTACTTAAACATACATCTGTACATCCCTATATTAATACGTGCGTCCGCACTTTCCTGCTACAATAAATTAACAGTAGCTTGAGTTTTTGCTTACAGTGTAGTGTCAATTCGTACATTCTTATTTATCACAATATATATATTTTTTAAATTTAATATTTTAAAGTCTAGATTTTCGTTAACTGAAGCAACTTCGTATGTACCGAAAAGTGATAAATAAAAATAGAAGAAAAAAAAAAAAAGAAAAAAAAAGAGAGTTTTTCGTGTCAGGGAAGTTTATCTGTACCGCGATGATTATGTAACCCGCCTCTGTACTTTAAACCACTAACAAGCGTCTTTTAAACTCTGCCTCGCACTTTGACCACCGGCTCGTTAAGATGTCTGGGAAGGAAAGAACTTTAGTGTACCGGAAGTATATTACTAAGTAGAAGCTATTATCTTTGATATCCATTGTTTGCTTATTACTTCAGCAAATGTTTCATATCTTCTGTGTAGCAGTTCGACAGTATTTACGTATCTAGATTTTTGTAGGGATACTCTTATTTTCTTAGTAGCGTTACAAAATGTTTAATGATATTTGTTAACGTTCTTCGGTTTATTTTTTTGTTGTTTTTATGTTGTTTTTAAAATAAACGTTTAGATATTATGACATTTAGTCTATCTATATTTTGCATATAACTGGTGATATTTCGAGCGTTGTTCTTTTACTGTACAAGAGTAGACTAATAAACCATTGATGAGTCATTCATTAAAACATCCGTCTGTCAGTTGACCTAGTTAAGATAATGGTGTTAATTTCGCTCCGTCGGTCGCGTCATCTACAAGTGTATTGAAATATTGAAATAATGAAGAAAAGAAACAAAAATAGTTGATGTCCTGTACTAACCCAATTTACTTAATGTATGGTTAAAAGTTTATAACCAGAGTGTCGACGAAATGACAAACGAAAGAGACTAACAAACGAGACCACCATCCAGCCAAGAGACTGAACAAGAAAAAAAAAAAAAATCTTTATTATTAAAAATTCAATATGTACTTACTTAAGTTGACGATATACTGGCAAGCTTTTTTGCCCAGTGTGTCGTACAAGGCAACCAAAACCATGGAAAACATGTTACATGCTTGTTCTGTTAGCGCCCACTATAAATAAACATAAAGTAGTGATTAGCATAAATAATACACGAGAATAAATACAGTAATTCTTAGTATATAACATAATTATAACATTCCAACGTGTTCCGTTATCTAATTCGTAGCAATAATAGAACCAATGATTTTTATGGCAAAGTGATAAAAAAAAATTGTTTCCCAGTAACAGTAGCAGTATTATTAGTATAAACAGTAACAGTAATAGAAGTTATATATAGGTAATCTTAGTAGACTAATGATAACAGTATTGAAACTGTTGTGGTGGCAGCTGTAATAATAACATCAGTAACATAATAATCATAATAGAAGTAATAATCGTAGTAGAATTAGTAATAACAGTTATAATAGCAGAAGGAATAATTAATATTCAAATAACAGTAATTATCAGTAACAGAACTGATAGTGAAAATGGCTGTAGTAGTAGTAGTAAGCAGTAACAATAACAATAGTAAGGGTGGTAGTAGTAGCAGTAGCTCGTAATAATAAAGTTTCTGAAGAAAAAACTACAGTTATCTTAGATAATGTATTAACATACATCTTTCTAAAAACTAACCTCAATTCTGTTGACACTGTATATGCCTATAAATGTTTCTGGACATGGTTTTAATCCCAGGTTCAGCAAACCCGAGCCAAAAGCATGGAATCTGTCGTAGACCTTGGAAAAATAATAAAAATGGTAACATTAATGAATAAATATATTTTAATAATTATTTTTAGTTTATAAAACTAAAGTTACACATTAATCTTGCAACGGCAGTTTCGAAAAAAAAAAAAAAAAAAAATCGATCAGTGGCAATTCACATCTCCAATAAACTTGATAGACAAAAAAAAAAAAAAAATGGTAAAAAAGCCTCGTATTCTGTTCTTTGAAATTTTTCATTTCAGCAACTCTGAATATAGCATGTTAAGTACAAGGAAACTCAAATAATCTGAGTAGTTCTGTTAAAGCTGTCATAGCCAGTCAGTTCACAAACGGCGGTTCAGCTTGATGTGTGAAAAATAATTTTAGAAAGCGCCGAAGAAATCATTATATTATATTACAGAGCCATAATAATGACGAAAAGAAAAGTCAACAGCGAGTGCACTGCTGACTTTTTTTATTTTTTATTTTTTTTATTTATTTAACGTGCTGTGGAGTTGGAGTAAATCATTAAAAGTCGACGTTTCTCAGGTTTACCTCTTGGTATGTCAGCCATTCGTATCCATTGCTGGTCTTCTTTCCCAAACACTTTCCATTTCCTGAAAATGTGGAGTTAAACACAGTTACATGCTGACTTCATTTATTATTATTATTATTATTATTATTATGATTATTATTATTATTGTTATTGCTGTTGTTGTTGTTGTTATTGATGTTACGTTGGTGGTTTTTATTACTAACATTCTTAAAAACAGATTTTTCTGAACTGTTTCTTAACAAGAACAAAAACAACAATCAATACAAAGTAATAATAATAATAATAATAATAATAATAATAATAATAATAATAATAATAATAATAATAAATAAATAAATAAATAAATAAAAGATAAGAATTAAACAAAGTAAAAAAAAATAAAAAAATAAAATAATCAGATAAAAATAATGATAACGAATGAAGAGGTTCAAAATCTGAGAACTTCGTAACGACCTACATGTTAATGATATTAGATGTTACAAAAAAAAAAAAAAAAAATGCAAATTGCCTCTGCAATAACTGATCGGAGTACAAATGTACAAATGTTAGGATGACCTGACTTAATAAGTGGCTAGATAGATGAAATTTGACACTGATAAACGTGTATGTGTAAGTATGTGTGTTAACGTGTGTGCGTGTATCTACTGCATTTGTGTATTTATGCTTGTATATATATATGTGTGTGTGTGTCTGTGTGTGTGTATGTATTTACATACACATAGGGTATATCTACAGAAAATAGTGCATATGGCAAGGACTAAACTGAACCCCTGTCCAAATGCAACACCCATTTTTCAGATCATTTTACCATAAAACCAGCTAAAAAATACCAGTCAAGTTGAGTAGCGTCCCCTTTCAGGTTGCGCCCAGGGTACGTCCCATACATGCCCTACCGCACACACACACACACACACACACACACACAGAGAAACACCCACAGACGTTAATTTATTAAAATAATTAGCATTTATGTATATGCTAATTAATTAATAAACAGCAGACTGTACTGAGTTCTAAAACCTGTTTTAATTATGGAGATTGTGTCACGTATGATGAATAATTTACACAGGCAGTGTTTATAGAGGCGTCCATTTTACGTACGTTCAGGACAAGTTTCACAGGTATGCATTATCTGAAGTATCCATTGTTAACAGTTATTTCTTTTTTGTAGGAAACAGGGTTAAAATAACAGGTAGTAGATTACCTACAGATGTAAACGTGTTGTTAAAAGTGACAGGCCACAAGAGTAGTCATATGATGAAGAATGTATAACATTATTAACATATGCGTGTTATAAATGAAAAACAAAACTAAAACAAATTATAACGTAAGGAAGGCAATTAAAAAATATGATAAAAATAAAAATCAAGAATAAAAACAATTAAACATTAATAGAAAATGAATAAATTAAATAAATATAATAAAAACAGAAAAGCGATCTGAAATAAACTCGTATTTGATAATAAAATAAACAGCAGAATATTGACGAATATGTTATTTATTTTAGTTATTAGAAAATGATTTTATAACCTTTTTTTTAATTTTTATTTTTATTTTTATTTTTTAATAAGGAATGGTGGACCAAATGCTGTGAAAATAACAATGGAAATACTAAAATAATATGCTTTTTAGTTATGTTTCCCTTGAAAGCTTTAAGATTGTGTCTGTAAAAAGAAAAATATTTTTTTTAGTAAATAAAACAGAACATACTGGCTATTCTCAGGCCGCGCATGAACACTTCGTGCAGGGTTTTGGCATCTTCGTAGAGGTATTCCAGAGGTTTGCCATCCAGTTTATCAAGAACCAGAGGTGAAACATGCACTCCATCCTGGAAAAAAACACGAGATAAAACACAGAGTTAAAACACGAGTTAAAACTGTTTAAAAATTAGAATTATAAATATTTTATTCGAATGATCGATTAAATATTGTTTGAAGATACGATAATTATTGAAGACACACACACACACACACACACACATACACAGAGAGACACACATACACAGAGAGACACACATACACACTATTACATACACATATATTCAAATACGGGAGAAACACTTATCATTTGTATATTTTATACATGTGTCTTTGTAGATAAAAATAACATATAAACTTTGTATATATAAATTTTCAGACAACAAATTTGACAAAGATATATATATATATATAGCCTGTAAATAATTATTTCTTGTAATATTATATGTTCAACAGTACAAATACGCATACGTTTTGTTCATTAAAGACACGTGGACATGCAGTGCCAGTCAACAATAATAATAACAGAGAATATTCTGCTTCACTAACAAAATGCTTACCCCGATATCAACGCTCTGTCTGTTAACGTCAACCGGTGGTTTGAAAGGCTTCGGCCCTGATCCAAGGAACAACCACGACAACCCCATCAACCCGGCCACCACGCCGGACACTGCGTACCACCACGTGTCTCCCAAATAGGTCTCCAGCAGCAACGTCGTCGACGACAGGAATTCAGACATCTGACAGAGCGAGAGAGAGAGCGTGTAAAAATTTAAAAAAAACAAACAACATATGCCAACAGTGCAGTTGTAATATTAACTGGCGATGAGTCCAATAACACGGACGTGCCAATACGACATAGTGTAACAACTGATGGTTTTTCGGTTTAGTTGGTTGTCCTAGTTAAAAAGAACTCAGTTGCATGCAGCAGCTACATACAGGACGTCCAAAGACGACGACGACATCGTATTTCTCAGGTAGAGTAATTAATTTTCCTCTCCGGTATAGAAATGTTAATGTGTTGCCGCATTTCAACTAGGAAAATTAAAAAAATCGGGCTGTACTAGAGAATAAACATGTTGAACAACCCAGCCAGGGGTCAAGTTGTTACGTGCTGTTGTCAATAAGCTTGGCATAAAATAGAAAAATAAACGTTGACGTTAGTTACAGCCAAATAATTAACTGAATGAGGATCGAGGTGTTTGGAAAAAAGCTTAATTTATGTAATAAAATTCACACCGGCAAAGATAAATATACTTTAAAATATTATGTGATGCATATAAAAGCCAATAAATATTTATATTAACACTATGTCTTAAAATTAGAATTTAGGAAGTGATATTTGTGGAATTTAGGTCACTGATTTAACATTTTGTTTTTCAGCTGCTAGTGGTTTAAAATTATTCTTAAATATGTGCAACATAAAAATGTCTTCTGAACACAAACATCAATTATAGTTGTTGAGCCTGTACATCAAGACAGCCCAGACATACAAGATAAACTATAAGATACTGGTACGAGTACACGTGCTCTTAAATCTTACCATCGCGCACGATTCTGTCTGTATGTCTGCAGGTACGCAGGTAGTTAGTTATATATGTGATTTGGTTTTATAAGTATGTGTTTCACTTGTGTATATGAATTTGCATATGACATACATACATAAAAACACACACACACACACTGATTTTCTTTTTCTTTTCGTTTTTTAATCTACATAATACATACTCTTTTACCACAAAAGAAACGTCTGACAATAAGCTAAAGAAATGTTTGCTATACGCGAAGCGATAAAATGTATTAGAAAAAATTAAGTATCATTATTGCCACGTGTATATATAGCTGTCTCCATTGTGCTTAGTCATTTGATACAGAAAATTAGGCCATGTAGTTATCTTGCATATGAGAATGTAAATACTACACATGCTTCAATCTACGAGTTACGATCTGTATATAACGAGTGAAAGGGCGTAACGAGTAGTTTTATATATTCAACCACAGCGAATTGCGCAATAGGATCTCTAAGCTTTGTTAGACCGGTCAAAGAAAGGTGCTAGGTATGAATAAATATGAATTATGATTTCCAACACTTTCTGACAGGTTTCTTGATGATT
Source organism: Chrysomallon squamiferum (assembly GCA_012295275.1). Taxonomy (NCBI): domain Eukaryota; kingdom Metazoa; phylum Mollusca; class Gastropoda; order Neomphalida; family Peltospiridae; genus Chrysomallon; species Chrysomallon squamiferum. The sequence goes on from CM022679.1 coordinate 10,492,102, forward strand.
ATCAAATACGTTTTAGTCACTTATACATATCACCAGTTCTACAGTTTCACCCAAATTTATCGTGCAGTTTTGTCTGTGTCACTGAAATACGATAGACATGCATGATGAATAAAGCTAAAGCCAGGTTTATTTATTTCCTTCGTTTGTAGGTTTTTGACAGAAAATAAAGAACAGGTGATCGAAATTTAAATATAAATATAACTATAACTCCTATTTTCCAAAACTATATTTTCAACTTTTCAAATGAAAAAGGCAGGATACGGAGGCAAAAATAAAAAGATTAAATGTATGTAGTCTAAAAACTAGTTCACAGTGTCATTCTCAAACTATGAAGATTGCTCACAATGCGTTCGACCACAACTATTTTTTCATCATATTTCTTTTTAGATTTATATTTCAATTCATGATTTATAGCTCTGGCAGATCCGCATACCAACAAATAAAAATGTATAAGCCTTGCCTAACACGAGTTTGCTTTGCGTGGCTCGAAATGTGTGTCAGTGAAACAAGGAGACAGGAAAGCATATATTTATAGGCAAAAGTGAAGGTTACTGCTTTTTAAAGGAATACGTATGCACTAATTCATTTAAGCATTTTGGTTTTACTCGAACAACTAAACAGACGACGTCGACAACAGCAGCTACTGCAGTTATTACCACTATTAACACCGTTATTACTATAATCTAAAAATGACTGAAGGAATTAATTTACTGTTTTAAAAAAATTATAAAAATATATTTTACCTCGTTCAAAATTCTTAAACCTGTAATTGTAAAACGTCCATTGATATATATGTCCAACAACGTTTATTATTTTCTCGATTCGATTTATGTTTCCATGATTTGCAGTTTTTATAAATCCACTTTATCGCTGATAAGATAATTTGGAGAGAAAAAAAAAAAAAAAAAGCCATTAAATCGGATGACACTCAGTAGTGCCGACCGTATTGAACTTTATTTTTCACTCAGGTCATGCGAGACCAATCACAGAACTCTTTTCTCTAATCACCCGTTCTCCTCTTATCCGGGTCAAGGACTGTAACCCGTATCTACATATCAGCGAAATACATGTCACGTTCTGAGCCGCTTCAAATTAACAATAACATTGATACTACTACTACTACTACCACTACTACGACTACTACTACTACTACTCAATACAATACTACTTCTGCTGCTGCTGCAACTACTACAATTATTACAGATACTGTTAATAAGAATACTCTATCGAGTTTACACCACAGTAAGCAGGCCTACTTTACCTTGAATTACTACTACTATTACGACTATTACTACTATTTCCACTACAACTACTACTACCACGATGGCTATTTTACGCTAAAACACGTGTCCGTGTTTAGATTTATGTCAGAGAAAGATACATTAAATAAATCAATCGTCTTACTCTTTTTCCTAAATGTTTTAGCAGTGTTCATCTGGGTTTTTTTCCTGTCTTGTTTTTTATATTGTTCGTTCACTGATATATAAATTATACAATTGAATCGCACCATTATTATTATTTCTTTCACAGTGTATATCATATTTCAACAGCCATACAAGCTCTAAAGTGCACGATATCTTTGGGTGAAGCAATATAACAGCAGTTTTCATTAGAAAGAGAGAGAGAGTGTGTGTGTGTGTGTGTGTGTGTGTGTGTGTGTGTGTGTGTGTGAGAGAGAGAGAGAGAGAGAGAGAGAGAGAGAGAGAGAGAGAGAGAGAGAGAGAGAGAGAGAGAACCATATCCATTTAATAATTAAAGTTCGGAAAAATCTGTTCAACTGATGCATTCATCCTTTTAATTATCAGAGGTTGAAGTTTTAATTACCATTAAGGAAAAATGATTTAATAATTACCTGAATAAATTATATTCGTTGTTCCTCACACAGTCAATGGAAGCATGCATGCAAATAAATATAATCAATGATTCTCGATCGATTTAGGCGCAGGACTCGTATATTTAAAGGGTGGCCACATCCATTAAGCTGATGGCCTTGGAAGTTCGAGCATGCAGAAGCTAAAGGTGATCTGTCATTGCCCAGCGAACAATATAAATAATCTATCACAATAAACAATACACCTTTTGTCGGGGTAACGGTCTTTGGAAACTAGTATCTCGTTCTGCTCCGATACAAGTCAGAACTGGTGATCAGATCGTTCCTTCCAAATTGTATTCATTGCTTGAACTTCAGACGGCTGCGTGGGACATTTGTTTTGTAGGCGTATCTAGGGGACCGTGTTTATGCGGAAGGCATTGAATAAAAAGATGTCTTAACGTTCAATTGTTTAAAAAAAAAAGCGTCGGGCGAAGAATGGCTTATGGCTTTAGCAACGTGAATAAACTAAATAAACAGATAAAAAGCTAACTAACTAGATTAATAAAAATGTTCTCCGAGAAACTAAAACGCTGATATATTAGCACGTGAAGGTGTGTATCTTGATATGTTCGTTGCGTTCTTTGCTTTAGTTAGGACAATATGGCCATGTAGATAACGTTTCATTGTGTTTAGTATAATTCGTTATGTCAAAATTCTGTTTATCAGAAGTGCTTTTGTTCTTAATGTCTGTATAGCATGTAGGAAGATTTAAAGCAATTTCTGAGTCTTGTTTGCTCAATAGTTTACTGTGAGCCGTTTTGTAAATTAACCTAGTATTTCGTGACCGTCTTTGCGTGCTTGGTGTAATATCGTTATGAACAGTAACGAAAGAAGTTAGCATTAGCGATAAAAGTCAAACTTTGTTTGACTTTATTTTGAAAAATGCTAACGTGAGCGCACAGAAACAAATATAAATTGCTGGTTATTTCAGATGACCGTTTCTGTAAATAATTTGGTGGAATTTGAATATATAATACACACCATAAAAAGAGCGATAAAAAAAATACCGATCTCTAGGAAAAAGGAAATTACAGAATAATCTTTTCATAAGGAGATATACTTTTTCAAATGTTACTGATTCATAAATAAATCAACAGAATAATATTAATAAACTCGATCCATTACCTTAATAAATAAATAAAATAAGTAAATAAATAAATAAATAAATAAATATCATAAGAACCCAATGAACGAATGATTAAACAAATTTACTTCCGCGAAACCACCATCATTTCTGCATAAAGGGTATTACATCATTTAGCATTCTCTACATCTCTGTTTTTTTTTTTTTTTTTTTTGACGTTGTATCTAAACTGGACGAATGTTCTTTACAGAAACCACAGATCAATACTTACATTTTAAGTTCTTTCAACTTGACTTCGGTAGACGGTCAGCAAATACGAGTCTTTTCCAAGCCGTCTGCCCCAGACAGTGTCGTTTCTGGTCAAAGTTTATTCCAGCAGATATATAGGTATACCTGAACTCCGGCAGCATTCAGACGCCAATTCACAGTTTGCTTGATTTATCCTCTGAACACCTGTTATCGAATCATCCCAGTTATTCTCTGTATCATCAGTGATTAATACAACCGACTATTTCACCAATCTCCCAAACTTCATCTGTCTACGCTACCGGAGTCTAACGAATCAATATTCGGACGGTCTGTAGTCAAAGACGCGAATGATAACAACAATAATTAAACCACGCGTGTTCCAACATATACCACTTACCGGTGAATTAAAAAAAAAAAAAAAAAAGAAACTTGCCGCCGACAAGTGTCACAGAAACCTACACGAGTTTATTATATGTATCTGTCCCAAACTGACTACCAAAGGCTTACCGAACGTAATGACATTTTAAACGTTTTCGCTTCACTGCGTTGAAAATCGGGTGGTAAACAACAAATTTGATAACGAGACGCGTTACAGTCTACGGCTATTTATATCCGTGTTGCATTTGTCGTCTGCTGCAGTGAATACCCGGAGTAGTAATACTAGTAGGTAGGCGGAGCTAGCCGACTGTTAATCATAATTATATATGCAAACAGAAACCGTACGGTGCAGAATCAAACACACACACACACACACACACACACACGAACGCACACGCACACACACACACACACACATAATTATATAAGATTAAAAGCAATGTAACCTATGGGATACATTCATAATGTGTAATGAAATGGAGTTTGAATTATTCAGATTTGTAAATTTCATTTGAATTCATGATAATATTATGACTAGAAGCATTTTATAGCTATAACTTTATTGCCACAATAAATCTTTTAGCAGTTTACGAAAAAGTTTCGGATAGTATGAATAATGTAGATATGTTCATATATTAATATAAAGTATGTAAATTATACTAAATTTAAAAAAAAAAAAAAAAAAAAAATAAATAAAACAAGATAAAATTAACGTTGAAAGTGATAAATTAAAGTAAAACAAAACAAAATAATAAATAAATAAATATAAAATAAATTACCTATATTAGCAAGATTTTTCTGTAGTTATGCACATATATTTTATTTTATTATTTAAGTTCAGATCTACTGTAAAATAAATAACAACAGCAGTAATAATATTGATAATGAAAATATTGAGGAATAAATAATAATAAAAAAATAATAAAAATAAATAAATAAATAAATAAATAAATAAATAAATAAAAAAAAGAACAAATAAATAAATCTTTAAAATTTATTTGTTTAAAAACAAAAGAACGAACTGATTGCATCTTTAAAATTTTTAATTTATTTTTAAAATAAAGAAAAGATCAATTTCATAAATTTTAAAAATAAATAAACAAACAAATAATACAGGTCAATTTGAAATTTAAAAATAAATAAATAAATAAAACAAAATTCTAATAATGTTAATAATACAAATAAATAAAAAAATAATAATAAAAATTAAAAATAAAAAATAAAAAAAAAAAAAATAAAAGAAGAAAAACGTTTAGAACGGATATTGATTCATCGATTGATGGAACTTTCGTACAGATACGGCTGACACTGTGACACACATTTCATTGCGCAGAGAAGCAGACGACAGCTAGTAATCAGTGACGTGTCCAAGAAATCAATGCATTACACAATTCTCTGTTTTATGTGGTGCTGTAATCACATTATACTACAGTCAATAGTCTTGTCAGTAGAACATCGTTTCCCTGTGGCCGCATTGTATTACAACAACTGCAGCGTTGAACTCCGGGGTTTGACCAATTTTACACCAGTATGTTTGCATTAATTATGTTGCAATTACTTGGACAGGCATTATCATCATCATAATTTTATTTTATTTTTTAATGGAAGAAATTAATTAAATCAAGAGACCGGTATTCGTGCAGATAGTAGTCTTATCTAACGAATGCAAGCATAAATATAGTTTATGCGTGTTTGTGTATGTATGTACGTATGAATGTGTATCCATAAGTAAAATAAGAGAGAGAGAGAGAAAGAAAGAACGAATCAGTCAAGAAGAAACAAGAATTTTAAAATGCTTTGTCTTAATACTGACAAACTGTCTCGAAAAACCAGTCAGTTTGACCTACTTATATTTTCAACTGATATCGCTAAAACGCGGAAACAAAATGTGCACTTACACACAATTAGCTATAAAGTCTTTGTAATGCAGAAATTTCACTAAGTGAAGCACGTGTTAAATTTCAAGTCTGCTTGCTCCACTGTTGAGAATTGATAAACATTTTTAAAGAGAACAACAAAAATGTTGATAACTAATATCCAAATCTGGAATAAATTTATATATTTCATTTCTCAGACTAACATGATTATAATGATAATGATGATGATGATGATAATAGTAATACTAATAATAATAATATCACTAATAATAATAACGACTATAACCAGTACTATCATCATAAAGAAGAAGAAATAATAACAATGATAATAATAATAATCATAACTCGTCTAAATCACGATTTTCGTAATTTATAATTGTATGTGGGGACCACAACCTACAGAAAAATTGATAGAACATAATATAGTAGACCACATCATAAGTTCAGACATGTCACAAATAAATGTATGCATATGAGAACAGGACACTAATAACACTGATCTCTTAATACCTAGGGAATTAATACAGTCTGATCATATACAATTATTTCTTGAATTCCAGACAAATAAAGACAAGTGCTACTGAACACAACCTAACGGCATATTAAACAGAGAATGCGAGCTTCGTGATCAAATTCCTAAGTCAAAAATATTACTCTGTAGGTCTGCATGCGCAGATACAAGATTATTAGAGCATGCTCTTCATATTCCTGTTCAGAGTTTGATGTTTGTTTTATTGAAATGCGAAATTATCAAAAAGAGTAGCGCGAACTGTTAATAGTCTGGGAGGTTGAACAATTGTGTTGGAATTTTAAGATCCAGTGATTTTGTTAAACTGTTCATACCGAATAATGATGATGATGATAACAACAACAATTTTATTGATGCACAATTTTTTTTTTTTTTTTAAATCATTAAATATTACTGACGGTGATTGTTCAAGAAATTTATAAAATAATAACTGATTTTGACATTTTTTAATCATAACTATTATTAATTTTTGAATTTTTGAAATGTTCAGATGTTAAGTAGATACATTTTAATAACTGAATGCGCTGCATTAATTATTACATAAAAATTTATTAAACAGTCTCTCTAAATGCTCATAAAAATTCATGACCTGCAAAACAAATTAAATAAGTTGTTTTACAAGGCCTCGGTCTTCTTTGAAATTTTGCAGTAACCGTAAAATAAATAAATAAATAAATAAATAAATAAATAAATAAATAAATAAATAAAATTAAAAAAAAATAACAAAATAAATAAAAAATAAATAAAAAAACACAATAAAAAAATTAAAACGTTTCGTGAGCTTAATGTTAAAAAAACATTTAATTTTTATAATCATTTCTATAATTACTATGATTATTTTCCAATAATTTTAAAATTTATTTTTCTTAAATTTTTAATTATCTTGAATTTGAGTTAATTATATTATTCATTTATTAATGATTTTAATGGGTTTGATTTTTTTTTTTCTCTTTTAAAAAATAATTGTAGTTTAATTTATATTTATTTATTATTATTATTATTATTATTATTGGGATTTCATTATTATTTTATTTTATTTTATTTTATTTTATTTTTTATTATTCATTTGTTCATTCATTTTGTTTTCGTTGTTTGCAGGAGCTCATTTTATTATTTTATTTTATTTTATTTTATGATCTGTACCTTTGGTGAACAGTCCCCCAGAACTCATTTTTCAAGTAATAAGTTCCGTATTATCCACTCTTCAGGTGGGGGTGTCATCACTCACCAGGTGACTCACTGTCGCTGCATTAAAGGTACAGATCAAGGAGTGTTGGGAGAACGATGAGGAATAATATAAGGCTGTCTGTCCTGCCAAATTTGAGTGTCCCGTTCAAATACTGAAACACCTCCACATTCCAAAACAAATTTAAGATTTTGGCGTATGGAGGGTATAGAGGACCCCATCCCGGCTTCTCGAAATTGACGCCTCTGTTTTGACACGCCTTATATACTCGGCGAACGCGGACGTCAAGGAGAGCACTGGCATTAAAACCATGGTGTCGAAAACCAACATGGAGTTGTGTTTTTGCCTTCGAAACTTTATTGTTTTAAAATGTATTTCCGTAACATTACTGTGTGACAGATATATGTGTATATTTTTTAAATGGTTCTGTTTTCAGTATTTATATTTTTTATCCACTCCATATCAACATTTTATTAACAATAATTAAAATAAAAAGACCAGAATGAACTAAAATCCATTGTGGTATGCGTTTTTAAAATAAAATTAAAAATCAACAGTTATTTTTACCATTGTTTTGTGACGCTGTATTAATCAGTAAAGAATGCTGAATACGAACTGTACACTTTTTTTTGTTGTATATACGATTTTATAAACAGAATAACAAATAACCAAAGCGCACACAAGCACAGCCATTATAGTAAAGTGTAATTTGACAGTTGCGTTAAGCTAGTAGACAAGTGACGTAATGATACACATATACTTAAAATAGTTACGCTTTCTCCACCTTACACAGTATTTCAATTTCTACAAAATTTAATAATTAGTAGCTGGTGAAAGTAGAGGAAACACATCCAGAAATAAATTTCACATTAATTATCAATCTATTTTTTTTCTTTTTTCAAATCTTTATCAAAACTTATGTATACAAATAATAATTTCATGTTCACCTACACAAATATTGTAAATAGTTACGCTTTCTTTAACTGAGACAGTCTATTTCTATTTTTTCCAATAAATAAAAACTGAGTATAAATTATAGAAAAATAAAAAATACGAAGCACTTATTTCCAGAAATAAATTTACCCTTAATTTTTATTTATTTACTATTTAAAAAAAGAAAATCTTTATCAAAACTAATATATACAAATATTAATTTGACGTGGACCTACACAACTATTCTAAATAGTTACGCTTTCTTTAACTGAGAGAGTCTAATTCATTTCTGCCAATAAATAAAAACTGAGTATAAATTATAGAGGAATAGAAAAATAGCAATACCGACACTGAAATAAATTCGTCCACGAATCCTTTATCTCTTTCTTCTTCTTTTCGATTTATTAGTCAGTCGTAAAAAACAAATATAGATGTTTTAGTGATTCCAGCGTCTGACGTAACGCCACATTAATACTTAAAAGAGTTACGCTTTCTTTTCTTGATACAGTCTATTCCATTTTCTAAGTAATTAATTATAGCTAATTATAAAATCTTTTTTTTTTTTTAACTTATTAATATTTTTATTATTGACTGAAAATGAAAGTATTAAATAAATAAATAACTGGATAAATAAATAAATGAAAAGGAAGTAGAAGAAAACGTTGATGTAGATGTTTCAGTCTTATTTTAATTATCATAATTAATTAATTAATTTATTTATTTATAGAGTGTGTCAGATTAGGAAAGCCTAATTCTGGCCGGTATATTCGTGGTGTTACATCATTAACATTTGTGTGTCTATAGTTTGTTAACGACTGTCAAATAAATAATAAAAAGAAGAAGAAAGAGAGAAAAGAAATTCGTGGACTAAATTATTTCAGGATCTACCAGGTATTATTATCTACTTTTTTATTTTTCCTTTTATACTTTTTTTCACTGTTGTTTATTTTTTTTTATTATTGGTAGACAGTGGAAGCGTAACTATTTAGAATATCTGTGTAAGTCCACGTGAGACAGATCTTAGCTTTTATTTACTAAATTAATATTTGTAGAAATTCATTTAAAAAAAGAAAGAAAAATGATGATAATTAGTAATTTATTTCTGGATCTACTTTTCCTGTTTAATCCAACTGTTATTTCTTAAATTTTGTATAAACTGGCATAGACTGCAAAGTTAAGAAATCAGAACTGTTGAATATTTGTGATTCATTACGTTACACCTTCAGTACCTTAACGAAATTGTGAAAATAAACTTTAACATAATGGCTGTGTTTGTGTGTGCAATATGTATTTGTTATTCTTTTTATGATATCAATCTATGCAGAAAATGTATGTACATTTCGTATTCTCCATTCTTTATTCATTAATATAGCATCACAAAACAATGCTAAGACATACTTTCTGAAAACAATCAAACGGCATATTAAACATATTGACAGCATCGTGATTAAATTCCTAAGTCAAAAATATTACTCCATAGGTCTGCATGCGCAGATAGATTATTAGAGCATGATCTTCATATTCCTGTTCAGAGTTTGATGTTTGTTTTATTGAAATGCGAGATTATCAAAAAGAATAGCGCGAACAGTTAACACTATGGGAGGTTGGACGCTTGTGTTGGAATTTTAAGATCCAGTGATTTTGTTAAACTGTTGATACCGAATAATGATGATGATGATGCTGCTGATGATGACGACAAAAATAACAACAGCACCAACTACAACACCAGCAATAAATAAATAAATATATAAATAAATAATGATAATTTGTTTTATTGGTGCATAAAAATGTTCAGATGTTAAGCAGACACATTTTAATAACTGAATGCCCTGCATTAATTATTATATAAAAATTCTTTGAATTGTCTCTCTTTTTCTCATTAAAATTCATGACCTGCATAACAAATTGAATAAGTTGTTTTACAAGACCTCGGTCTTCCTTGAAATTTTGCAGTGACCGTAAAATAATTTTTTTTTATTTTTGTATTATTTATTGCGCTAAAATCCTATTTATTTATTTACTATTGATTTAATTGTGTTTTTCTTTTTTCTTTAATTTTTATTAAATTATCGATTTATTTAATAATTTACTATAATTATTTTTCAATGATTTTAAAATTGATTTTTCTTAAATATTTCGTTATTAATTAATTTATTATAATTAATATTGTGATTATCTGGAATTTGAGTTATTTTATATTATTCATTTACTACTGATTTTAATGGTGTTTTTTGTTTTCGCTTAAAAAAATAATTGTAGTTTAATTTATATTTATTTATTTATTTAATTATTTATTATTATTATTATTATTATTATTATTATTATTATTATTATTATTATTATTATTATTATTATTATTATTATTATTTTTATTTTTATTCATTGGGATTTCATTGTTTAGAGGGACTCATTTTATTGTCTTATTTTATTTTATTTTGTTTGATTTTATGATCTGTACAGTTGGTGAACAGTCCCCCAGAACTCATTTTTCAAGTAATAAGTTCCGTATTATCCACTCTTCAGGTGGGGGTGTCATCACTCACCAGGTGACTCACTGTCGCTGCATTAAAGGTACAGATCAAGGAGTGATGGGAGAACGGTGAGGAATAATATAAGGCTGTGTGTCCTGCCAAATTTGAGTGTCCCGTTCAAATACTGAAACACCTCCACATTCCAAAACAAATTGAAGATTTTGGCGTATGGAGGGTATAGAGGACCCCATCCCGGCTTCTCGAAATTGACGCCTCTGTTTTGACACACCTTATATACTCGGCGAACGCGGACGTCAAGGAGAGCACTGGCATTAAAACCATGGTGTCGAAAACCAACATGGAGTTGTGTTTTTGCCCGCGAAACTTTATTGTTTTAAAATGTATTTGCGTTACATTACTGTGTGATAGATATATGTGTATATTTTTTAAATGATTTTGTTTTAAGTATTTATATTTTTATCCACACCATATCAACATTTTATTAACAATAATTAAGAAAAAAACAACCAGAATGAAGTGAAATCCATTGTGGTATGAGTTTTTAAAATAAAATTAAAAATCAACAGTTATTTTTACCATTGTTTTGTGACGCTGTATTAATCAGTAAAGAATGCTGAATACGAAATGTACATAGTTTTTTTCCATATACAATTTTATAAACAGAAAAACAAATAAACAAAGTGCACACAAAGCACAGCCATTATATTAAAGTGTAATTTGACAGTAGCGTTAAGCTAGTAGACATGTGACGTAATGATACACATATATTTAAAATAGTTACGCTTTCTCTACCTTACACAGTATTTCAGGTTCTAGAAAATTTAATAATTAGTAGCTGGTGAAAGTAGAGGAAGAACATCCAGAAATAAATTTCACATTAATTATCAATCTATTTTTATTAATTTTTTTTGTTCAAATCTTTATCAAAACTTATGTATACAGATAATAATTTCATGTGCACCTACACAAATATTCTAAATAGTTACGCTTTCTTTAACTGAGACAGTCTATTTCTATTTTTTCCAATAAATAAAAACTGAGTATAAATTATAGAAAAATAAAAAATACGAAGCATTTACATCCAGAAATAAATTTAACCTTAATTTGTATTTATTTACTATTTAAAAAAAAAGAAAATCTTTATCAAAACTAATATATACAAATATTAATTTGACGTGGACCTACACAACTATTCTAAATAGTTACGCTTTCTTTAACTGACACAGTCCATTTCTCTTTTTGCCAATAAATAAAAACTGAGTATAAATTATAGAGGAATAGAAAAATAGCAATACCGACACTGAAATAAATTCGTCCACGAATCCTTTGTCTCTTTCTTCTTCTTTTCGATTTATTAGTCAGTCGTAAAAAACAAATATAGATGTTTTAGTGATTCCAGCGTCTGACGTAACGCCACATTAATACTGAAAAGAGTTACGCTTTCTTTTCTTGATACAGTCTATTCCATTTTATAACTAATTAATTATAGCTAATTATAAAATTTTTTTTTTTTTTTTTTTTTTTTTTTTTTTTGACTGAATAATATTATTATTATCGACTGAAAATGAAATTACTAAGTAAATAAATAACTGGATAAATAAATAAATCAATAAAAAGGAAGCAGAAGGAAACGTGGATGTAAATGTTGCGGTCTTATTTTAATTATCATAATTTATTTATTTATTTATTTATAGACTGTATCAGGTCAGGAAAGCCTAATTCTGGCCGGTATTTTCGTGGCGTTACGTCATTAAGATTTGTGTCTCTATAGTCTGATAACGACTGTCAAATAAATAATAAAAAGAAGAAGAAAGAGAGAAAAGAAATTAATTTCTGGATCCACCAGGTTAGGTATTATTATCTACTTTTTTATTTTTCCTTTTATACTTTTTTCACTGTTTTTTGTAATTTTCATTCGTAGACAGTGGAAGCGTAACTATTTAGAATATCTGTGTAAGTCCACGTGAGACAGATCTTAGCTTTTGGATCTACTTTTCCTTCTAAATCCAACTGTTATTTCTTAAATTTTGTATAAACTGGCATAGACTGCAAAGTTAAGAAATCAGAACTGTTGAATATTTGTGATTCATTACGTTACACCTTCAGTACCTTAACGAAATTGTGAAAATAAACTTTAACATAATGGCTGTGTTTGTGTGTGCAATATGTATTTGTTATTCTTTTTATGATATCAATCTATGCAGAAAATGTATGTACATTTCGTATTCTCCATTCTTTATTCATTAATATAGCATCACAAAACAATGCTAAGACATACTTTCTGAAAACAATCAAACGGCATATTAAACATATTGACAGCATCGTGATTAAATTCCTAAGTCAAAAATATTACTCCATAGGTCTGCATGCGCAGATAGATTATTAGAGCATGATCTTCATATTCCTGTTCAGAGTTTGATGTTTGTTTTATTGAAATGCGAGATTATCAAAAAGAATAGCGCGAACAGTTAACACTATGGGAGGTTGGACGCTTGTGTTGGAATTTTAAGATCCAGTGATTTTGTTAAACTGTTCATACCGAATGATGATGATGATGATGATGCTGATGATGACGACAACAATAACAACAACACCAACTACAACACCAGTAATAAATAAATAAATAAATAATGATAATTTGTTTTATTGGTGCATAAAAATATTCAGATGTTAAGCAGACACATTTTAATAACTGAAAGCGCTGCATTAATTGTTATATAAAAATTATTTCAATTGTCTCTCTTTTTCTCATTAGAATTCATGACCTGCATAACAAATTAAATAACTTGTTTTACAAGACCTCGGTCTTCTTTGAAATTTTGCAGTGACCGTAAAAAAAAAATAAAAAAAATATAAAAAAATAAAAAAAATTATTTCGTGTGCTAAATCCTAAACAAAACCCTATTTATTTATTATTGATTAAATTGTGTTTTTGTTTCTCATTTAATTTTTATTAATTTATCGATTTATTTAATAATTTACTATAATTATTTTCCAATGATTTAAAATTTATTTTTCTTAAATTTTTATTTAGTTATCAATTATTTAATTAAAATTAATATTATGATTATCTTGAATTTGAGTTATTTTATGTTATTCTTATTCTTTACTATTGATTTCAATGGGTTTGTTTTTTGTTTTCTCTTTTAAAATAATAATTGTAATTAATTTATATATATATATATATTTTTTTTTTTTATTATTATTATTATTATTATTATTATTATTATTATTATTATTATTATTATTATTATTATTCATTGGGATTTCATTATTTATCTTATTTTATTTTATTTTATTTTTTATTATTCATTTGTTCATTCATTTGGTTTTCGTTGTTTGGAGGGGCTCACTTTATTATTTTATTTTATTTTATTTTATTTTATTTTATTTTATGTTCTGTACCTTTGGTGAACAGTTCCCCAGAACTCATTTTTCAAGTAATAAGTTCCGTATTATCCACTCTTCAGGTGGGGGTGTCATCACTCACCAGGTGACTCACTGTCGCTGCATTAAAGGTACAGATCAAGGAGTGTTGGGAGAACGATGAGGAATAATATAAGGCTGTCTGTCCTGCCAAATTTGAGTGTCCCGTTCAAATACTGAAACACCTCCACATTCCAAAACAAATTAAAAATGTTGGCGTATGGAGGGTATAAAGGACCCCATCCCGGCTTCTCGAAATTGACGTCTCCGCTTTGACACGCCTTTTATACTCGGCGAACGCGGACGTCAAGGAAAGCACTGGCATTAAAACCATGGTGTCGAAAACCAACATGGAGTTGTGTTTTTGGCTTCGAAACATTATTGTTTTAAAATGCATTTCCATAACATTACTCTGTGACAGACATATATGTATATTTCTTAAATGATTCTGTTTTCAGTATTTATATTTTTATCTACACCATATCAACATTTTATTAACAATAATTAAAACAAAAAGACCAGAATGAACTAAAATCCATTGTGGTATGCGTTTTTAAAATAAAATTAAAAATCAACAGTTATTTTTACCATTGTTTTGTAACGATGTGTTAATCAGTAAACAATGCTGAATACGAAATGTACACACTTTTTTCACATATATGATTTTACAAACAGAAAAACAAATAAACAAAGCCCACACAAGCACAGCCATTATATTAAAGTGTAATTTGACAGTTGCGTTAAGATAGTAAACATGTGACGTAATGATACACATATATTTAAAATAGTTACGCTTTCTTCACCTTACACAGTATTTCAATTTCTACAAAATTTAATAATTAGTAGCTGGTGAAAGTTGAGGAAGAACATCCAGAAATAAATTTCAACTTAATTATCTTCTTTTTTTTTTTTTTTTTTTTTTTTTTAAATCTTTATCAAAACTAATATATACAAATATTAATTTGAAGTGGACCTACACAAATATTCTAAATAGTTACGCTTTCTTTGACAGAGACAGTCTATTTCACTTTTTGCCAATAAAGAAAAACTGAGTATATATTATAGAGAAATAAAAAAATAGGAACCACTTACATCCAGAAATAAATTTCACCTGAATTTTTATTTATTTATTATTATTATTTTTAATCTTAGTCAAAACTAATGTATACAAATATTAATTTGACGTGGACCTACACAACTATTCTAAATAGTTACGCTTTCTTTAACTGACACAGTCCATTTCTCTTTTTGCCAATAAATAAAAACTGAGTATAAATTATAGAGGAATAGAAAAATAGCAATACCGACACTGAAATAAATTCGTCCACGAATCCTTTGTCTCTTTCTTCTTCTTTTCGATTTATTAGTCAGTCGTAAAAAACAAATATAGATGTTTTAGCGATTCCAGCGTCTGACGTAACGCCACATTAATACTTAAAAGAGTTGCGCTTTCTTATCTTGATACAGTCTATTCCATTTTATAAGTAATTAACTATAGCTAATTATAAAACCTTTTTAGAAAGAAAGAAAGAAAAATGATGATAATTAGTAATTTATTTCTGGATCTAAGTGCTTTTCCTTTTTAATCCAACTGTTATTTCTTAAGTTTTGTATAAACTGGCATAGACTGCAAAGTTAAGAAATCAGAACTGTTGAATATTTGTGATTCATTACGTTACACCTTCAGTACCTTAACGAAATTATCAAAATAAACTTTAACATAATGGCTGTGTTTGTGTGTGCAATATGTATTTGTTATTCTTTTTATAATATCACTATATGCAGAAAATGTATGTACATTTCGTATTCTTCATTCTTTACTCATCACAAAACAATGCTAAGAGATAATTTCTGAAAGCAACCTAACGGCATATTAAACACAGAATGAGAGCTTCGTGATTAAATTCCTAAGTCAAAAATATTACTTCGTAGGTCTGCATGCGCAGATACAAGATTATTAGAGCATGCTCTTCATATTCCTGTTCAGAGTTTGATGTTTGTTTTATTGAAATGCCAGATTATCAAAAAGAGTAGAGCGAACAGTTAAGACTATGGGAGGTTGGACGGTTGTGTTGGAATTTTAAGATCCAGTGATTTTGTTAAACTGTTCATACCGAATAATGATGATGATGATGATGCTGATAATGACGAAAACAATAACAACAACACCAACTACAATACCAGTAATAAATAAATAAATAAATAATGATAATTTGTTTTATTGGTGCATAAAAATGTTCAGATGTTAAGCAGACGCATTTTAATAACTGAAAGCGCTGCATTAATTATTGTATAAAAATTATTTCAATTGTCTCTCTTTTTCTCATTAGAATTCATGACCTGCATAACAAATTAAATAACTTGTTTTACAAGACCTCGGTCTTCTTTGAAATTTTGCAGTGACCGTAAAAAAATAACAAAAATTATTTCGTGTGCTAAATCCTAAACAAAACCCTATTTATTTATTATTGATTAAATTCTGTTTTTGTTTCTCATTTAATTTTTATTAATTTATCGATTTATTTAATAATTTACTATAATTATTTTTCAATGATTTTAAAATTTATTTTTCTTAAATTTTTATTTAGTTATTTTATATTATTCATTTACTATTGATTTCAATGGGTTTGTTTTTTGTTTTCTCTTTTAAAATAATAATTGTAGTTAATTTATATATATATATATATATTTTTTTTTTCTTTTTTAATTTATTATTACTATTATTACTATTATTACTATTATTATTATTATTATTATTATTATTATTCATTGGGATTTCATTATTTATTTTATTTTATTTTATTTTATTTTTTATTATTCATTTGTTCATTCATTTGGTTTTCGTTGTTTGGAGGGGCTCACTTTATTATTTTATTTTATTTTATTTTATTTTATGATCTGTACCTTTGGTGAACAGTCCCCCAGAACTCATTTTTCAAGTAATAAGTTCCGTATTATCCACTCTTCAGGTGGGGGTGTCATCACTCACCAAGTGACTCACTGTCGCTGCATTAAAGGTACAGATCAAGGAGTGTTGGGAGAACGATGAGGAATAATATAAGGCTGTCTGTCCTGCCAAATTTGAGTGTCCCGTTCAAATACTGAAACACCTCCACATTCCAAAACAAATTAAAAAATTTGGCGTATGGAGGGTATAGAGGACCCCATCCCGGCTTCTCGAAATTGACGTCTCCGTTTTGACACGCCTTTTATACTCGGCGAACGCGGACGTCAAGGAGAGCACTGGCATTAAAACCATGGTGTCGAAAACCAACATGGAGTTGTGTTTTTGTCTTCGAAACTTTATTGTTTTAAACTGTATTTCCGTAACATTACTCTGTGACACATCTATATGTATATTTTTTAAATGATTCTGTTTTCAGTATTTATATTTTTATCCACAACATATCAACATTTTATTAACAATAATTAAAACAAACAGACCAGAATGAACTAAAATCCATTGTGGTATGAGTTTTTAAAATAAAATTAAAAATCAGCAGTTATTTTTACCATTGTTTTGTGACGCTGTATTAATCAGTAAAGAATGCTGAATACGAAATGTACACACCGTTTTTCCATATACGATTTTATAAACAGAAAAACAAATAAACAAAGTGCACACAAGCACAGCCATTATATTAAAGTGTAATTTGACAGTTGCGTTAAGCAAGTATACATGTGACGTAATGATACACACATATTTAAAATAGTTACGCTTTCTCCACCTTACACAGTATTTGAATTTCTACAAAATTTAATAATTAGTAGCTGGTGAAAGTAGAGGAAACACATCCAGAAATAAATTTCAACTTAATTATCTTTTTTTTTTTCTTCTTTTTTTTTTTAAATCTTTATCAAAACTAATATATACAAATATTAATTTGAAGTGGACCTACACAAATATTCTAAATAGTTACGCTTTCTTTGACAGAGACAGTCTATTTCACTTTTTGCCAATAAAGAAAAACTGAGTATATATTATAGAGAAATAAAAAAATATGAACCAGTTACATCCAGAAATAAATTTCACCTGAATTTTTATTTATTTATTATTATTTTTTTTAATCTTAGTCAAAACTAATATATACAAATATTAATTTGACGTGGACCTACACAACTATTCTAAATAGTTACGCTTTCTTTAACTGACACAGTCCATTTCTCTTTTTGCCAATAAATAAAAACTGAGTATAAATTATAGAGGAATAGAAAAATAGCAATACCGACACTGAAATAAATTCGTCCACGAATCCTTTGTATCTTTCTTCTTCTTTTCGATTTATTAGTCAATTGTAAAAAACAAATATAGATGTTTTAGCGATTCCAGCGTCTGACGTAACGCCACATTAATACTTAAAAGAGTTACGCTTTCTTATCTTGATACAGTCTATTCCATTTTATAACTAATTATAAAACCTTTTTTTCTTCTTTTTTTTTTAACTGAATAATATTATTATTATCGACTGAAAATTAAAGTATTAAATAAATAAATAACTGGATAAATAAATAAATAAAAAGGAAGCAGAAGAAAAGGTGGATGTAAATGACGGTCTTATTTTAATTATCATAATTAATTAATTAATTAATTTATTTATAGAGTGTGTCAGGTTAGGAAAGCCTAATTCCGGCCGGTATTTTCGTGGCGTTACGTCATTAAGATTTGTGTGTCTATAGTTTGTTAACGACTGTCAAATAAATAATAAAAAGAAGAAGAAAGAGAGAAAAGAAATTCGTGGACTAATTTATTTCTCGATCTAACAGGTTAGGTATTATTATCTACTTTTTTAGTTTTCCTTTTATACTTTTTTCACTTTTTTTTTTTTTTTTTTTTATTATTATTCGTAGACAGTGGAAGCGTAACTATTTAGAATATCTGTGTAAGTCCACGTAAGACAGATCTTAGCTTTTATTTACTAAATTAATATTTGTATAAATTAATTTTAAAAAAAGGAAGAAAAATGATGATAATTAGTAATTTATTTCTGGATCTAAGTGCTTTTCCTTTTTTCATCTACCTTTATTTCTTAAATTTTGTATAAACTGGCATAGACTGCAAAGTTAAGAAATCAGAACTGTTGAATATTTGTGATTCATTACGTTACACCTTAAGTACCTTAACGAAATTGTCAAAATAAACTTTAACACAATGGCTGTGTTTGTGTCTGCAATATGTATTTGTTATTCTTTTTATGATATCAATCTATGCAGAAAATGTATGTACATTTCGTATTCTTCATTCTTTACTCATTAATATAGCATCACAAAACAATGCTAAGAGATAATTTCTGAAAGCAACCTAACGGCATATTAAACACATAATGAGAGCATCGTGATTAAATTCCTAAGTCAAAAATATTACTCCATAGGTCTGCATGCGCAGATACAAGATTATTAGAACATGATCTTCATATTCCTGTTCAGAGTTTGATGTTTGTTTTATTGAAATGCGAGATTATCAAAAAGAATAGCGGGAACAGTTAACACTATGGGAGGTTGGACGGTTGTATTGGAATTTTAAGATCCAATGATTTTGTTAAACTGTTCATACCGAATAATGATGATGATGATGCTAATGATGACAACAATAACAACAACACCAGTAATAAATAAATAAATAAATAATGATAATTTATTTTATTGATGCATACAAAAATTTAAAAAATCATTAAATATTACTGACGGTGCATGTTCAAGAAATTTATAATAAATTAATAACTGATTTTAACATTTTTTAATCATAACTATTATTAATTTTTGAATTTTTAAAATGTTCAGATGTTAAGTAGACACATTTTAATAACTGAATGGGCTGCATTAATTATTAGATAAAAAATTATTAAATTGTCTCTCTAAATCTCATTAAAATTCATTACCTGCAAAACAAATTAAATAAGTTGTTTTACAAGGCCTCGGTCTTCTTTGAAATTTTGCAGTAAGCATAAAAAATAAATAAATAAACAAATAAATAAATAAATAAAAAACGAAAAAAAAAAAAATTTAAAAAGTTTCCTGCGCTAAATGTTAAAAAAACCACTATTTTTTTAATTCTTTAATTTTTTATTTAATTTTTATAAATTTATCAGTTTATTTAATTTTTACTATAATTATTTTTCAATGATTTTAATTTATTTTTCTTAAATTTTTATTTAGTTATTAATTAATTAATTAATTACAATATAATCACAATATTAATTTTAATTAATTAATTAATTAATTAAAATTAATATTATGATTATCTTGAATTTGAGTTATTTTATATTATTCATTTACTATTGATTTCAATGGGTTTGTTTTTTGTTTTCTCTTTTAAAATAATAATTGTAATTAATATATATATATATATATATATTTTTTTTTTTATTATTATTATTATTATTATTATTATTATTATTATTATTATTCATTGGGATTTCATTATTTATCTTATTTTATTTTCTTTTATTTTTTATTATTCATTTGTTCATTCATTTGGTTTTTGTTGTTTGGAGGGGCTCATTTTATTATTTTATTTTATTTCATTTTATTTTATTTTATGTTCTGTACCTTTGGTGAACAGTCCCCCAGAACTCATTTTTCAAGTAATAAGTTCCGTATTATCCACTCTTCAGGTGGGGGTGTCATCACTCACCAGGTGACTCACTGTCGCTGCATTAAAGGTACAGATCAAGGAGTGTTGGGAGAACGGTGAGAAATAATATAAGGCTGTCTGTCCTGCCAAATTTGAGTGTCCCGTTCAAATACTGAAACACCTCCACATTCCAAAACAAATTAAAAATTTTGGCGTATGGAGGGTATAGATGACCCCATTCCGGCTTCTCGAAATTGACGTCTCCGTTTTGACACGCCTTTTATACTCGGCGAACGCGGACGTCAAGGAGAGCACTGGCATTAAAACCATGGTGTCGAAAACCAACATGGAGTTGTGTTTTTGTCTTCGAAACTTTATTGTTTTAAAATGTATTTCCGTAACATTACTCTGTGACAGATATAGGTGTACATTTTTTTAAATGGTTCTGTTTTCAGTATTTATACTTTTATCCACACCATATCAACATTTTATTAACAATAATTAAAATAAAAAGACCAGAATGAACTAAAATCCATTGTGGTATGAGTTTTTAAAATAAAATTAAAAATCAACAGTTATTTGTGACGCTGTATTAATCAGTAAAGAATGCTGAATACGAAATGTACATAGTTTTTTTCCATATACGATTTTATAAACAGAAAAACAAATAAACAAAGTGCACACAAGCACAGCCATTATATTAAAGTGTAATTTGACAGTTGCGTTAAGGTAGTAGACATGTGACGTAATGATACACATATATTAAAAATAGTTACGCGATCTCCACCTTACACAGTATTTCAGTTTCCACAAAATTTAATAATTAGTAGCTGGTGAAAATAGAGGAAACACATCCAGAAATAAATTTCACATTTATTATCAATCTATTATTATTTTTTTTTTTTTCAAATCTTTATCAAAACTTATGTATACAAATAATAATTTCATGTGCACCTACACAAATATTCTAAGTAGTTACGCTTTCTTTAACTGAGACAGTCTATTTCTATTTTTTCCAATAAATAAAAACTGAGTATAAATTATAGAAAAATAAAAAATACGAAGCACTTACATCCATAAATAAATTTAACCTTAATTTGTATTTATTTACTATTTAAAAAAAAAGAAAATCTTTATCAAAACTAATATATACAAATATTAATTTGACGTGGACCTACACAACTATTCTAAATAGTTACGCTTTCTTTAACTGACACAGTCTATTTCTCTTTTTGACAATAAATAAAAACTGAGTATAAATTATAGAGGAATAGAAAAATAGCAATACAGACACTGAAATAAATTCGTCCACGAATCCTTTGTCTCTTTCTTCTTCTTTTCGATTGATTAGTCAGTTGTAAAAAAACAGACACAAATATTTAGGGATTCCAGCGTCTGACGTAACGCCACATTAATACCTAAAAGAGTTACGCTTTCTTTTCTTGGTACAGTCTATTCCATTTTATAACTAATTAATTATAGCTAATTATAAAATCTTTTTTTTTTTTTGACTGATTAATATTTTTATTATCGACAGAAAATGAAAGTATTACATAAATAAATAACTGGATAAATAAATAAATAAATAAATAAATAAATAAAAAGGAAGCAGAACAAAACGTTGATGTATATGTTTCAGTCTTATTTTAATTATCACAATTAATTAATTAATTAATTTATTTATAGACTGTGTCAGGTTAGGAAAGACTAATTCTGCTCGGTATTCATGTGGCCTTACGTCATTAGTATTTGTATGTCTATAGTTTGTTAACGACTGTCAAATAAATAATAAAAAGAAGAAGAAAGAGACCAAACAGGATCTAGCAGCTTAGGTATTATCATTTACTTCTCTCGTTTCCTTTAAAAATTTTGTTCACTGTTTTTATTTATTGGTAGAGAGTGGAAACGTAACTATTTAGAATATCTGTGTAAATCCACGTCAGACACAGATCTTAATTTTATTTACTAAATTAATATTTGTATAAATTAATATTTTTTTTTTTAAAAAGAAGGAAAATGATGGTAATTAGTAATTTATTTCTGGATCTAAGTCCTTTTCCTTTTATCACCAACTGTTATTTCTTAAATTTTGTATAAACTGGCATAGACTGTGTATTGTTAAGAAAACATAACTGTTGAATATTTGTGTTTCATTACGTCACATCTTCAGTACCTTAACGCAACTGTCAACATAAACTTTAAGATAATAACTGTGCTTGTATGTGCAATATATATTTGTTTTTCTTTTTATAATATCAATCTATGCAGGAAATTCATGTACATTTCGTATTCAGCATTGTTTACTAATTAATATAGTATCAGAAAACAATGCTAAAAGAAAATTACTGATTTTAAATTTTATTTTAAAAATGGATACCACAATGGATTTTAGTTCATTCTGGTCCTTTTTTCTTGATTATTGTTAACAAAATGTTGACATCGTGTGGATAAAAATATAAATACTGAAGACAGAATCCTTTAAAAAATATACACATATATCTATCACACAGTAATGTAACGCAAAGACGTTTTAAAACAGTAAAGTTTCGCGGGCAAAAACACAACTCCATGTTGGTTTTCGACACCATGGTTTTAATGCCAGTGCTCTCCTTGACGTCCGCGTTCGCCGAGTATATAAGGCGTGTCAAAGCGGAGGCGTCAATTTCGAGAAGCCGGGATGGGGTCCTCTATACCCTCCATACGCCAAAATCTTCAATTTGTTTTGGAATGTGGAGGTGTTTCAGTATTTGAACGGGACATTCAAATTTGGCAGGACAGACAGCCTTATATTATTCCTCATCGTTCTCCCAACACTCCTTGATCTGTACCTTTAATGCAGCGACAGTGAGTCACCTGGTGAGTGATGACACCCCCACCCGAAAAGTGGATAATACGGAACTTATTACTTGACAAATGAGTTCTGGGGGACTGTTCACCAAAGGTACAGAACATAAAATAATAAAACGAGTCCCTCCAAACAATGAAATCTAAATGAATGAACAAATTAATAATAAATAATAAAATAAAATAAAGAATTAAATAAATAAAATAAAATAAAATAATAAATATTTAAAATGAAATAAAATAATAATAAAAAAGAAACAATGAAATAAAAAAAATAAAAATAAACAGATAAAATGAAATGAAATAAAATAATAATAAAAAAGAAACAATGAAATAAAAAATTAAAATAAATAAACAGATAAATAAAATAAACCTTGAAGTTAATAATACATACATAAAAAGTAGATGGGAATAGATACATAATAATTATATTTTAAAAGAAAGTAAAGCAATAAATTAATAATAAATAATAATTAGATATAACTAGATAAATAATAATGAAACATAAATTAATAAAAATTAAAGAAATGTTGAAATAAATGATAATGACAAATAAATAAAGAATCAAATAAATACTAATATGACAAAAAAGCATAATATCTCTGTGATTTTGTTTTCTCTGATATAGTTTTAAATTTTTATTATTGTTATTATTATTATTTTTTTAACCTTCATTCAGATGCAGTAATTGTAATTTATTTAATTAATAAGACATATTTAGGAAATTTTAAAGATTTATTAATAGATATTAATTTTTAGTATATGCAATTATAAACTGACAATTAAACCTTGGTGTGACTATATAAGTAAATGTATCTATAACATAAAAAAATATTCCTATTCTTTTCATTAAATATATACACACAAAGTAAAAACACTGCAAAATAAATAAAGAATTTTTTTTTTTTAAAAAAAAAACAAAAAAAAAAAAAAAAAAAAAAAAAAAACAAAAAAAAAGAAAAAACATAATCTCCCACCTAGTTTAAACTATATTGATTAATAAAAAAAAAAATTAATTATTTGAGTGGTTGTCCTTTTGTGGTATATGCAAGTAATTGTAAACTAAGTAACACATCTTCTCTGCAGTACATTCCATTACAATTTAATTATAATGTATCATGATTAATAATGATGATGATGACAATAATGGTAAATACTGATGGAAGAAGAATGTGCACAATAGTGCCAGAAACATCAAAAGAATAAAAACAGAACAACAAATATGAGTTACATCATGGATTTAATATTGCAGAATATAAGAAAAGAAATGTTCATCTTGAATATTGTGGCTTTTGGAAATAATTTACAAAAACGGAAAGCACCAATGAGTGTTCATAT
This sequence comes from Chrysomallon squamiferum, assembly GCA_012295275.1. NCBI lineage: Eukaryota > Metazoa > Mollusca > Gastropoda > Neomphalida > Peltospiridae > Chrysomallon > Chrysomallon squamiferum. The sequence goes on from CM022679.1 coordinate 10,516,882, forward strand.
AAAACAGGCAGGTGATTGGCAAGATGACATCAAGAGGCCATTATTTTATTTTGCTTCATTTTGTATATTTTTTGTAGCTAATATTATTTACATATATATTATTTCCTCTGCTTTATTATTTGATTGCATTAAATATGCACCCTGCAGAACATGTTTAAATCTATTTTTCTATGATATATAAACAATTATATTGCTCAAGCAAAAATTGCATTTTAAATATGTTTTAATTCTATAATTATAGGAAACACACAGTGATTCTTAAGACGGTATATATAACATAATTAATTAGAAAAAAAATTACATATTTATATATTTTTTATTTTTAATATATATTTTTTTAAATATTTAAAAAACATTATCTTGGAAGACAAAAAAAATTCTTAGGAATAATAATAGATACTTGTAATTTAAGAAAATATATGCAACATAATTTTATATAGTGCTTAATGTCAACTTTGGTTTGGCCAGTATAATTATCTAGTTTTCGGGGCTTTCTTACTGAATGACAGTCATATACTAATCTTGTATTTTCTACACTGTACTATTATGATTAAGAAAGAATATATAATACTTTTAAATGGTTTTGGTTTCATGACATAATGAACATTAGTTTTAGTGTATGTATTTTATATTATTGAATAACCCTATCTGCTATTTTGAGACAGTCATAAACTACATTTGTGAAAGGTAATTTGCAATAGGTTTAATCACAACCATATTATTGTATTGTGTGCAATTTGCATCCAAACACACCTCCTTCAAAGAGAGAGAAAAAAAAAAATTATAAATAATAAATCAACATAATACAGTTAATTTAAGCTTTTAATTTAATTGATATAAAAAAATAATAATAATAATTAAAAAAAAATTTCAGACACCTGCTACATAAGCTGTTAACATTTTTTAAAAATTAAATGTTTCAATAAATAATAATAATAAAAAAATAATAGTATATAGTAATAAATATGAAGTTTGTATGGGATAATATAAAGTTTCTTTTTACATACACTGTACTTTTGTACTTAGCTTATCACTGTTCAGATGCCATTAACAGAAAATTAAATCAATATATTAATATTTACACTTTTAATGAATTTGTCATTTAAAAATTTCCAACATATATATATATATATATAAAAAAAAAAAGAAAAAATAATTAAACCCACTTCTCCAAATAATTTTTTGTCTGCACTATATTTAATGTAAAGCATAGTCATTTATTAAAATAAAACAATTATATTAACTCTTACAGAAATATCCCAAAATATCCATAATATCATTATATCTAATGACCACAATAGCATTAGTATCTAATTAGGTCCCAAAATGAATTATATCATAAAGATATTAACAGATTCAGATGTATACCACAATTTATTTATAAACCCTTTGTACATAAAAACAGCAGTTCTTTGGGTGTATTTACATAATCTTGGCAATAAAATACACAAAAAAAAAAAAAAAAATAAAAATATATATATATATAATTAAAGTGCACACATACAGATAAATTATTGCTGCGATATACAAGAGAAGCATATTCATAATAATGAGATTTAAAATCATTGTAATAAAGACTAACTCTAACATTATAGTTTGATTTCAAATATAAAATACATTAATATAAGCCTGGATCCTTTAGTCTAAACTTTGTAGCAAATCTTAAGTTTTTTCAGTTAATAAATAAACAAACAAACAAACAAACAAACATATAAATAAATAAATAAATAAATACAAAAATATATAAAATAATAATAATAATAATAATAATAATAATAATAATAATAATAATAATAATAATAATAATTCTAACAATACTAATTTTTTTTTTCTTCTGGAAATAAAATAAAATAAAATCAAATCAAATCAAATCAATCAATCAAAATTAAAAATAAATAAAAGAAGATTTTTTATTATTAAACGTCATCATTTTATTCACAATTTTAAGATGTAAAATATAATTTCTAACATGACAGCAAACAACAGTGTGGTTACAGAATGGAAGAATAATTTTAATGATCTTGTTTCTTAACACTTTCAAAAAATTAAAACAGAAAGTATAAAAATGTTTATAAATAATAATAATAAAAATAATAAATACTAATAAAAAGGAATTAAGATAAAGAGAAAAAAAATTAAAATAACTATTACAGAAACTCAAAATTTTAAGACAGTGACCATTATATGTAATATTACATAATATTATTCATAAATGTCAATGAAAAATAGAAAGCTTTTTTTTTATTTTTTTTTTTTGACAAATATAATGGAATGTTATTTTTGCTGCATTTTAAAACTGATTAATGTTTATTTAAAAAAGGAAAATTTTATGAAAATAGACAATTTCAAATAGAAAAGAATCACATTTGTAACACTGAAACTGTTGTGGTTTTAAGAAATAATTATGAAATAGTCAGAGAAATTGATAAAATGTACCAGTGGTGATATAAAGTTCTTTTTTATACTTCAAAGTTGGGTGACATATAACTGTTAACAATAAAGTATGACAATAAAATAATAGTTACAAGATTTGAACACTGTCATTTTACCCAGCAACATCACATGTGGTAGACTGATATTTTTTTAGATCACATTTCAAAGAAAAGTGATGTCTTAAAGGAGAGAAAATAACAGTACCCGGATATTTTTTAAATGTACCTTCTTGTTGTTATTTTTCATTATTATTTAAAACAGGATAGAATAAGAAAAAAAATTAAAAAAAATTTTATTTAAACAAAATTAAAATGATGATAATAAAAAATTGAAATAACCAACAAATTAAATAAAAAAATTTTTTTTAATAAAACACACAAAAATATGTTTAGATTATTTTTCTTCACATCACCAAAGGAACAATTTAAATATAATATGTTCATAGTAGCAAGAAAATTTGTGTCATTTTATTTTTTCTTTCTTTCGTTTAAAAAGAAGGGGGACAAAATGCACATGATCCAAGTGAAAATCTCAAGGCACAATGCCAGTTTTAAGAGTAGGAATACCTGAAAATATCTTTCTATCACAATAAAATGAAAATAAAACTATCTCTTCTACTTTAACATTTTTCACTTCAGAACATTATGCATGTAATTCTTTTCTAAAATAAAAATACAATCATTTATCTTTGGTACATTTTAATTTAAATGCTGATGCCAACAAATGTATATTGTACACATTCCAACAGGAATTAACTGTACTCTCATGATTGAATTTATGACAAAGTGTTTCTTCAAATCTTAGTTTTTATGCATGAACAATTTTCATGTAAAATGAAACAAATAATCATGTACAGTTGAAATTACTAAAGTGATCTTTACTGAAAGAGCTTCAATGAAACAAAAAGTCAACATAAATAAACCTGCAAATAATTAATATAAACAAAATTTTGCTCCCTTTTATTGCATTTAATAACAACATAATAATAATCTACATAGTAATTAATTTCTTATAAACAAAATAATTTTGTTTGGATAGAAATAAACAAACTAGTGACTGGTGAACTAGAAAATAAATAAATCCAGATTTTTAATTTAACAAAACTATACATGTAAAAATAAAGATAAAACAATCATTAATACTAAATGTAAATCTAATTTAATACCCATAACAATAACTGCAAATCTGATAATGATTTTAATGTTTCTGGTGGTTAATCTTGCTTAATACTAACTGAAGAAAAACAATTCTCATGAATAATACTTAATTATTGCACAAGAAAGATACAATAACAATATAGTCATAAAAATATCAATACAATTTGGTCACAACCAAATATTTTTAAAATCTGCTTTATACATCAGATTCATTTTATGCTGTTTGTTATCCAACAATGATAACTTTAAAAAATATTATGTCTCAATTGATATTTAAAAAAATTGAATGGATCATGTTTATTTAACTCCCTTGAAATCAAATTATCTCCTCTAAGGTGAAACTTTCATTTTCATTCGTTTATTTACTTATTTAGTAAGTGTATATTACTCCAGCAGTTTAAGAATTAAAAGTAAAGGCAATAACTGTTTATTTCAGAGTTTATAATAAATATAAAATATATAAAAGTAAAAAATACATTTCTGTTGTTAATTAAATTCTGGAAAAAGATGCATAAAAATTCAAATTACTTGATCTATCTATTAAATATATATATATATATATTATTATTAACTATTCCTTACTACAATTCACCATCGTGAAACTTAACAAAAATATTTAACGAATACAATAATATATGCTTTTATAATTTTGAATTTTGAAAGATAATGTATTTTGTTGCAGAAAAGTTTTCAGTGTTTTTCCATGACATTTTTAATATTTAGGTCACTCAACTACATTATTTTTTGTTTGTCTCATTTACAATTTCTGTCACTATCTGCAAAAATAGAGAATTGATATAATATTCTAATTAAGTGGGCTTTAATATGTACATGTATTTATATATAATTACATAAAAATATAAGGAGCAAAATGATAAGAACAAAATATATATAATTTACAAATGAAATCAAACAAAGAATGAAAAATATTATTATAAACATAAACTTCATAAACATAAACAGTTAACAAACATAAACTATTTAAAATTTTAATTTTAATTCCTTGAAAAATGAACATTTAAATGAGGAATGTTTGTATGCAGGCAGACGTCTTAAAATGTTCCTTTCAAAACTTCCATTCTTAATAATAATAATAATAATAACAACAACAATAATAACAATAAACATAATTAATAAATAAATTAATAAAATTAAAATAAACAAAATAAATTGATAAATATAAATAATTATGAACTAAACAACAGAATTAAAGATTACAAATCTATTATATAAACAGAATTCAAACAGAAACTGAATAACTAAGAATACATCTAATATTATTATGCCTAGTGGTCACTTAGTTGTTGTAAGTTCACTTTCTTTTTGATATAATGCTGGTATTAGATGTCTGAACATTAAAGGTTAAACTATCTTGTTCTGCAAATAATCTTTTAAAACACTAAGAATTAATAAATAAGAGGTAAATCTGTGGTTTTCATTTTCACAGAAGGAAATTTCAAGATATGTGCTTCAGTGTATTTTCAACTATCATGGATGCCTTTCTTTTTACTAAAAGATGATAAGCAAAGGGGACTAGAAGTTAAAAAAAAAAAAAAGTGAAGAAACAATGTTTTCTTCTTCTTCTTTTTTTCTAAACAAATTAAATTATGTGAAACAGATTTCAACTCCTCCCTATCTAATAATTTTTCTTTGTCCATTACACATCTTTTGTTTTTATAATGATGCATTTTTAGATCTGTAGATCAGTAACATATGATTATGGTGCACAATGATTTGCCAAAAAGAGAGATATTGGTGGAATGGTGATTTAATATACCAGTGCAAAATTTAATGCAATCTCTATCTGTATTTATTTCCTGCAGAATATCCTTTGTGGAAGATCAAAGTACATAATTATACAGATGGAAGGGAGATGATTAATGATCAAAAGAAAAAAAATGAAAGGGATAAAGATTATATATCCATACTCTTAATGGATGTAGCCTTCAGTCATCTAGCCATTAGCCACAAGATTACAAACATTTTCTTTTAGCCTGTAACCAGTACAATTTAGACATTCATCCATTATTCATTATAATTTCCATTTAAATCATTCAAACATTAACCATTAAAACTTCACTTCAGCCATACACCCATTAACATTTAAATCTATGAAAACACCATTAAGTTCACTTAACTTACTTAAAACACTAATAACCCAATCTTTTCTGAGAGATGAGCCTCACAGTGCTGGGTTTTAGTTTTCATACGACTCTGTAATCAGATATTTTTTTTAAATAAAACAGTTTAATAATATTTTAACATTTTTCAAATAATTCTTTAAAATGCACTTGTCATTGACAAACACAGGAAACAAGAGTACGCCACTGAAATGTAAATTTATGCTTATGTTATTCTGAAAATAATAATAATAATAATAACAATAATAATAATAATAATGATAATAATAATAGCAATAAGAACGAAACAAAATAAAATGGAGAAAAAACCCACTAATAAGCTGGACTCATCACCGGTTGACAACTGGTCGTATTAATAATTGTTCTTTTTCTATTTCTTCTGCACTAATAAAGTCATTGTCCCATTCCAGTTCATTGGAATTTTGTGGGCTATTTTTCACAGAGTCTGAACTTGTCAGTCCCGATATATTATCTTCTGTGGATGAGCGTGGTTTGGGTTGAGGTACAACTCCTGCAAAAAAATTAAACAACAATATTTGTTACAAAACAGAAAATATTATGTATTATAATTAATGTGAATTTAGGGAGGGGAAAATAAAATGAGAAGAAAAATTCAATAATTCATGTGGAAACAGTTTAGTGTTTTGTTGACAAATACATCCATATTTATCTACTGATTTATCTATCAAAACATTTTAATATTAAAGGTTATTAAGTGTAGGAAACCTGTTATCCATGAGAAGCAAAGATTAAATGGATGTACAAGTTGAGGATCTCTTGTCCAAAATTCTGAAATCCGAAACTTATTCTGAGTAATAATGATATGTTGCAGTTTTCAGTCTGTTTTATATATACAAACTTTATTTTATGCACAAAAGTATTAAAATTATTATATATCAATATGCTGCAGACTGTTTGTGTAAGCTGCAAATAAAATATAAATGAATTTTGTATTTAGACTTAGATCCCATTCTCAAGTTATCTCCTTATATTTCACAATCTGAAACATTTCTGGTCCCAAGCATTTTGTATAAAAGATTCTCAACTTGTTAAACTAATTAATCCTGGGTAGACCATTCATAATGGAATAATCTCTGAAAAGTAATGTACTTCTACTGACAAAAGCCCAAAGCCCAAAGAATATTTATTGCATCAAAGAATCTGAAAAATATTCGTCCTCACTATACTCATAAACAAATAAATAAATAAATAAAAAATATAAGTTATTCTAACTATTAGCTTATTGTATAGCTCAAAGTCTTAAGTTTATAAACTGGGTAAAATATATTTTAAATGATCCATTTCTAACACTTAATAATTAACATATAACTGGTTTACCAATTAGAAATAGATGATCATTATTATTATAATATCTTTTAATATACGATTCATAATTTACAAATATGTTGAATATCTAAATATACGATTCTCATTTTCTTTTTTTTAAATAAAACTGTACTCTTTTAATTTGTTCCCACATCTTATTTCCCATGTCTAAAATATGTTACCACATCTTTTAACTTTACAAATTAAGTGTTTGAATTTTCTTAGAGGACCTGCTTCGTGTTCCCACTCTAGATCAAGAGAGGAGGCTTCAGTCGCTGATCGGTCTCTGTGGTATGGGGTACTGCTTGAGGAACTATGCCCATCACCAGAACCTTAGCAAGAAAAGAACCATGCAGAAAGCTAGACGGTTAGTTTCAAAAAGAAAAACATTAGAGGTCAGGTGATCTGTATTCGAGTGTTAAAGAAGACATGTGAATCCACATGCAAAGAAATCCATGCATGGATATGGTGGTTTTTTTTTCAAGACTTTTAGAGATTATTAATAAAGATAAGTGTGTCTACATGCAGGATAACCATGCATGGATGTAACTTTGTTATTGGTTCCATGTGATTTATTAAATAATTTTAATAAAGATTTATGTATGTATACATGCATGTTTGCAGATGTGTGTGTGATTGGGAAAGTTTGTTAATATATACATGCATGATATGAAGGGATCAGTGTATTGACATTACTGTTTGAATGTGATTTTGAAACTGATTTTCTTTGTTGTGTATAAAATCAAAGTATATAAGTAGCTGAGTTATTAATGTAGAAATGATTGTCTACTATAAAGCTACTATTGAATATAAACTGTGAAAAGAGAATTACTAAAATAATTTGTATTCAAGCAGAAATTTACTATCAGATATTCAGCTTATTTGAAAATAATTATAAGCAGTAAAGAGCATTAAGACATGTGAATGTAACAGATACTTTTACTTTAATTAAAATGTTGGTAATATTAGTGGATGATGTGTAGTTTGTTAGATAGTTATTTTCTTGATTTACTGAAAATTCAAACTATATACCTTGTCTTGCCAGTATCTGGGCTCTTGCTGCTTGAGATCGTGCCTTGACACTGGCAAGAAATATTTCAAAATCATCTTCACCTCCTGCCCTGAAATCATAACATCTCAGTTTTGAAAAAACCAAAATCTATATATATCAAAAAAAAAAAAAAAAAAATGACTTTCTTTCTTTCTTTGACCGTGTCTATAACACAAATTAATATGGTCTTTTTATACTAGTTTTTTTGTTTTGTTGTTATTTGTTTGTTGGCTTTTTAATTAATTCTCAGATAAAAACAAGACCATTTAATTTCTTTCTTATTTTCAAATTATTCCCATTTATCATTTTAATGACATAGATCTGCACTTACTAATCATATTATAATTTTATTAATTATGTATTTTTAAGGTAAAAAATCAAATAAAAATAATTGAAGAAAATAAACATTTATAATTTTATTAATTAGGTCTTTAAAGAAAAATGAAAAAAAAAATATAATGAAGAGAAGAAATGTCTTAAGATTTTAGTATTATAATTCAAAAATTTATAATTTAGAAAAAAAATCAATTCAATTATTTAACAAATAATTGGAAAAATTATATTACACTTACCAAAAAAAAAAAAAAAAAACCCCAAAATTTAAAAAAAAATAAAAAATTTAAATCTTACACTTCCCATTCTTCATCATCTCCAAGCCAAGACTTTGGTCCGTTAGTTACAGCATTTTTCTTTGCAGCTTTTTCCTTGGCTCTCTGCATTTTTCTCACCCTGGCTGCTTCTCTCTTAGCTTCATAATAGGATTCTTCTTCTCTCTCAATTTCCTCCTCTTGTTGAGCAAGCTGGGGTCAAAATATGTATTAATATAATTATACTAACACATTTATTATTGTATTAGTCTACATATATTCATACTCGTTTAATTACAAAAACAAATGTAGAAATTTTTTTTTGTATGGGGATTTATAACAAATAAGCATTATATTATCAGTAATTAAATGTTTTAAAAAATATTAATCTGGAAATCATGATATTACAGATGTGTGCTAATTTAAGGAATGCATTCATATTAATGGGCTCACATGATAAAGAATATTCTGCAGGTATATTATTCTGTTCATAGCCAGCATTAATCCATTGTTTTGAAAAATAATAAGTTTCATATATTAAAAGTGATTCCAGTTTTAACTATAGACTGTTATTTAAGTCAACACAGATTGCTTATTATGTTTATTATTGTTTTATTACACTTATCATCTTTATTATTGTTATACATAAATATATTCTACAGAAAAGAAAAATCAGTGTAACTATTACAAACCATAAGCTAAAGATAATAACAAAATCATAGGTTTTAAATACAGCACTGACAGAAACAGAAATTGGAAAACACACACACAAAAATGACAATAAACAAACAGTAGCATAAATTATATTGAACAGTGGAGAATGTTTTATAATTTCTGACAAAGTCTGCAAAGAATGAATATAAAAAATATATTTAAAAAAAATGGCTTTATATTTGTAACCAACAGCAGAAACAACTGCACATAAACTGAATTCTGTTACAAATTAAAGTTTACGTTAAAAAAAAATAATCAAAAGAATTTTGTAGCAAAAAGAAAGATTTTATTTAATTTTTTTTAAATTGAAGAGGAAATGAAGCAGTGCAGATGGCAACATATGTGAACAGTTACCTTCGCATCAATTTCAGCATCTATTTTCCTTTGTTCATGCACTATTGCGTCATAGCGTTTTGCTGCTAATAACTGACGTTCAGTGTCCGTCAAGGGCCTTTGCGAAATAAAACAAGAAAAATACACAATACAAAATAATAAAAACACAAAAGTCTACTAGGCACATTACAAAACACAAAGTTGAAAAAATAAAAATTACTGTGAGCTATAAAGTCGGACAACATTTGTGTAAAGAGAGCACAACAGCCATGCCATTTTTGTCAGTTCTGATAAACACCGAAAATACATTCCTGTCAGAGAACCATTTCAAAATTAATCAAGACTGTTGGTTTTAAAATGAATTAATGTTTAGAAAAGTCCTATTAAAATTAATCAAAATTGTTGATTATAATATTAAATGTTATCTAAACATATTCTAAATGAAACGTATTCTTTAAATCGAAACCAAATTAAAAAAAAAAAAAGTGTTTTCTCTGGTTTTCATAGGGTTTTTTAAACAAAAATTAACTCATATATAAATCATCTTAAGCTGCAAGAATTACAGAAATTTTAATTTATCTGAAAAATCAAAAAGAAAAAGAAAATTTTTTAAAATACTGATTCCTACGTCTTTTGAAATTATGATAAATTATTTAAAAGCATTCTTCATTAATATATAATAACTGTAAGTATCTTTTTCAAAATTAATAAGAAAATGAAAAATGACTCTGATTTGAACAAGATGTTTAATGATTTTCAAGATGACAATGGATTAATTTTTGATCACGGTGGTATCTGAACAAGAATGTCAAGGTTATCAGAACGACAAATCTGTTTAGCACACAGCTTACAACCTACCCACTGTACATAGTTAGACACTGTGAATGGTCCGTTAGATAGCTCTAGCTGTCCTCTGAAATTAGCAACACTAATAATATCCAACACACAGAATCTGTTTCACAGCAAGATTAAAGCTTCTTGTGTGGTTAGGAGATTAATAAAATTACCATCAAGTAATACAGCAGATTTGAGAAATTTGTATCTGACATTTTGTTTTTCCATGATCATGCATGTATTTTTTAAAATTTTATGTTAAGTAAATTCCTCTCCATCTCTTTCTTTCTGTAAACTTACACCTTTCACTTTCTCACTCAAAAACAACAACAACAACAACAACCAACAAAAATTAGACAGTCTCACCTGTTCATGTCCTCATGTGTTTCCTGTGGAAAGAAAATACATAAATAAATAAATAAATAAATAAATAATATAATTTTATCTTTAATAAACATCTACTTCATTCACATACATCTAATCATTAATTTAGAGTATATTTATTTGAAATATTCATCAAATACTTGTAAATTAGTATTTCTGTTTCTCTGTCCTATCTATATTATATATACATCTATATGTATATATCTATCTATATATATATTTATCTATATACACAAAACACACACACACACACGCACATACACACGTGCATGCACACACACACACACACAAACTGTAGAATAAACATCATGTGAATGTTAGAGTGTGAGGTTAGAGCGTAGCATGGGATTACAGCTGCATAGTGAAAGAAAGCAGCATATCAGTAATATTCTACTTACATCATCCATGAGATTTTCAAACTGAAAAAAAGTGTTTCATTTATCAGATATATTGGAAACAAACTAATTAAATATATTGTTGATACTATTTTACACATCTAAAATAGCAATGAAAGGAATTCATAAAACATATTTTAAATAATTTAAAAGACCTGTTGTAATATATTCTTGCAAATATATTGATATTATTATTGTTATACTTTATTATCATCAACAAAGCCTGTTTTGGATAAATAAAAACAATCATTTGTAAACACTTTCATTCTTTCATTACTTCTACAAAATATTTACAATAAATAAATAAATAAACTGAAATGAAATAAAATAAATGTACACAAGATTCAAACAATAAAACAAGCAGGAAAATATATGTGTCTGCACACACATACACACACATGCATGAAAAGTGTTTGTATTCATGTAGGCTGTACATGAATCTTAGATTTTTGTCTTCTTTTTATTTTTTATAATTTTTTAAATATGTTTTTTAAAATAATTATATTAGCTGAGGAGTAAAGGAAATCCTTGTGAAATAAAATAAAAAGGTATAAAAAGTGCAGTAAACTGTTTTTTGCTAATTTATACTTACCTCAATTGAAAAATCTCTTTCAACACTGTAGCGGGTTCGAAGATACTTATGGCTGATGAAAAAAAATTAAAACAGTAATTACTTTTAAATTAATGTAAAAATAAAATAAAATAACTATTTAATTACTAATTCATGTTTCTTTCTCAGGAAAAACACACACACATACAGACACAAAGTGTTTTTAGTATTTGTTTTGTGTTTCAGCATACACATTTTTAGATTTTATGAAACACTAAATTGTTAAGATAACATCAAACAGATAAAAAATAACAATAATAAAAAATATTGAAAAAAGTTAAAATAAAAAAGAATTAAGCTTTACTTAAACTATGTGTCATTATAATTCAACTGCAGGATTTCTAACAAAAAACAACATGTAATAAAATAACTTCAATATAGAAAAGATGGAATATCAGAAAATAAATTTTATTTGATTTCCTAAATAATAAATATCCTGTATTAATATTTAAATCTAAAATAGCAATGAAAGGAATTCATAAAACCTATTTTACTGTGTATAAGATTTAAATATTAATAAGTGGTCTCCGAGGAAAACTGAACCATTTTATTTTTGCAAAAACATGATTCATTGACTGCATGAATCTAATTTCTAAGTAACAGTAAAACATTTTTTTTCTCAGTGTACAATATTTATTTTATACAATAATACGTAATATTAAATGTGTCACATGGAGTGAGATATCTCTGAATCGAGTATAATATGATGTCAACATAACTCGTGACATCTGCAGGAGCTGAGGAGGTGTGTCGTGTCCGGTAGACTTTTTCGTCGACTACCCATTATTAAAATTTACAGTTACATCTGGAACATGTATAAGTCTTACCGTTTATCGCATATATTGCAACATCTCGCCAGGCAATTGCCCATATCAAAAGCGTTTATGGCTCAAACATTCACAAATATCGCGTAGAACCTGACATGTCACATCTTCGATTTTTCTGCTAACTAAACCCGGAAGCGGAAACAAAACCATGTTTTTGTTAGTTAGTGCCCTATTTGTGTATTCGATTTACAAAGAGAACCTATGTCTCGTTTTTCACAAATCTAAAATTAAACAAATACTGTAAACTCCCCCCCATTTATAATTCGTTGTAAGCTTAGACAAGGAAAGTTAATAATTACGAATATTATATAGTGTGTGTGTGTGTGTGTGTGTGTGTGTGTGTGTGTGTGTGTGTGTGTTGGTACATGTATACCATTATATTTGTCGTAGATAATGTATTCTATATACATCAGAGAATATGTAAGATGTAAGATATTACTAAAATGATAACAGGCGCTCTATGGTGGTTATATTAATTATTAATATTGTTACATGACGTTAATATTATTGATTAGTATAATGTAATATGTGTATATGGCTATAATTACTAAAACCAAAACCAAAAAACAAAAACAAAAAATTCTTTATTAAAAAAAAAAAAAAAAAAAAAAAAAGGAAACATTAATTTTTCCGAATATAATTTTAACTTAAAATAGTATTTTTCATTTAATTCAATAAAACTTGTCTATTATAGCAAGCATCCATAATGAATAAACAGACAAACAACTGATCAAAATTATAACATTAATGCATATAAATCTTGATTGCTCGTGTAAATGTCAGGCTTCATTTGTTTTTGAAATTCATCCAGTTAATGACGATTCATATATCACGATTCATATTGCTATTTATTACTATGGTGATGATAACAAACTATAACTACAATAATAATCGTACACTTTGTACAATGAATTCTTTTCTTATCTTTCTGTTTTAAAAGAAAAAAAAAGAAGAAATAATAATAATAAAGTCAGTATGTCGTTTCTAAGTAAACAGAAAAAAAAAGACAAAGGAAGTAAGAAATTCTCAGGTTGCTTTAATGTTTTCAAAACTAATATTCAAAACGTAATTTCAAATTTATTAAATATTTCATCAAACTCTAAGACGTCATATTTAGAACACCCAGAATTCAGGTATGTCACAATGGCGCATGCGCTGGTGACTAATATCGCTAATGCATGACGGTTAGGTTACTTATGGCCGCAATTTAGCTTTTGTATTTGCATTTACCTGGACAGGTGTTTAAAACGTTAATGACTTGATCGGGACTGTTCCTTCATAATGAAAGACAGAGATTTGGATAAAGATACAATTGTAGCATACCATGCCTACATTCAGCATCAAATTAGAAGTGATCTGAATGGAGTAGGTTTAGGACCTGGACGATTTCCGTGTTTCTTGGCGTCCGTTTGTACCGTCATAGGGTTTTTGTTTGGGATAGTCGGGGTTTTAATAATAACACTGCGATTCAGACATGTTTATCTTGTATCATGGAATGACCAGTTTCTGGGTCCAGCTTTCATCGTCATATTTCTTTTCATGCTGTCACTTGCAACGTATCTTGTTGTCATAGCCAAAAGAAGAAGTAACAAATACAGAAGAGAGCTTTACGTAAGTATGCACACCTGACAAAACTGTAAGACCTTAAAAGGTGCATTAAAAGTAAACAAATAAACAAATTAATAATTGTTTTATTTGCCATAAAATATTCACCCATCTATTTCACATTTCCAAATGCAAATATAACATCAGATGATTTAAATATTTGAGGATATTTTCTGTTTAACTTTAAGTAGGTCAAACATTAAAATAGGTCATCTCGAAAAAGGAGGGATACTTTTTATATTTGGTGTGTGTGTGTGTGTATGTGTCATAAGTTTCAAGGTAATTAATAATCTTTCAAGTTTATTTTATGAAGAAATTATTAATAATAACAACAACAACAACAACAACAAATAGTTTATTTTCAACAAATCTTTGCTTCTTCTAAAATTCCAGTTTCGACCTATTGGTGACTATGGTGTTGGAGTTATTCACAAGAGTGCCCTTGTACATGAACAGCAGCTGAAGTAAGTTGGAACTATAATTATCTATTGTTTCCCTATTAAGAAATAAAGTCTGCTCCCATAGTAAAGAAGTAACATAACATTATGGAAAAACAGTTTATAAATAAACATTTAAAAAAAACAAGTAATAAACTTATAAAGATGTTTTAATGGTAATTTAAATTTGCCTATTTTTTAATTTTACGTCAGTGTTTATTTATTTATTTTGTTTTTAAAAGACAAAGCCAGGGTCTGCTGCATAATAATATAGAAAGTTTAACGGGTAATTTTTAATTAATATATATATTTTTTTTATTACAGAATTAACATACATGATAAGTTATCATTCCACTGAAAATCATTCCACATAGTTTTTAAAATTAATATTGTATTTTCTTAGGTCTGAGCTGAAATCAGGAACAACCCCACACAAAAAGATTCTTCCACGAGCTGAAGCCTATTCAAATGTAAGCTGTTTTCTTATCAATTTGATGTTACTAATTTATTTAGAGATTTACAATAAAATACAACATAATTATTCTTTTGAGCCACTAGAGGATGTTATTTATCAATATTTGTTTGTATTCTGTGATCTTGAATAATTTTAAATTTTAAATTTTTTATCTTGAAGCATAATGTCTTGGCAATATTTTATTGGAGAAATTTTCAAACATTTTTATTTGTAAAACTGGAGCTGTGTGTTGCTCAGATAGTTGTTTCATGTCTTGTTGTGGATGAAATGAGAAAGTAATGTCATGAATAAATATAACACTGTACACAGTCTTTATTACTATAACATCTCAATATCTGTTTTTCTTTTTACTGGCAGGTTTCTTTTGATGGTCGATCAAGATCTGGACATGAAAACCGAGCTTATGATCGAGAAAGAGAAGAACATCACCGAAGGCGACATCCAGATGATTATCGTCATGGTGACGACAGGCGAAGGCATGAAGACGATCGGAGAAGACGACACGAAGATGATGACAGGAGAAGACGACACGATGATGATCGAAGGAGACACGAAGGGGAAGACAGAAGGAGACCTGAAGGTGATGACAGAAGACGTGATGAAGAACAGCGTCGCCGCCACGATGAAAGACGCAGATACGAGGAGGATCGAAGAAGACGAGCAGAAATGAAAAGACGTGAAGCTGAGGGTGAAGGTCAAAGACCGCCTGAAGACCGGAGGAAAGGAAGGGGTGCTCCGAAGTTAGGACCACCTGGTGCCCAAGAGTATGTACAATTAATTCATCTTTTCATCTTGTCAGGTTGGAGAGAAAACGTACCATTGATGAATTGTTTTAAATAATTTATATATTTAGGCAGAACACCTGTTAAAACCTTTAGTTTTTATTGCAGTGAGTTTAATATGAATGTTAATGTTACTGAGATCTGTATTGTTTACATCCATTATTTGGCTAGTTTCTAAAGATAATAAATTTGGTTCAGGGCATATCAGATGTATTCCTATGGGTAAGCATATTTATGAACTTTGTAACAGCAGAAACAATACAATTTTTTATACTGACTTTATCTATTGCCATTATTTTATATTAATAAATTGAATTTAATGGACTGAAAATACTTATCTTTCAGGCCAAAGATTATTTTGGATCCTGAATTTGGAATGAGAGCAGCTGGAGCCCATGATTCAGAATCAGAGCTGTAGATGAATTAATTATGTTCAGACGTCAGAACTGATCACATTTAGAATGAATATACTGCACTGATGATCAGTTTTAGGAAATGGCATTTTTAACAGCATGGTGGCAAAAACAGAACACTGAATATATTTTTAAAGTCCATCTAATGGTGCATATCATTAATTTAGTGATTGATTTTACAGAATTACATAAAATGTACATACAGAATACTACTAATGGGTTAAATTCAGATGTATAATTTTCTCTATATGGAAGATATTTAGTATCAAATAGCACACAACATTCATACTTCTTTTTATATATTGTCATGATTGTGTAATTGTTAGTCTTGTATTTTTGTATATCTAAATTTTTTGTAGTCTAGGCAAATTATATTTTTTAATACTTAATAAAACAATATTAAAAAACATTCCAATTTTTAACATCTACAAATCTTTTTTATATGTCAATAAACATTTTACAATTTTTATTTCTGATTTTGTGATTTAAATTTCTTTTCATATGTATACATGTTCTTATGAATGAAATATTCAGTTAATGTAATGGAAGATAATAAGTCTTAAATCATTGAAAAAAAGACATACAAGATTTTAGTTTTAAGAAACCAAATATATTTTATTAGAACAATATCTCCTCTTGCACATATAAACATGTTTCAAGTCAAAATGTATTATTTGAATATTTAAAGTTTTATATTCTGTGCTGCAATTAAAAAAACTGATGAACGTAAATTCCATTAATAATTAAATTTTTTTTTTAAAAAGATAAAATAAATTAAGCACTACTACATACATATGTATTCTGAAAACCTCCCTCTATTTCTGTTACTGTAGGTTTTGAATTTGCTTCTAGTTACGAAACTGTTACTAAAATTACATATTACAAACCAAAAAAGATGATGTTTTCATTATTGTGCTAGAGGCATTTCAGTGTTTAAATAGATGATGATTCCATCTAAATTATTTCAGACACATCTTTTTTTACTGAAAGAAAAACTTCCATTTGGGTAATATAATTGCTTATTTTCAGTCATTGCATCTTATTGTGAGTTCAACAACAGTTAAACCCAGGAATTTTATTTCCTCAGCCTATATCAGCTAAATAAGGCAACTATTACAAATTCACATACTATGACTGTGAAAGCATTACACCAAAGACACAGATCAGATTAAATGAGATGTCACTGCTTATTGGAAACTATTCCAATCTGCAATGTGATAGAGCCATTTTGTTTCCATATTTAGTAAGAGGCAACATGAAAATTATAAATGAATGTTGAGAAATTATTTTTGTTCAGAGATGAACATTAATAATTAACCATTATAAAACTATTTCTATAATAAAGTTAATTATGTACAGTTAAAACTGTAATTAGGGCTATAGCAACAAACTCATTGCAAGGAAAGAAAACAGCAGATTTACACTTTGTGGACTGGAAAAACAAAGGAAATGATGTCATACAGAAACAAGCAGTCAGTGAAGTTGCTGGAAATGCAACACAAACAAGGTGAAATTATCTACAAATTGACGTGTTCCTCCTATCTGCTGAGAAATTGTTGCTGGATCAACTGGACAGTGGTCACTAGTTTAATTTCAGAAATTATTTACTTATGATCTTCACCATTTCATCCCGTATGTTTTTAGCAGCAGGCTTGAATTCCTGTATTTTTCCTTCAATAATTTTTTGCTAGAAAAAGACGATAATGAAAATTATGATTATAACTAAGGAATACACATTTAATGACTCTTCATTAGAAAAAAAAAATTAATAAAATTTTACATCCAAAAAGATGAACTACAAATAATAAAATAAAAATTTTTAATTTTAAAGATGAACTATTCCTGTAGAAAAATCTAGATAAAATCAAAATTTAAACCATTTTTTTTTTTATCTTTTTCATTTCAAAACAAACATAAAATAACTGAAGAACACAAATTAATATCATATTTTCTTTGACAAACTTGTATACCGTCTTGCCAATGATATCATCAGGAAGAAAAGGTTAAATACTTGAAATTAAAAAAAAAAACTAAACATAATTTTCATACAAAAAACAAACTTAAAAAGCATTTCTTAACACTGAATGAAATAGACTGTATGAAAATTTGTTTATATTCAGATAAAATGAAGATTCTAAAAATACAAATAAAAAATAAATAAATAATACTCTATTAAATAACTGACCACTCGTATCTTTTGTCTTTTGCATTCTAGTTGGAGATAGCCTTCAACAGTAAGATCTTCAACTTTGCACTCTAACTTCAGCAGAGGACATTGTGGAGAATGTTTCTTATGTTCTTTCCTTCAAATATAGCAGAAAATTAATAATAATAATAATAATAATAATAATAACAACAAAAACAACAACAATAATCATTCTTTTTTCAAATAAATAAAAGAACAAAAAAAGAAGAAAATCAATTTGATTTTTTTAAAGGTGAAAAAAAACCTGGTAAAATACTGGTTTCTCTTAACACTAGGAGCATATATATAAATATAATTATTTTATGAATTACTGATATATAATTAATATAATAAAGTCTTAAAAGTAAATTAGAAAGAGTTTGCAGAACCAGAGATGATTCACAAATAAGAAATAAAATGCTAATTACCTAAATTCCATAAAATTATATTTTGAGTAAATGCCTTCATTCAGAATTTTATTATTTATGTTTAGAAATGCCAGTATCAAAAGATGACTCATTTCTGGTACAACAAACAAATAACTAGCTAAATATGCAAACTTAATGCCACTTTATTATGTTTATATAATAAATAGAAGTTTAATTTTAACATTTTAATATTAACGCCTGATACTGTATTAGACGATCTTATAATTATTTTTTATAATGCTACCACTGCAATTTGTTGATTAATATCAACAGTTGTAAGTAATAAATTACTATTATAAATGTCATTATTTTAGTACTAATTGTCAATGGTGGATTAGGTGTAAAATGTCTATCTGGATCACTCAAAAGACTCATTTATTTTTAGACTTAATCTGAAAACATAATCAAACTTTAAAGAAGTCAAATTAAAGGTTTTAAGCCTTGTTTAAATTTCTCAAATCAATATATTATTTTTCTTTTTTTTTTTTTTTTTTTTTTTTTTTTTTTTTGTTTCTTTTTTGCATTATTTCCAAAGTGATGAACCAACATCAGGAAATTTGATGGTATCCATGTTTGTCGGTCTGCACTTCCTAATAATACATGTTTAAACATCAAATTTAATATTATTTTTAATACCAAGGATCATCATTGGGCTCCCAGCCATCCAGTTCTTTAAGACAGACAAAACAACGAACAGCATCCGGGGACTGACTTGTAGGACAATGATACCAACCAGCTTGAGCAAGCTGAAGGAGAAAAATAAGTAAGAAAATAAACACGTGAAATCTAGTATGTATTATTGTGTGTGTGTGTGTGTGTGTGTGTGTGTGTGTGTCACTATATATGTATATGTATATGTGTGTATATATATATATATATATATATATATATATATATATATATATATATACATAAATAATGATAATTTATCATAATAAACATTAATATAATTAACCAAGTGGAAGTATTTTCTCTATTTTAAGTATTTAGTATTTTCACATCCAAAGTTAGTCATAATTATAATAATGTTTTGTATATTTTAACATACAAATCTTGATGTTAATTGTATTGATAATGTTTCTTGGGACTTAGCAAGTTATTACAATTAAGTTAAAGTAAATAGTAAATACTGTTTAACTTTAACTAAAACTAGTGAAAGTACACATTTTAACTCGTACTCGTAGTAGTACTACTATTTCAGTATTTACGGTATTATATTGCTAACCTTTTGTGGTGTACAGTTATATTCTTCAGTATATGGCCAATTTTTAAAACTTTTTTCACGACATTCCTCAAGGTGCATCATATATTCTTCTATTAAACTATTATCCATTATTTATAATATTTCACATTTATTGAAAATGACATTCAACATTTCAAAACTGGCGCACCGGAAGTTGAAAGTACTCTCTTTCATAGGTGTTTTGTAATAACCCCATTTCTATTGAGCACCTCAGTTAAATTGTTCACACTGTAGTCATGAACATAAAATTAAGTGCGTATATTTTATTATCATTAGTGAAAACTGGTCATCATTAGCAAATTAGCAAATAGTTGGAGAAGCGAAATGAATATCTGGTTAAAAGTTCGCAAGTTTTGATAATTTGTTTTTTGCCCATTTAAAGGATTTTCAGTGAAGCAGCTCATTCGTATATTATATTACTAACTGAAGCTGAAATGGCAACCAGATCCAACAAAAAGATATCTTATATTTCAGAAAATATATATTATAAATTTTGTAATTTGTCTATATAATCCACATGAAAAAAGTTAACGTGGAAAGTACTAAGTAGATTTAATCATTATTACGATTACATTAATACCAGTGTAATCATGTACGTTTACTCATTCTTTTGTATTCAGCTTTTTTATTATTATTATTATTATTATTATTATTATTATTATTTATTTTATTATTTTGTTAGATCATGTTTACTTGTTCATGTGTATAAAACAAACGCCAGCCATCTGCTATTATTTTTCCGGCCATAGATATTACGTAGCAAACTTTAATATAATGTGGAAAACAAAAACAAACAAACAAAAAAAGATGTTCACACTTTTATGTGATTTTTTTTTTTTTTAAATTTTTTTTTTTTTTTTTTTTATTATATATGTCAATGGCGGAACGTTTCACCAGTGTTACGGAAACAGAAAAACATCTCCTGTTATGAATAGTTTTGCACACGACACATTTCGCAATAATTGACTGGTAACTGAGTTTATTTTATTACCAATATTTCTGTATCAGAATTTTAAAGCGTAATATGTGAAAAATACCAGATATTAAGTAAACCTGAAACTATTGAAATCCAAACAAACAGAATTAGATTGACATTTATATTTCGAGAAGGTTTGTTTCAGGTTTGTATTCTTATTCATTGTCGCATAATAAACCGAAGTTTATTGAAGGATATTTCTTTAAATCTCGAAACGTTAACAACTTTGATAAAATTGAAGACTGTCAGATCGAAAATTACGTATTTATACGTCAAAGGCAGATTGAGATTGAGATCTTGTTATATATCTACATCCTTGTTCCGAGTCGCGACCTAGTTATTGAGTCAGTGTCTCAATTCGCCTTTCAGTTAACAGTAAAGAGTAATATTAATATCCTTTTTATAATAATAATAACAATAATAAAAATAATAATAATAAAAATAAGTATTATCTATTATATTTATACTTATAGTATTAGTCTGAGGTCTTTTTTTCTGTGGAAATACTCATTTGAACTTAGTATTTAAGATTTTATTGCGAAATATCAATTTACATATTTACTAAACTTATATACAACTTGTGATATATTAATATTATTATATTCCAAAACTATCAGTTACAAACCACAGACATCACAAGTGACTCAGCAATGATACATTTTAAATACAGACAAAACATAAATATCCTCTTAATGATAAAAATTCAATGTTTACTAAGTATTTTATTATTATTATTTTTTTATAAATCAAGTTTTTGGATTTTGAAAATGGTCTGACTATAGCAGCTTTCCTGTATTTTCATCATTAACAGACTATAATCATTATTATTATTATTTTTTTTTTTTTAAATCACCAGTATTTTTTCCTCCTGTTTATTTTTTAATTAATAATTTTTTGTTAGTTTATTTTAAATGTTGATAACAGATTAAACAGTGTTTTGATCCACTATTTAAAATAACAATAAATTAGTAAATCTCTCTCTCTCTCTCTCTCTCTCTCTCTCTCTCTCTCTCTCTCTCTCTCTCTCTCTCTCTCTCTCTCTCTCTCTCTCTCTCTCTCTTGTAATGTATCTTTTGCAAAATTAATTTACCACTATTAAAACTGCAAAGCAGGTTACTCTTATTTTTACAACAGAACACGACAATTAATAATATATATTAAAAATTTATGCTATTTTCGAAATCCCCACAGAAATAAATGTATGCACTATAACAAATAAATCAGTAAAAAAATAAAATAAAATAAACTATTGAAATGTCAGGGACTGACTCACATTGTTAACAAAAATAAAGAAAAAAAAAAAGTAAAAAGAAAAGTAAAATGGCAAAGTTTCAGATTATAGGAGATCAAATTAGCAAAGTGCAGAGACTGCAGTGTTTGTTGTAAAAGGTTCGACATAATCTCTCTCTCTCTCTCTCTATATGAAAATAGTTTTTGTCCTTTTTCAGAAACTGAATAAACATGTCACAGGCACCTCCCCCATATCCAGGTGAACAGAAAGGTGGTGTACCTCCACCCCCACAAGGTAAATCTAATAATGGAGCATTTTAACAAAATAAATATGAAATTTGTTCAAATTGTTCCAGTAAATACATTTTTATATTTATGATGACCTATAACATAGTATAAATATAATTTTAAAGTTAAATCTAGCAAGCTTGTTCATTTAATATTTTATATTACAGTGTTGTTATTGTTAAACATTGATTAACAATTTTACTGAAATTAGTATCTAAATGTAACTTTCATTTAATATTGAGAAGTTAACATATCATATTTGTTAAGAAAAAAACAACAAAAAAAACAGCTTTTTAATTCTGAGTATAAACATGTAAGTTATTATTGATTTTTTAAGAAAATGTTTAATATAAAACATTATCTATGTTTAAATTACAGGTTATGGACCACCACCACCTGGTAATACTTCACATTATTATCTATACAGTATATTAACTCACTTAATAGCTGTTTTCATTCCTTGGCCTTAGCCACACATTTGATAATAATTTCATGAGTTTGTGGTTAACTGCAATGTGTGTGTGTGTGTGTGTGTGTGTGTGTCTGTGTGTGTTTATATTTTCAAATCTTTCTTCTTTTTTTAAAGAAATAAATGTTTTATATTCTTTGTAAATGTCTTTTTATCATCATCATCATTTAAATTATAAAAATAATTAAACTAATGATTTATCACATATTGCATGTTACTTGTAGATTTCTTCATTTGTAATAGCTTTTTATAAAATTATAAATTGTGTCTTTCTGGTCTGTATGTCTTTGTTACATTTTATCTCTGCCAGTAAAATACTTTTAGTATTACATTAATAAATGTTGAACATAATGTTTTACATATAATTAATCTGGAATGAAGAGAGATGTTTTATTAAATAATGTTAACATAACTAAATGTAATAGAAAAAAAAATAATAAAAAAAAAAAAAATATATATATATATATATGAATCCATGTACAGTTACACTAATGAGTTAATAATAATTCTTTGTCTTCTCTTTTAAAGTTTAATTTTTAAAATTGAATACTTGTTCAATTTAAAAAAAAATTTTTTATATAAATGTACAAATAAATTAAAAAAATTATGTTTTACTTTTTTGTTTGAAAAAATGGATAATTTCAATAAAACTCGTACTGTTTTTTTTAAATTAGACTCGGAAAATAATTCAAAAACGTAAAGTAAAATTGTCAAAAACGTAAAATATAATTTACATGATTTTTACTCTTTTAAGGTTATGCACCACCACCAGCTGGTAAGTTTACATTCCCACAAACCCACTTGTACAGAAATTAGTTTTTTTTTTATCTTACAATATCACGTTTTCCTTTACGAAATTAGCACCAGTTGTTTCCATCTTATTTCTGTAATTTCTGTACTTCTTATTCATTGTGCTGCTGTTTAACCCTTCAAATATCTGACTTATCACGTTTATGTGCTTTTCTGTCTGTGGCAACAGCAGGTTTTCTCTTCTTGTCCATACAGTCCATATTTGTGTGTTCAATATGATTATAAATATTAAGCCATATTGTTGTAGATTAAAACTATTGTTAAACAGAACATCTGAAATTTATTTGTTAACACCCAGGCATGTCATTTTCCTTGACAAATAATCTTTTTTGTTTCTTTCTGTTATGGTAAAAATTACTGATATTTAACAATAATGGCCAAATTAAAAATGTCTGAATCTTTAATCTGGTGCACAAATTACTATCAAGGCATGCCTATTAATTGGTGGGGAAAAGGTTAATTAGACTGTTAGTTTCTAAAATGATTATTTTTATTGATCCAAACAACGTCTGGCCATGGAAGGCTTCATATTTGATGTTTAAATAAAAGGCCAAATGATTAGTGCCTGTTCAAAAGAATTCAGTTTCTGTAGACTGGTGACAAAAGTAAACTTCTTCTAGTTTCAAAACTTTGAGTGGTATTCCCTTGACTTTGGCTTCATCAGTTTATATATATGTATATATGTTGACATTAGATAGTTGTTTGCTGTGTTTAAATTGTATTTCAGCTTGTATTTACATTCTATTTTAGTTTGTGATGTAAAGACTAATATCGTTTTCATAATTTGTTTTAAAATTTTGTTTATAACTAAATTATTAAAATGTCATCTTTTTTCTAGCATTATAATAAAGTATTTTGTATCTAATTGCAAAAATTTTAGGAAGTAGCTTTCCAGTAAAATTATTTTACATTTAATTGCAAGCATTTTATGAAGTATCTTTCCAGTAAAATTATTTTACATTTTATAAATAATTTTGTTAAAATATTTGTTGTTGTTTAAACAAGCCATGTGAATTAGTTAATCACATTATTCTCCTGAGTTTCTGTAATATGAAGACCATTTTGTTCATCAATAATAATTATTATTATAGTACTGAAAATGAATGCACAAATTAGATATTCTTGTACTGATGAGTACAGTGAATACATTATAAAAAAATTTTCTAATTTTTTTTCTTTAAAATATAACAGGACAACCAGCTTATGGTATTCCCCAAGGTTTGTAAAAAGCTGTTGTTGTGTGCACTTAACTGTTGTGGTTGTGTAGAGGATCTAACATAAATATTGCAGTATCTTGTTCACTTTTCACTCATTCACTCTTCTTCAGCATTAGAGGTGTCACTTAAAAAAAACAAGTCTTTATAAGAAAAGTAAAATGTGAAGGGAACTGGATGTTACTAAAGTTTATCAATCAGTGCTGCAAATACGTTTCTGTTCTGTATGTCATTCACTAAAAGTTTTTATCTTGTTTTTCTTCAGGAAAGATTTCCAGAATTAAACTTATGATAGATATAGTATATTAGTATACTATAATGCCTTGGGAGTAGACATTATTCTAGTGTAGTCATGTTTTATTTTGTATAATGAGAAAGAAAAATAAAATATAAAATTTTTTAATTTACTTTTGTTTTCATCACACTGTGCATTTCATGGCTTTATTTAAAAAAAAAAAAAAAAAAAAAAAAAAAAAAAAAAATTCTGATCAGTCTCTTTTTAATTGTAATATCTATAATGTAGATTAATGTGTGGAATAATTTATAATAAACCTTATTGGGTTTCAGCTCTTGATTACAAAAGATGAAACTATGGTCTTAGTTTACTTTTAATAAGTATCTAATGCTTAATTAACTTTCTTATTAACAGGCACAATTTATTTATTACCTTTTGTTTTAGAGTGTTTGTGTTTACACAAATTAGTCTTAACTAATACTAATACTGCACAATGCTTAAAATAATAGATGTATTCATAATTAAATTATACACATATAAAACAAAGTGCTTTGTTTTCTGTCTGTAATATCATTATTAACATATTGTCTGGCAATTGCAATTGGATCTGTAAACTGATTGCATCACATTTTGCTAGTTAGATTAGTAAAGACACTAAATTACAGGTGTCAGAAAAGAGCTGATACCATTAGTTCACTTCATTTTGTAACTTGGTTGTGATATTTAAAAAATGACAGACTTTGTACTGCAGTTTTGTTATGTTTCTTTAAAGAAAAAATGAATGTTTAGCAAAATAGTATGTTTAGTATCCTATGTTAAGATCTGAATTCAAAGCACACATCATGATGACTTGATTATTGATGTTTATTAAAATGTTATTGCAGATATAAATAATATTAATTAACAAAAATTTAATGTGTTTGATGTGAATTGATTATTAAAAAAAAAAAAATTTCTCTCTCTCTCTCTCTCTCTCTCTCTCTCTCTCTGTATGTATATCTCCATATTGTTGACTCTCCATTTAATGGACCAACTCAGGTTGTTATAAGTAGCACAAATAATGTTGAATAATGCACTTGAATACACTAAATTTACTGTAAATATGATAAATATTCTTTTAAGGATATGCATAATTAAATTTACTCATACTCTACATTCAATTCAGGTTTCACCAACTCTGTTTGATAGCAGGTTGAAGTTGTTTTCCTGTGATTGGAATAATTTATGCCAAGTCAGTGGAAAATCAAGGAATATGTATTTCCCACATTTTGTCTTGATTTTGTGAAATTTGGTAAACAGGGGTGCATTAAATGGAGTATATATATATATATATATATATATATATTATACATCTTCAGTTTCTTTGGGTTCATTATATTTTTCTTGGTTGTACATTTTTTCTTTCATCCAGATATTGTTTTTCTTTTTTTTTTTCATATAAAATTAATAACTATGTTTTTTCAGGTCCATTTGGCTATGGCCAGCCAGGTGTGTAAAACAAAAAGGTTCCCTGAATGTTTATAGTGAAAACTAACTCCTGTCATCCACAGTTTTAGTCCATATTCAGTTTATTGTTTTTTAAAGTAAATTCTGTGGGCATGTGTGTTTTGTTTAAACCTTAAAAGTAGTTTGTTTCTGTAAATAATAATGATTAATAACGACAATAATATTAATGCTTAATAATGAATGTTTATAGTGAAAACTAACTCCAGTTTACCCACAATTTTAGTCCACATTCAGTTTTTTTTTTAAATTAAATTTATGGGCCTGTATGTTCAATCTAAACCTTAAAAGTATTTTTTTTTTTTTTTTTTTTTTTTTTTTTTTTTCCTGTAAATAAATAAATAAATAAATAAATAAATAAATAATACATTTGCAATAATTTAAGCCAAGATGTTAAATTTCAGTTGTACATCAGTACTTAAAGTGGGAAAGCATTGAATGTGGAGGAATCTTACATACATCATAAATGTAAATACATTTTTTAGAAAATACATATGGGAAGGTTATAATGGAAAATGACTCAAGTAAAAACTAACATGCTCGTGTTTTCTAAGTCTTGTTGTTGCTTGTTAATGCATGAAACAATTGACATAGCACTGGTAAAAATGTTTTGCATGGTATTAACACAGGCAGTTTAGAACTAATGATGAAACATGCATTAGATTGCAACAAACCACTGACAGTGCATTTGAATTACGAAATGTATCTTTGTAGATGTAATCCTAATTGTAAATGTGTGTGTCTGTGTGTTATAAGAAACATTTGTTATGTAGATTATATAAACGGTATCAGAAATGTCTGGAATCATAAATATCATCCATATAGTGCATAATGTGGTCACAGATCAAAAGGTGATGGATGGAACATAGATAATGAATTGAACATGCTCTCTCTCTCAACATTAATGCATTACATTTTTGTTTATGTTGAATTTTTCTGTTGAGCTATTTTTATTTCTAGTCAGTGCTATACAAGGGGTGAAATAAAGTAAGATTAATGTGAACCCCCCAAAACCCACATATATTCCCATGAAGTTGGCTTTCTCTCTCAACTGAATGGCTGATAACCATATGTCCAGTGCTGTATAATAGTAAATGTAAAAAGGTTCTGAGTGCTGTTAACATTTTGAATTTATTTTATTTAAATGAGTGCATCATTCAGAATTTGAATTTTGTTTTTTATTTAAACAAGTACATCATTAAAATTTTAACTGACTTAATTCAAATAAAACAATTCCCTCAAGAATATTTTTTATCCCAGTAAAACCCAACAACATGCTGTCTGCATTCCTGTTCATGGGGAGGTACATGTAAAAATAAAATTTGTTGCTGCTGCTGTTTGAAAAATAAAAGCTAATTATATGGTGACAGTGGGTTTCTTCTCTCTGTTAAGTATGTTGTTCTTTATATCACATGAATTATACCAATTACCTTTAGAAATGTTGTCCAAGAGAAATGGTACCTCTAAACTCTTTTGCATTTATCATGTGATGCCAGACATTTTAAGACATGGTGTATTACTGTTTGTGACAACTGTATGAATTAATTTGTCAGTTCAGTGTCAAGTATTAATAAAGCAATATTGAAAACAGCTTGAATGTTTTAACACTGCATGCAGATATATACTGTTAACAGATCAGTTTGCTGTAGTTTGAACCATACACTTACAATTAATCAATACGTACATTTTACAGTGATATGTTATTTTTATATTATTTTTATGCAGGTATATTTACACTGTAAATTTTAAACTGTGCAGTTATACATTTTTGTAAAATAACTTTTAAAGTTATACTACTGTAAAAATTGTTCCTTAAAAAAAAAAGAAAAAAAAAGAAATGAATGATACTGTAACTTAAAAAAATGATTTTACCTTGAGGCAAAGATTTTTTTTTCTTTCTTTTTTTATAATCAATATAACTGTAAACTGTCAGTTGTATTTTCACACACAACACACACACATACACAGAGAAATAAAGAGATAATGTTAAATTATTAATGTACACTCTGAAATTACCGAACAAGGAATATTTAGTATACTATACTTGAAAATTCTTTTTTGTTTTGTTCTTGATTAATCAATTATTTTCATTATCATTACGTTCACAGGACCCTATCCACCACCAGGTACATATTATTTATATTTCAGCATGAAATAATAAAAAAAAAAAAAAAAAAAGAAAAAAAATGTATAACCTAGTAAACTATTAAAGAGTTTAATTTGCCTTACAATAAACTCTTTATAAATAAATATAAAAATGCCTTAATTATTTCTGTTAAAGAATTATTCTTTAATATTTTACCAATTAAAATTCCTTTAGAGAAAAGAAAAATTAACTGTTTATATAATTTAATTTTGGTAATTCTTCATTGTAACCCTTCAGTTATTTTGCATTCAAGGCAGAACCCAGTAATTTGTTTAGCAAAGACCATGGCTAAGGTGTTGTGGTATTAAACAATCTCTTTGCTACTAATCAGTACGATTAGCTAAAGAAATGGTAGCTAATGATTATCTTACATAATCCTTAAACAAAAAATGTATGTAATAATTAATACCGTTCGTATCTGCTACAGTATCATTTCTTTCATTTACCGCATATGTTGTAATTTTGCATAACATGATTTGGATTTAAACTGGGTTTTGCTGTGGATCAATTTAGATTATTGTATTTTTACTGAGTGTTAAAAAAATCAATCAGGCTCTTTAGAATCAGTAGTAGCCACAATAAACACTTGATGTTTGGAAGTGTAGATGAATTATTTAATACATAATGAATGCTGTTGTCATGGGGGAAAATAACCCCAAAACATTTGGACATAAAGAATAAAAATATAATGAAATATAATATTGAAAATTTCCACAACAAGATTTTTTATTTTTATTTAAAAAAAAAAAAAAGAAGAAAAAAACCTGTCCAAAAACAAAACAAATCCCCCTCAAAGTTTTATACATTTTTATACATATTCATGTTTTGATAATAAACAAAAAATTAATATATTTATTTCACTTTCAGTTTTTGACTGTATATAAGTCGAAGAAAAGTTAAAGTTAACTTTATGTATTTATAACTGTATTGAATAACATCATCATAATTTTTTTTTCTTTTTTTTTTTTTTTTTCAGGTCAATATCCTCCAGCAGGTAACATTGTATACTTTAATTCAGTTGATTTAATACAGACATGTAATGTATTTCTTTTGAAATCAGTTTTCTTTAATTTTCCCATTCATCTGAAACTGAACCTTTACCATGTGTCCTACAGGTTTAATTCTTTAGAATATTTGAAAGATTTATATTTATTTTTGATTTATTATTGTTTCTTTTATAGTACAAAACTAAAATAGATTTATACATAACAAGTGCACAGTATTTTGTATCAAATGACATTATATTATTTAAACAATGAGCAACTGATATGTAAACACACACACACACACATACAAACTGGTAAATATATGCATACAAAAATATGCTGCAAAGACAAGTAAACAAACACACCCAACATAAATTGGGATTCATACATGCCATGAACCCTTTAAAGATGAATTTAACACAAACATGCAGACAAATGCACATATATAAATATAACATACGCAGGCATACATATGTACATAGATATATAAGGTTTGAACAAAAGTTGTTAGTGTTTTTTAAGTAAAATTCAAAGATACAGTTGAGATATTTTGTATATTTTGAAATTATATATATATATATATATATATATATATAGATACAGATACAGATATAGATATAGATATATACATATATATATTCTGTCATATGAAATGAAATCAAACATCAACTACCAAGTAATGCTAGGAACTTTTGTCCTATTACAAGTAAAAGAAAGATTTATAACAGCCATAAACATAACACAAATACATAACATAAACATAACACAAATAAACAGAAACAGTGTGAATAATTATACCAGTGTCTTGAACAGTTAAAGACAGATTGTTTTGATGCTGTATTTCAGGACAACCTGTCCAGCCAGGATACTATCCACAAAGTCAGCAAGGCACCACCGTGGTTGTTGCTCAACCAGCAGTGACAGTGATACAGCAGTTCCGGGAGTCGCCAGTACACACCCGCTGCCCCTACTGTCAGGCCGAAGTGATGACCGGTACACACTATGAGACTGGAACCTTCACTTGGGTCATCTGCCTCATTCTGGCTCTTGTTGGGTTTGTACTTACACATATTCAAATTATGTCTGCGTTAAACAGACTCTTTTCTCTCGGAATATTCCAAAATTAAAGTTGACTGTCGGCCATCAGTACTTATAAAATATAATTGTGTAAAGTTGCTGGTGAATGTGAAAGCAGAGATTTAAGTGGGGTATGAGGTGGAGATTCATAATTATTTGATTTTAAAATTATTATTGTTTTTGGATTTATTGTGATACAAACGCTAAAAACTAAACAGACTGATAACCTGTTTCATTTAAACAGTTTAAATGGACACGGATTTTTCAAACTACTTATGGTATTTGTTTTTCTTTTGTTCTAGCTTTTTTTGTTTTATTAACTAGACAGTATTTTCTTGCCAATAATCAGAAAGAAAAATAAAAATCCTTTTTACTCACTGTTTTACTCATATATTTTTTCTTTTCTTTTTTTTCTTTTCATGTTTGCTTTCTGTATTCACTTCTCTAATTAAACTCTCTTTTTTTTTTTTTTTTTTTTTTTTTTTTTTTTGGGAGGATATTTTCTTTCATTATTGTGTTTCTTTGCAATCAGATGCTGGGTTGGCTGCTGCCTGATCCCATTCTGCGTTGACGGCTGCAAAGATGTAATCCACACTTGTCCTAACTGCAGACAGCAGATTGCACGCTGGAGTCGCATGTAAAAGCAGGAGCAGCAGGAGCAGGAGGTTGGAAAAGAAGTGATCCATCAAACCACATTAAACTACTGTGTAAAATCTTTCAGTGTGAGGATGTATAATTTTCTTTAATTTATAATTTAATATGAAAAACGAAAAAAAAAAAAAAAAAATGCAAAACAAAATCAGCTGTTAAAAGCTAAATGGTGATGACAAGGTTAACATTTTAAAATTTTAAAATTTTAAGCTTGATTTTTAAGTTTTAAAATAGTTAGAAACTAGTGATGCCAACGTGAAGATTAATATTTTAATTTAATGGGTTTTAAAAATGTAGAATTTCGCATTTTAAAATGAAAAAAAAAAGAAGAAAAGTCCCAGAATAATTCATTTTATTAATTTTAATGAAAAGACCAGTATTTTAAAGTTTGAATTTTAAAAAGTTGAATTTTAAATATTAAAATAAACAGAAAAAAAAACAGATGTAAGCTCAGTTTACATATATTAATGAAAGGACAAGCATTTTAAAGTTGGAATTTTAAACAGAAGTAGAATTTTATATTTTAAGTAATGAAAAAATTATTATATTTTAAAAAATGAATAGTAATTAACATACGTAAGATATTTGTTCTATTTAAGATAAAATTATAAAAAGAAAAAGACATTTGTTACCAATATTAATAAGTTAGCATTAAAAATAAGTTTTTTCTTCTGATTATATTCATTTGGCACTTTTTTATTTCATTTCAAAATGAATAAGAAATTTAATAATAGGTGTTTAATAACACTCTCTACAATTTTTAAGATTTTAAAACGAAATTTGTGATGATTTTGTTGGTTATAAATAACAGCAATGTTTTATCTGACATTATTATTTTATTTTTTATTATTATTGGCATTGTGTACTGGTATTTCAAAAGTAAGGAGAATGCTTAATATTACTAAAGATATACTCATGGAAATAATTAAATTTATTGCTGATTACATTTCAAATCACTGTTATTTTTGTTTGATAAATGAATTACATTTTAATATCTGTACATGTTATTTTTGATATTTAGCCATTAAATGTTTATGGAAATTTTTTCAAAATTTTAGAAATCTTTATTTTGTTTTTCTTTTGTATCTTTCATTTGCTGTTTGTACATGCATGCACTTATAAGTATTTTAATTATTTTAGTTTGTTTTATTATCTTTATTTGATTTTGTTTTTCATGGTTTTCATTGGCAGTATCTTTCTATTGCATTTCTATTGAAATAATATTGGAGAAAAAACTCAAACATTTATCTTGCCAGCATTGGTGAAAATGACTGTAAAAAGAAAATTATTTGATAAAAAAATTAGATTGTGTTGATTTTAATCTACCAAGATTTTGTAATCAAAATATCAAACGTCTTGTCATTGCTTTTCATCTACTCTTGTGAGAAACAATGACGATGTTCATACAGATTTTGTTTTTAAAGTTCTTATGACTTTGTCTTAATTCTGTCTTTTTATAATGATCGTAAGGACAAATTCCTAATTATTATTATTATATTTTTTTTCAAAATCAAAAGCTATATATTTAACATTTAATATACAAAACATCTCAATTTTCTTTTCTGAATTGAAAACTCCACATTATATACTCATTTTTGTTTCTGTGTCAACAATTTATGTAAAATCTGTTCTTGTTGTAATAGTGAAATAAATGTCAAAAGTTTTGAACCTTAAATAGCAGAGCCAGTGGAACGATCAAAGTAGTTTCATTGATTGATTTAAATCCATCAAAACAAGATGGTGGCATTTGTTTTTAAAAGAAGATTTTGTAACTTAAGTGATGATGAAAATTATTGTTTCCACGAAATATTGTAGATTAATTAACCTTATGATGTAATAATGTCTGAGAATACTGAATGTAATTTACAAATAAAATTAAAACTTAGTTTTAATACTAAAGTATCAGTTCTGATGTTCATATGTATTGATGAAAAAATAAATTGGGAATAAAATGATTTTTATATTTATCTGTTAATATTGATATTTTTACTTAGAAGATAATTTTTATGCTAAGTTTTATTTAAGTATGGTTATTGTGTATTTAGCTGGGTATTAATTCAGTTTTATGAAAATAGAACAAAAAGATAATGTGTTATAAACTAGTTTCAAATTTTCATAATGCCAAAATGGATTT
Organism: Chrysomallon squamiferum; assembly: GCA_012295275.1. Lineage (NCBI taxonomy): Eukaryota > Metazoa > Mollusca > Gastropoda > Neomphalida > Peltospiridae > Chrysomallon > Chrysomallon squamiferum. The sequence goes on from CM022679.1 coordinate 10,550,961, forward strand.
GTAAAATCAGGTGTTAATATTAGCAATTTGAATCATTATTATTACTTCAAAAAATGCTGAAATTTTTTTTATAAAATGAAATTAATAACAATAATAATTTAAAAATTGGTGTTGGCCATAGCCTTGTATACACATTTTAGGTAAGTGGTTTTGAAGATTGTTACCATTGTTTATTTATGGTTGTGATATGTTTGTTATCTCGTTCAGGTTGATCAGAAAGTTTTTGTTTTCTGCTTTTGTTTATAACCTTGCAGTGAAAGTATATTCTCTTCTCAAGGTAACAACATAGATTTGCTTTTGGTTTTTTATCTTTAATCATTAATGATTGTGGGGTTTTTAATTTTTAATTTTTTTTTCCTTTAATCATAGATGATAGTTTTCCAGCAAGTATTTTTTAAGTTTTAGCATAGATCTTTTTTTTTATAGTCAAAATTATTTTCAGGCAGTTTTGTGAAAAACTCTCATCTGTGATTAATACAATTTTAATTTTTATAAATGATCAGTGTATTCACAAAGATGTGTTTTTGTAATGTTTTTGTTGTTTGTACTTTTCAATTATTTCATTTTAGCTGGGCCCTTATGAAGCATATTTTAAAAAGTGAAATACAGAATATTATTTATAAGTTCAAAACGTATGTTGAGAAGTGTAAATTTATGAATTAAAATTGGTTTTAAATTTGTAAAGACGCCCAATCTTCAGCATAAAAGGATAGTTTTACTGTATGTGTTTAGCTTACTTCCTAAGGGCCTGTGTGTAAAGCAGTTTAAAATTCTTGATGCATATCTTAACATTCTGTGATCATTTTAACATTATTACAACATGGAGCATTGCGTTCTGCAGTTTTTAAAATAATTCCTTTATCAAAGTAAATTTGTCAGTAGAACACAAAAATTATGTAGATAGTTTTTTTTTTTTCTTTGCTTGTAGTAAAATGTTTTTAATATTATTTCACTGGTCCTATTTTTTCTTTGTCTTATTTTCTTTTTATTAAATGTTTTTTAAAAATGCTTTTGGTCAGATTAAAAAATTTAAAATCATTAATTATGTAGTCTGTACAAAGAAGAGAATTGTTTTATTTATTCTGCTAAAAATACAGCCACAGACTATTTTATAAATTAAACATTTGGATGTTATATTAAAAACAGTGCCTAAAACAGTGACATCTGATATACTGTTCGTGGACAATGATGATAAATTTGTTATGTCTTAATAGAGACCAGTTTGAAATTTATTGTAAGAGATATTTTTCAGAGTTTTTGTTTATCAAATGCAATATATAATACTCTATGCTTGTAAATGATTTGGTTTTGTTTTTGTGATTAACAAAAATTGTCATCAGTATAATTGTAACATTGTAATTTTTATTTATCAACATCCATTCCATTAATACTGGGGTTTTTTCAGTGATTCATGTTTGTATTATTATTATTTGATGAAATTTCTAATTCAGTAATTGATGCAAAATTTATAGACTTAATGTTGTTAAACATTTTTAAACATTCTGTCCAAAATATTTTGAAATTATTTTCTGTGAGGAAGACATTTTTGACAAGTAAAATGATAGCAATATTTATTTATATTTTTTTTAATATGGAAGTGATAATGGATATGAAAACACAAGCACACATAACCACAACATAACACATGCACATGCACTTACCATGGTGAAAAACATACTTACACATGCACTATAAATCCTGAGTACACATAGTACACAAATACACATACACAGAAAATACACCAACAAACTTTTATATTAGCATTATGTTATTCTGATATAGAGACGCATTTATAATTTTACCTGTATTCATACAAAATTTCTTTTCTAGACTATTGCTTTTTCATAGAATGTTTGCTCACTTGTATTCTTAATCTGTACCACTTGTCCAAATAAAGAATGAAAATGTATGTATTTTGTTGTTCGAATGTGTTTATGTGAAGAAAAAAAAAAAAAAAAAAAAAAAAAAAAAAAAAAAAGATTAAAGAGAAATTAATTGTGATGAATAAAAGGTATTTTGGAACATTTTTCCTTATAATTCATCAATACCATTTTGCAGTTCATGTAACATAAAGGCTGTACAATATGTTTAAATCCAGATCTGTTGTTCTTTTATTACATACTGAAAGGATACGAGCTTTTTTCAATAAATCATGAATGAAAAAAAAAAAAAAAAAAAATGTATCACAGGCAATCTATGAGTCATTCAGCAATACCTTAAATATAACACCATTAACCACACAGTTTAGCTATTAACCAAGTTAAATGCATACTTATACACCTAGTGACGATAAAATGATTGCTTGACTTGCTTGTAAACTGATAGGATTCATAAAAAAATAATCACTTCCCAACAGGCTTATGTTATTTCAGTGTTAACAGTGAAAGCACTAATGTGAAGTTGTGGGTTATAAAAGACGTCAAGATTGTTAAGCTGTTGTAATTATTTAGAAATTTATTTAATGTTCATTTAAAAAAAAAAAAAAAAAAAAATTTAAAAGTTTTATTTGCTTTGTTTAGGTCAGTATTAGGAAATATTTCAGATTCTGATATATATATATATACATACAAACATATACATACATTATTGTACAGTGAAATTATAAAATGTTGAAATGTTAAATACATTTCTAAATTTTACAATTTTATTTATTTATTTATTCATTTATTTATTACATTATATTAATATTCATACTACAGTAGATCTGAAGAAAAAAAACTGTCATGTGCTTCGACATAATTAGTGACACATCTTAATTCGAATATATTTGTAAGAATTAATGTCATTTTTCTCTATTTACAGACTTATTGTATTAGTAATTAAATTATGCATTTAAATATCTGATGTGCATTCTAAATATTTAATGAATTATTTTTAAACATTCTTGTGTGAACTTATATTTAATAGAATACACAAATGCTTTGGTGTATGTCTGAAGAATAACAGCGTCGCAGCTGAATATTAATGCGTAATCATGTAAGTGGTAACTTCAAATGGGAAATAACTCTTGCTGGTTTCTTGAAAAATGTATTTAGTTACTTTTCCTTAATTCTTTGATAAAGTTAAAATAATAATAATAATAATAATGAAAAATAATAAATAAAATAATAATAATAATAATAATAATAATAATAATAATAATAATAATAATAATATAATGTCTTTTTCTTATTGTTGGTAGTAGTTGTAGCAATGACAGCAATTTAACTGTAATTACAATCATATAAGAATTTGTATTTTTTAATGAACAACCAAACACCCTTTGTTTAGCAGCATGGCCTATTTTACTACAGGATACATTCCACATCTTGGAAAAAACCACACATACAAACTCTCTTATGTCTCTGTCTATAAGCAACATATTTCAGGATGCCTTATTTGAAATAATTAATGATGTTAAACTGTAAAATTCAGAGGCTTCAGATTTGATGACAAATGATAACATGGGTTCAAATTAACATTGTTTGAGATTCACGTTCACATTTAACTAAAATTACGGTTTTAAGGCTTTATAATAGCTGTAAAATCCGGGAATAATTAGAAAATTAAGCTTACTGCTGTCATCTTACTGTTCAAATAACAACAGCAGCAGCAGCAACAACAACACCACCAACAACAACAATACATGTAATGCATTTAATAATAATAATCAGGAAATTAATATATTCTTATTTATTTATTTCTAAAATTTCTATTTGTTACTACAGTGAAACTCTTCTTAACCGAACACCCTTAGGGCCGAATCAGTTACTACCAGCATCTTTACCACTCTTACTTGTTAAACAACAGCTACTACTATCACTGTTATCGCTTCCCATTTTAACACGACTTAGTGCCAAACAAATGTTTTGTACAGAATATTCTATGTTATTATTAGAAATAACTTGGATTTATTTCGGTAGATATTCTCGAAATTTCTAAAGTCACCTTTTGCAAGAAAATTAATTTGAAAATAAATGTGAAATAATCAAACACCCAGTACTGAAACAACCCTTGACAATTAAAACAATAACTGTATTATCTACAATGATTTACTGAGAAGACAGATATCGTATTTCCTACGACATCATTATTCATGGTCATTTGCTGTGGAGTCGCTTCCATCTTGGTTATTAACTTTTGTTATTAATGTTATTTCCGCCATTTTATTTGTGACCATTCCGTAATTGGCTTTCTTCTAGCCTCTTTTTACATTATGTTCTGTCTGCTATTTGACACTCAGGATTTCTCAAAGTTCATGTTTGCGTATTATTTTCATGAAATATGAGAACATTTTCCTATTTTAGGATCAGCACGCCGGATCTTATATGTTACCAATGAACCATCGTGTCTGCTGCCATCTTCTTTAATAGCTTTTGAGAGACAACCTGAATCTCACTTGACTCGTATATTTGAATCTTTTTTTTTTTTTTTTTTTTTTTTTTTTTTTGACGTTGGTAATGACCTCAGTAAATTCATAAATATTATTAATTGTTGAAAACTGGAGAAGATTTACTGATTTATTCGAGTTAATAATTCCAGATACTCAGGTCTGGACGTTAAACGTGTTCTGTTAACAAACTGTCTCATCTCTTGAACATCAACGTTTTCCGTTCCGTTTTGTTCGGAATATTTATTAGTGTTGTTGTTTTTGTTGTTGTTGTTGTTTTATTTCAGTTCGTCTCTTGCAAATTGGAACGATCTGTAGCTCAGCCTTCCTCTGATTTCCCACTGGACAATATCCCGTTCCACAAAGTGTCCATAATTAGTTTATCAGTTGTGTGTGTGTGTGTGTGTGTGTGTGTGTGTGTGTGTGTGAACGAGTTTGTAGCCTATACTGGTGTGAATTTACGTATGTACAAATTCTCGTAAACAGTCCTGTTCAGTGAACTCTGGAAATGTTTCTGTGATAATTTAATCTACTGGAAGAGAAGTAAATTAAGACAATGCGACGAAGACTGTATTAATTGCGCCCTTTCGCACTGGCGTCATTGCGTTGCTCTATATACAGACTGGAAAAGTCAGAGAGGCTGATAGTTAATTGGATGAGATAGTTTCCCGAGGTGGCAGCATAATCAGTGTCAAATTGAAAGGGAAAATCTAACGGTCCGGTAAACAAACGAAACGGTATTTCGTGAAAAGAAATAGGTGATTCTCAAATTTGGTCATCGATTGTACACTAGTGATAACTATGTCGTTACACACAGGGAAAATCGAGATTAAAGTGTGTGATAAAATCATTTCAATTGACTTGCGGCAAATTCATCTGAGCCTCATTAATTTTTGGTGGATTTTTTGTGTGTGTGTGTGTGGGAGAGAGAGAGAGAGAGAGAGAGAGAGAGAGAGAGAGAGAGAGAGAGAGAGAGAGAGAGAGAGAGACTCTGAAGGAACGTATGTCTGAATACTGTTATCTCTAATGGCTAATGGCATAATTCTGTTTCTCCTGCTCGACAAAAACATATATATATCTTTTGTAATTATTGTCTTATAGGACTGAACCAATATAAGCATTCAGTGGAATCGCACAATTCACATGCTCTGATCTCAGACATGCCAGTGATGTCTCGGTGGATATCCTACTCGTTGAACATTTCTTTCTTTTTTAATTTGTTTTGATATTAGTATTTGGAAAATCAAAATCAAAACATAAACAGTTCTCCTGAGAAAACAAATAAACAATAATATTATTAAGAAAAACATATAACTGAAGAGACAATAAATAAATAAATAAATAAATAAATAAATATACTTTAGTCCTACGTGGCATTCGTCGTGTGTTTCAAAAACTAGTGCTGAAGAAAACAAATTGTTAAAATGATCTAAACTGGTATAATACAGTAAGATATTATATAGCATTAAAAAAAACTTGAAAAGAAGCTAACTTTTAAATGACATCAGTTAGTGTTTGTTTTGTGGGTTTCTGTAATCAGTAAAAAAAAAAAAAGAAGAGAAAAATGTTTTATTTATCGTCGTTCAAATTTTTTTTTTTTTTTTTTTTTTTGTTTTTTTTTTTTGTATTTATTTTTTTGTATTTAATATTATTTTTTTTTTTTTCTGAGTCTATCTCTTAACAGTGACCTCCTTGTATTCACTTGCTGGCTTCACCTCATCAAGCACGATGACTTAGTAGTCTGCAGACTGTTGGAACTTTGGTTTCAGCCTGACTCACTCAGTATCTTGTATCGTAGAAACGATTCAATTTGATTGATGACTGCACGTCACTGGACGTAATATGAAACTGTGTTGATTTTTCGGACACATACGATAAATTATTATGAATGGCAAGTGTCCAGCAAAAAGTTGCAGAGTTAGAAACATACTGAACGATAAAAGATACTCAACGTAAGTTACGTAAAGTTAAATAAAAACAGTGTATTTAATGTACTTAAAGATGTGAGTGTAAAGCAGCTTCTGGGCTGATTTAAAGATGGGCGTGGCACAAGTGTACAAGAAGGTTTATAAGAAAGATGCTAAAACATAAAATGATGTACTATAGTTTTAGTCGTTGAACTTCATTGCATATCAGATCAAACAGTCCTTAAAAATATACTTTATTACAGCAAATGAAATAATTCGGTTTGACGACACTTCAATATAAAGTACAAAATTTCCTTAAAAAGATACTTTGTGAAAGTAAATGAATCAATATTTGTTTCACAGTTATTCAACACATTTTAATATTAAAACTCATTAGCTACGATGTATAATGTTTCATGTATAAGTGAACGAATAAGAGAAAACAAGCTTTTTTTTTCATTAATTCATTGTTTATTCATGTACATTAGCAGTAATGAATCCCCTTCACTGTTTTTTGAATGATAATATTAGTTGGGGACACTGGTTGGAACGAGAAAATTATAAAGAGCACACTGATCACTGAGCAGCTACAGGGTTACAAATCGCTGTAGTTATTATTGCATGTCTATCGCTATATCGCTACATATTGCTCCAATTTACCTTTATCGATTTTCGTCTTTATATACATGTAAAAGAACTAACGATTCAAGTTTATTTTTTTCTGATCTCAGATATCTGACCTTGCTTTCAAGACGCCAGTCTAGCAATTCATCTGCTCTTTTATCCTAATGAGAATGCAAAAGCTTGCGACAGTATTTAAAAATACATTCTCTGCAACCGTCTTGCCGATGACGTTAAAGTTGTTGACGCAGTGCAGTAAACACGACAGTTGTCATGTTCCGTGGATTTGCCAGCGGAAGACGTATAATTTGAAAATGACAGGCTGTCGTATTAATATTGAATTTTTCACGTACTTCGTTCTAAACAGAATGCTGCCGATGCTTATGGGTATTGTTGTCATTGACGCTTGTTGCAGATTCTCCGTTGTTTTGTTGGATATCTTGAAATACATCGCTTCAGCTACGTGCCAAAACAGAAATATTTAACGGATTATCATCAACGGAATAAATATTGTTACGTTTAGAAAGATTAAAATTTGGATACATTCATGTATCTGTCTAACCATCCGTCCATCCATGCATGGATACACACACATATGTAGTATTATTAGTGTTGTTAGTATTATTCAAAATTATTATTTGGATGTAAAAAAACACCTTCTTCTGCTAACTCAAATTAAAAAACAAACGAGTACGGCTTATAAACGTGGTTTAAAAATATACTCAGTGCATCATTAAAACAAAAATTTCTTCCTTCCATATTTCCTTCTTGATCGGAATGAAGCTCAGCGTTACTGTGAGTTGGGTCGTCTGAACGATCCTTCTTGGTAGACCCACTAAACATTTCTTATTCCAGCTAGTACTCCGCAGCTGATGTAACAAAGACCGTGGTTTGTACTATCACGTCTATGAGATGGTACATATAAAATACTCCTTGATGTTAGAGAGCGACAGTGGAGGTTTTTTTCTCATTATTTGAATGGTCCTTAACCGAATATCTGAGAAGCCACATCGTCATCTAACCGTAAAGAAACCATGTGCGAGTCGTTACGCAAAACATTCCCGTCCTTGCCTCAACACATGTTAACGCCTCAACTTCAGAACGTTGTTTATTACTCTGCGACTGGGAATGCATGACAACAACCTTTATTTTGCTAGCAATTAACCACAGGAGTAGCCCTTATTTGTTTTTTATGTCTTTTAAGTCTGCTGGAATATGACTTTTGAAGATTTTCCAGAATGAATATGAAAGTCAGCATGTTAATAATAACTGTCACTGGCCTCACTGAAGAGGTCAGAGGCTGTGTATTCAGCATCGATACTTCAGTATATGTTGTTTTTGTTTCTCTAACAGAGGTCGTAACTCTTATATTATAAAGGAGAAAGTGCAGACGTCAAAGGTAAAATGAAGTTAAAGACGTAACACACGAAGGGCTACTCCAGCGGTAGTTACTGTTAAAGATAACAGTTATAACGATGCCTCCTGAGATAGTCAGAATAGCTGAGAAAGGGAAACGTAACAGACTGACACTATAAACTGTATTATGCGCTCAATCAGCGTCAACATCTCAGATGTAATACACTGCGGTAATTGTTATCTAGACAATGGTTACATTTTGTCTTCCGAGATGGAACAACAAGCAAAAACGAGACGCTAAGTACTGCACGGCACGCGCAAACAGTGTCATGGTGTATATATTATATAAATAGCAAAGATACTGACAGTTACTAATTAACGTCACGTCAGTTATTCTGATTGATTTTGATCTTTTCTCCCCGGGCTTGTCTACTGGTGTCCAGATGTTAATTAAATTGGCAAGATAGAGCTTCGCCTTGAAAATTGCAGCCAGTCACAGGTCGAACAGTTCGAATCCTTCAAATACAATTCATACGATGTTTCGAATGGTTTTATTGAGTATACCGTTAATATATATGTAAATAGGGTGTCCGAATTTGTGCCTGATCGTTTTGGGATTTCTGTCATCGTTTGGATAGTGTGGTTTTAATAGTTTGTTTTGAAGATCTTCTGAAGTCCGAAGAAATTGTGATGAAAATTCACAGCTGAAAATAATGAAGTATAAAAAAATAATGTCAGAGAAAGAAGAAATAATAAATTGTAAAACTATGGTATGCATCGAGAGAGAGAGAGAGAGAGAGAGAGAGAGAGAGAGAGAGAGAGAGAGAGAGAGAGAGAGAGAGAGAGAGAGAGAGAGAGAGAGAGAGAGAGAGAGAGAGATTAAAAAATTAGTGAACAAAAAATGTATTAGAATTCAAAATGAATAGATATCTATGAACCAATATTACAGCCATTACGCAAATAATAATAATACTAATACTACTACTACTACTACTACTACTACTACTACTAATAATAATAATAATAAAAAAGAAGAAGAAATAAAAAAAAAAAATAATAATAATAATAATAATAAAAACGTAAAAAACAAAACAACAATAAAAAAAAAAAAAAAAGGAATAGAAAAAAAGAACCACTTACAGACATTACGCAAAATAAACATAACTAGCTTTTTTACCAAAGTAACACGAACAATATAAAGCAATAACAAGACCAACAAAAGTTATGTAATCCTGTTGTCATAGCGTAATTGTTAGTTACAAATGGCATTGACGTCATACGCATTGTACCTGCCAAAAAAAAAGATTACTAGGAAGAAGTGAAATCTATTATCTTTCTTATCCATAATAATAATAATAATAATAATAATAATAATAATAATAATAATAATGTGTCTGTTGTTCTGATTATCCTATAAAATCTCTTTTCTTTTGGAATTATCAGAGAAGGAACAGCGATGACCCACCGGAAGTGTATTCTTTTATTTCTTTGTAATTTCCTTTTTCTTCTTTTTAATTTTTTTTTTTTTTTTAATTCTTAATTTTTAAAAAAAAAATTTAAAAGGAATCCACGCTAAATGTTGTTTCTCTTTTCTTTTTCTAATATCAAATTCGACTATAAATTTATTCATGTTTCAGTTTAAATTTTATTATTGTTATTATTTTATTATTATAATTACAGATATTGCGCAAAAAAAAAAAAAAAAAATAAAAAAAAAAAAATAAATAAATAAATAAAATAAAATAAAAAAAAAAAAAAAAAAAATAAATAAATAAATAAAAAAAAATAAAAAATAAAAGTTATATTAAGTTCGTAATCCTGTTGTTGTTGTTGTTGTTGTTGTTGTTGTTGTTGTTGTTATTATTATTATTATTATTATTATTATTATTATCATTATTATTATTGTCTATTTCCAACAGAATGTATTAGGTATTTCGTAATTTTAACAGGACTTGGCTTGCTTGAGAACGAAATAAATACTGAAACAGTGAATGGTGTGTGCTAACGTCAGAGTTGAAGAGACTAGTAATAATCAAACAGTTTGAACCCTTTTGGCACAACCGCCGGCCATATAAGACGTTCATTCCAGACCGAGTTTTTCTTATTCTGTACAATATATTCGAGATCATTATTATTTTTGTCAATTGCCTCTAAACTCCAATTATTATCAAATATTGGGTCTTGTCGTGCCATTTACATGTCAGAGCATAACAATTTCAAAAATCTAGGTTGTCGCAAATCATTTTCGGACTCGTATTGATCGTGGAGGAAGTCATGGGACTTTCCGAGTTGTGTTTGGCAAATAAATTACCTCTGAAGGTTAAACGGATTAAACTATCTTCATTATACTTTAATAACAGATCGTGTGTGTGTATCTGAATATCGTTCGCTTAATATCGTTATCGGTAATATCGGTGATGCGGTCCCAATTTTCCTGGCATCGTTATTCAAAAGTTTAACGGAATTGAGCGATGTTTTTCGAAATTTCAAGTCAGCTCTAAAAAGAGAGAATACCGACACCAAGCTGAACGCAAACGGGAACTGAAGAGATATTTTGAAATCCAATTTGCTTCGAGTTAAAGCTCGCACTTATAAGTAATGAAATGGAAACTTTCTTAAGTTCCCCGTAAAATCGATGTCTTCGACTTGATGGTTTTGCCCGCGGTAATTACGAGTTTATAGAATTACTCTTACCGTCTTTTTGTCTGAGAGAGAACTACATTATACAATTTGATACGAAGGTGACTGTCATCTGTACACATGACTTACTTATTTAGAATTACTTTGTTAAGAAAGGTACGTGCGGTGATTGCCGCTTTTCCATGCCTGATCTCTCTCTCTCTCTCTCTCTCTCTCTCTCTCTCTCTCTCTCTCTCTCTCTCTCTCTCTCTCTCTCTCTCTCTCTCTCTCTCTATATATATATATATATATATATATATACACATATATACATATAGACACACACATATGCACATATATATATGCATGCATACATACTGACATACATATATTCTTTATATACAAAACCCACAGAGAGAGAGAGAGAGAGAGAGAGAGAGAGAGAGAGAGAGAGAGAGAGAGAGAGAGAGAGAGAGAGAGAGAGAGAGAGATATATATTTACGATATTAATAAGCTTTTATTTCAATTTTCTAATTTATCTGACAGAACTAAAACAGAAAACTTAAAGTCGTTTTCGGTAATTAGTTTTTATTTGAGTCGAATCTGTCCTTCTATTTCATTTTCTTTTCTTTCTTTAATGTTTTCTTAAACATTTTTTTTACTCATAATATTATTACACTGCTGTACACGATTTCCTTTTTTAAAGAATGATGAAGATAATTTAATCCCTTTTACATGTAGAGCTAAAGAAAAAAACAAACAAACAAAACAAATCAAAATATTGATCGATGTTTTTTTTTTTTTTTTTTTCCCTTTTCATAAGACAGAATTAAATAATGCAAATTAATATTGTCATATCTACTGTTCACCAAAATACTGGTTGATCTCTCCCATGGAATAAAGATTTTTATTTTATAGAACTAATCTTGCTAGCTTTTATTATGTAACGTTAAATAACAGTATTTTATAGTTTGTATATAATGGTTGATTGTACTTTGTAACTGTACTTTATATTTTAATTATAATTATGCATTATGGTTTGTATCTAATGTTTTATGTCGTATAAATATACTTTGTATGTAACTGTACTTTATATTTTATATATAACTATGCATTATAGTTTGTATCTAATGTTTTATGTCGTATAAATGTACTTTGTATATAACTGTACATTATATTTTATATTTAACTATAGATTGTAGTTTGTATCTAATGTTGTATATTATAGTATAAATATAGTTTGTAACTACATCATATCATTTATATCAAACGTTGAGTTATAGTTTGCATGTAACTGTAGATTTTATTTTATATATGATTATACATTACAGTTTGTAGCTAATGTTATATATATGTTGCATAAAAATATTTAGTATGTAACTGTACATTATATATTTTGAATATAACGATACCTTATAGTTTGTATGTAACTGTACATTATGTATTCTCTGTAACGAAACATTTTATATTTTACGTGAAAATATATTATTATTATTATTATTATTATTATATATTATTATTATTATTATTATTATTATATAATCATACATTACAGTTTGTATGTAACGTATTTTACATTATGTATGTCATTTTATGCTGTATGTGACGGTATTTAATGCGTTGTGTGCTACTGTACAATATGTTTTGTATATAACACTGCAGTATGCTTTGTATATATGCTTTGTGCATTATAGTCTGTATGTAATGGTACATTTTGTATATAACTATGTTTTATATTCTGCTTCGGTCCTTGTTACAGATCTGTGTGGAAAACAAGGACGTACTTTTATTTTATCGAAATGGATTAAAAAAAAAAAAAAAAAAAAAAAAACCCAGTAATTTCACAACACTCGTTATTTTACTGAGAATCGATATTAATTTGTTTATAAATAATCTTAAGTAATTGTTTTATTTTTTTATTATTATTATTTTTTTTTTTTTGTCGAGATTATTTCGTTGTTTTCCGTGAGATATTTGGTTCACTGGCCGATTAATTTGAATAAACACTGTTTTCAATCTCTCTTTCTTTGTAATTTCAATTAATGCTCTTGTTGTTTTTTTTTTTTCTTTATGGTAACTTTTTCTTGTTACTTCAGATAAATAAAGAAATAATAATAAAATTAAATAAATAAAAATTATTAAATTAAACTGCTATCTTCTTGGGCTTTTTTTTTTAACACACATCTGTTAGAAACATTTAAATTAATTTCTGTTTACGGTTTAATTTTGTTGAAAATTGTTATAGTACAAATTAATGCACAAATCACGTGTGTGTGTGTGTGTGTGTGTGTGTGTGTGTCTGTTTGTGTGTGTTTGAGAGAGAGAGAGAGAGAGAGAGAGAGAGAGAGAGAGAGAGAGAGAGGTACGTACGGGGCATAATCATTACTATTCCATTTCTTGTCAACCAGTGTATTTTACTTTATATTTATAACCATTTTACCTTGTTATAAGTATATTACGTTTTGTATGTAAATATCCTAATATACCTTAGACTACGGCCTGAGTCTAATAAAGTTTGTCCAGCTCAGTAACTGTTTTAACCACAAAGATTACATCACCTTTTCTTTTCTGAAACCGAGTCATATATGTGAAAAGCATGAAAAAATTGTTCTTTTATTCATATCTGTGTCACATTTCTGGAAAATCACCATCTGCCCCCTTAACTAATTTATATATATATAAAGATAATCGATATAAAAAAAAAAAAAATGATATACCAATTACTATTTTACTATCTTTAAAAGCAAATTAAAAGGATAAACATTTGAGGAACTATTCTTCCTTTATAATGTCTGTCAAATATATATTCTTTCCTTTTGAGATAACATCAAACACGAAATGAATAAAATCACACACACACACACATATTTACAGTTTGTCATTAACTTTTGTAAGTCTCTGAACAAATATAAAAAAGCAATCTGTTACTTTGTGTGACTTGATGTACTTTTCTGTACATAGAATATTTAGACAAACCGAGCAAATAAAAGTCCACTTGAAGACGTTTTATCCACTAAGATCAATTAACTTCTGTCAATAAACAGTGTTTGAAAATGGCCTGATCTCTTTCGTAGATGAAAAGGAAATGAGACGAAAAAGAACTTTTTTTCTTGTCCTGTTTTTTTTTCTTTAAAAAGAATAAACCCGTTATCTCTCTCTGTTTCAACATTTGTATGTCTTTCGGTCTGTTTGTCTGTCTGTCTGTCTGTCTGTTCTCATTTATCTGTTCCTTTTAATTTTCTTTTTCATATATTCTCTTTCTATCATCTCTGTTTCTGTCTCCTTCTCTCTCTCACTGTTACATGATTCATTTAATCTTTCTTGATTTTCTGTATCATTCTGTCTATCTGAATTTTTTTTGTCTGACTGTCTGTCTCTGACAATATTCAAGCTTGTTCTGAGTTTTTTCTTTCTTGATTCATTTCACATTTCCATCTCATATAACATGTTTTTTATTTTTTTTTATAAACATAACTTTGGCCTGTTCAAATAGTAATAATAAAAATTATATTATGAAAATACACAAACAAACAAACGAATGAACAAGCAAACAAACAAACAAACAAACAAACAATTAAAACGAACAATCATAAACAAATAAATAAATAAAACAGAATTAAATTAAAATAAAATAAATTAAATTAAAAAAGTAAAAATATAAAATTTAAAAATGTTTAACACACACACACACCAGAATCTCAACCATTATCTAAAACTGACCTAAACATACCAATTAAAAAAAAACAAAAGAAAGTCTTTTAATGAGCAGGAAACAAATTTCTAAATAATTACAACAGCTTGACAACCCTGACGTCTTTGATAACCCACAACCTGACATCGGTGCTTACGCTGTTAACACTGAAATAGCATCAGCGTGTTGGGAAACGATTAATTAATTTCTATGAATCGTATCGATTTGTAAGCTAGACGAGCAATCATTTTATCATCAGTAGGTGTAAAAGTGTGTATTTAACTCGGTTAACGGTTATACGATGTGTTGAACGGTGTAATGGTATTTAAGATATTCCTGTTTGATTCGTCGTTTATCTCTGATGCAAGATCATTTCTGTTGTTCAGTGACGACTGACAGCAAAACACTGACAGGTCTTTTCATTGTGTAACAAAAGAAAGGTAGAGCTGGATTCATTTGTATTGTGCAGCCTTTTTTGTTACATAAATAACTATAAAACTGAATTCAGAAGTTATCAGGTAAAATGTTTCAAAATAATAGTTTTCGTTATAATTAGTTTTACTTTATTTTTTTATGCTTTTAATATTTTTGTCTACTTAATATGTCCATTAATCCATCCATCCATCCATCCATACATCTCTAAATCTGTCTTTCTTTCCATCGCCTATCTGCCTGTCTGTTTCTGTTTCTTTTTCTTTTCTAATTTCGATACTGAAAGGACATTAATCCATATTAGTCTTAGAAAGTACATTTTCATCAAAAACATTTCTGAAATATTTCCTGAATCAAATAAAAAAAACCCAAATCAACATACTAGTACCGACAGAACTCAACCAGCCACACAGGCACTATCAACCCATTGATAGGTAATAAATCACTGCAAGAATTTTTGTTCGCTGACATTTTTCTAATGCCGCTAATACTCTCTTAAAGATACACGAAGCAAAAATAAAAGTTTTTTTTTTTGTCTTGGCATGTTCCGTAGAAACACAGTGTCAAAGGAGAAATCTATGGCAATACATTTGTTATCCTCTTATTTTTTTCATTTCAAAAGTCACCTGAATTCTCAAATGGTTATGAAAGAAGGATTGTCTCCGTGAAAGGGAAAAAAAAAATTGTTATTAACCTGAAAATCCTTCTATTGTACAATTTAAAAAAAAAAAAAGAAGAAGAAGAAAAAAAGCTGAATTGGGAATTGAGAGAATGCGTATGAGAAACAGATGAGAGAGAGAGAGAGAGAGAGAGAGAGAGAGAGAGAGAGAGAGAGAGAGAGAGAGAGAGAGAGAGAGAGAGAGATCCACACCAGACTTTTTTATTTTTTTTTTTTTTTTTGTATGCAGTATTCATAATCATGGAGTTTTATTTAATCCGACTTGACCTTAACTCCACACATTCGGAAAATTTCTTTATCAGCACGTTAATATGAACCATCGGCAGGTTTCAGCATGATCGGTCAATTGGGCAAATAGGCACAGTTTGAGCCTTAACGACAGGATTCACGGAAAGCACGATATGCACGATGTGGCACGTGCATCACGTGGGCGCACTTAATTATTTTAATGACGCTTACCGTTATGGTAAAAACAGTTTTACAGAAACCGTCACGAAACTGGCACGCATGAGCAATGAGAACCAACGCACGTCTAATACTCGGCTGCCTGTATCGAATTTTGTTGGTAATTATTATTATTATTATTGCTATTATTATTATTGCTATTATTATTATTATTATTATTATTATTATTATTATTAATGCGTAGAACATGGCTGTCTATAAATTCCAATTAAACCTGTTTAAGACCTTGAGGACTGCGAGAGGACAGAGTCAGTCCATAGGGTTGATGGAGATCATTTTTTTCATTAGAGGCAGTCTGTCAATTTCAGAAAACAATAAATAATCAACACTGCTATCTGTAAATGCCAATAAGTAGTTTATGAATCCCCGGGGAGAGGTGAGGGGATTGGGGGACGATAAGAGCGTCCTTGGAAAAAAAAAAAAAAAAAATCATAATGCAAATCAATATACTGAAAATTTATTTAATTTCGAAAACAATAAACCATTCATTCTTTTTTTTTTTTTTTAAAGTGTGGTGTATTTATAACCATAAACTTGAGAATAAGTATCGGTTTTCGGTTCTGTTTTGTGTGTTGATGACTGAAATACTACATATAATAGAAAATTATTAAAAAAAAAAGAAAAAAAAAAAAGAGTTCATTAATGATGAATATAATTAATGTTGTGTTGCCAGCAATTAAATCTAAAGATAGACTATACTCAGTACGGCGTCAGATATAATTTCTAATTAATTTTAAACTAGATCTGGATTCGTCGTGTGACAGTTGAGTGATTATTATAATTTTTATTAATAATTTACACAAGTGTTGTAGTATTTAGTAAATTCAATAAAGTGCCAGTAATTTAGATTAATGACAACAACAACGACAACAATAATAACAGCAGCAGCAGCAACAACAACAACAACAACAATAATAATGATATTACCAGTAGTAGTAGCGGTTGTAGTAATTATAATAATAATAATAGTAGTAGTTGCAGTCGTAGTAGTAGTAGTAGTAATAATTGTATTAATAATAATGATAATAATAATAATTGTAGTGCTATTAATATTTGTATAGCAGTGATGATATGGGTACTTGAAGTGGAGCATTAAGAGTAGTGGAAATAACAGTAATGTTTACTAATAGAAGTAGCATTAGTAAAAGTCTTAAAGATAAAACTGTAGATTTATTCTAATACATAAACCGCAGAACGTGTATGATTATATTAAGGATTTTAACGGTGAGTTTTGGGGCCTTTTTGTTTTCACAAAAACGCCATTCATCGTCTATCAGCATATAATCCAAATTAATAATAAAATAATTACATGCTTCTGTAGAACGATTTCGTCGTTAATTTCCTTTATTTAAATGTGATGTTATTAAATTACAAGTTACGTACATTCGTAGGTTACAGGCCAGCATTGACAATAGGATTCCTGGAGACATTTTCAAGATCAGATTTAAGAAAATCTATAAAACTTGTTACGTTTGATGACTATGTTGAGATCTGTAATTTACCACACAGAAAATGGATAATTTCTAACCGAGAGACCAAAGCTGGAAGACGTTTATAACCTAAACTGCGTATTAAATACAATGATGATAATAATTATTATTACAATAAATATTGTTTATGTATATATATACATTTGTTCCCCCATACAGAGGCTTGATAAGTCCTGGATATTTAACATGTTTTTAATGCCAGTTATTTTTTTTAGGGAAAATAACAGATTATTATACAAAAGTAAACAGAAAAAGAAGATAATAAATAAAAATAATGAATAATGTGTATCAGAACTAAATATGATTTAAGAAAGAATTTAAGAAAAGAAGCCAGAATCGTTGACAAAAACAAGAACAAGAAGAAAACCCCTTTGTTTTAATGTTTGAAAGAAAATAAAGCAATAAGAATATATATTTTATGATGTTTAATCTAATAATAATTATGATTTGCTAAAAAACAAAAAAAAAAAAAAAAAAAAAAAAAAAAAAAATTTAAAAAAAGAAAAGAAAGAAAAATACCCCAAGAAACAAACAAACAAAAGAGAACGAAACAAAACAAAAAACAACCCAAAACAACAACACAGAAAATAAACAACCCTCCAAACAAAACAATAGCTAAAAAAAAGTAACGTAAAATGTACACTAATTCAAAGATAAACACTCAAATATTGCAGAAGATATATTTATCTCCAAACTATGAATCTTTTTTTTTTGTTCGCTTTTTTCTCTTTCATCAAGTAACTCAATACCAAAGTTCACTAAGATATTCCTCCATTGCGTAAAATCTTCAAACAATCTTCGCAGTCTTTTTCTTTCGCTTTGGACAGAGATGCAATCTTCTAACGTAATTTCCAGTGAAAATTTACTTGCACAAAACGTACTATTACGGTTTTCGTGACGGGAATTTTGATGCTTAAATGTTGATATTCCGTTAGTGTTGAAGAATCCAGAAGCAAAGATAAAAACTACAGCGAAGACGAAATTCTCGAACCGGAGACTGAAGATTACGAAATTACCCATTTAGCTACAGTGCACTTCAGTATGACAACAAGCATGGTTTAGGTTCGATAATTAGTATTTGAAGGATTCCAATGTCGTCACACTGTATTTTTTGTTTATTTTCAGAGCAAGGTCGTCTGTATGATTTAACCTACACAATAATCAACCAGACAGCTTTAATCTGTTGCATGTGACGTATATGATATTGGTCTGTGAATAAAGAATTGGCATTTTTGTCATGTGTTTCATGTATATAAATAATTGTACCAAGGAATGCGAAAGAAGCCTTTTTTGTTTTACATGACCGAGTTCTACACGCTTGAATAACAATATAAATAAACGAAAATAATAAATAAATAATAAATTTATAAGTAAATGAAAAACAATGCCATACACTATTCAAATAATAATG
Source organism: Chrysomallon squamiferum (assembly GCA_012295275.1). NCBI lineage: Eukaryota > Metazoa > Mollusca > Gastropoda > Neomphalida > Peltospiridae > Chrysomallon > Chrysomallon squamiferum. The sequence goes on from CM022679.1 coordinate 10,570,001, forward strand.
AATGATGTTGATGATGATGATGACGCTGACAATAATGATGATAAATAAAACTGATAATAACAGTGAACAATGGAGAGAGCCAAGACCCGGTTTCTTTATCACTTTGAAAATCGTAACCACGCATCAATAAGAAAAAGCCAGTATATTAAATGAACACATGCTTTTTAATAACGACATTTAGATTTAAGACACAACAACTGGCAGTTCTAGACAGACAACCAGATAAAATCATAATCTGTCGATATATACAACAAGGCCACAAGACACACAAATATATAACATAACAGGTGGACAAACAGACCTTACACCAACTCCCAACTCTCCTAATTTACAATCACTTAAACAAAAAAAAAGGTCTTTGAAAATTTAAGCTATTACGAATTGCTGCTACATAACCCACCTATAAGTATTTAACACAACGGTCGTAAACAAGGAAGGTTTTCATGTCTCGGATTAATTACCTTCTTTTATCCTTTATTGCCAAAATATCTTTTATATTCAGGAAAGCACAAACAGCACAGCGTTTGAGGCGATAGCAATAACGAGAAATCGGGCAACGCGCACGCTAAGGAACTGATCTCGCCGTCTCGTTCTCTGCACGAATTACAGCCCACGTCTGTATATCACTATTTACGCTATAGATCTTAAATGGCAATAATATATTTGTTTGAAAATTTTATATGTATATACCAGGTTGTTAACCGATATGACTGCGACATTAATGTCGACGTTCTCTAAATTGGTGTCGTCGTCCTGATGGTTAAACATAACAGGTACATGATCACACACGACTTCGTACCAGATACATACTTCTATAATCGTGTCTGCCGCGGGAGACAATTACAAAGAAATCTAGCAACTGTTGGATGATAATAAAGTTTCTGTCCTCTGGATCTTTCAGAACAATTAACATGAAAACATTGTTAACTGCTCCGAGATTTGCCTCCCGACATGACTAGATTATGTTCCCACTTTGTTGTTAATCTCGGGACATGCTACCCACATGAAGAAACTACGGCATTGATGGCCTTGTCACATGCGACATACGTCAACAGGGTTTGGCTTATTCCTGGAATGATGTTGGCGGTAAACCTCAGTTTTGTTTCACGTGTCTGATAAAGTTATATATTCGCAGTGGTAGTAGTAATAGTAGTACTGGTGGTGGTAGTGGTAGTAATAATAATAAGAAGAAAGAAACAGAAGCCCAATATTAGGAAAATCATTCTACAACTACTACTGTTACTACAATTACTACAACCACCATTAATTCTTCTTCTTCTTCTACTTCTCCTCCTCCTCCTCCTCCTCCTTCTCCTTCTCCTTCTCCTTCTCCTTCTTCATATTATTATTAGTATTATTATTATTATTATTGAATCTTCTGCTACTACTTCTACTACTATTACTGCTGCTACTACTACTTCTACTACTTCTACCTTGTCTACCGTTTCTACTATTATACTACTTTTGTCATTAATATTACCACAGTAACGAGAACGTCATTTATTGTCAACACATCTTTTATTTTTCTTCTACTTACAGAATTTCGCTTCCTCTTAATAACACCTTCAGTGCTGGTACTTTCCCTATTACAACATAGACGATCAATAGTACTACCACTGCTACTACGACTCATACTATAATAGACATCTCAGATGAGAATATATTTTAACCAAAAGGACAAACATCTAAAAAAACAAAATCTAAAAAAAACAAAAAAAACAACACATTTGTATCATCTTCTATTCTGTTCACATTTAATTTAATTACAACCTTTTTTGTTATCGACATTAATTAATTTAAACCTTTTAATTCTAAAATGAATTTAGATCAAATATCTAATAAAACATTTCGTGTTGGAAATTCTAACTGAAATGAACTGAATTTAGAAATGTTAAAACGTAATATACCTAATTTACTTCGAATTCTTTTTTTTTTTTTTTTTTGTTTGTCTTTTTTTTTGAAATGTGAATGCTTCTTCTGCTGCAATTAAATTCTTTTGAGCCTTTGCAGTCAAGCTGAGATCAATCGCTATTTTTACAAGCTTAATGCAAAGTAGTTGAAGGGCGAAACGTAAATAGCTGTTGGTAATACACAGTATCGTAATTTGTGCTAATGAGATACCGAGTTTAGAAAGACCATACATCTCTCTCTCTCTCTCTCTCTCTCTCTCTCTCTCTCTCTCTCTCTCTCTCTCTCTCTCTCTCTCTCTCTCTCTCTCTCTCTCTCTCTCTCTCTCTCTCTCTCTCTCTCTCTCTCTCTCTCTCTCTCTCTCTCTCTCTCTCTCTCATTTCTCTCTAAATCTCTGTGGCAATCTATCTTTATACTTTTTCCATTATATCTCTAAATCGAAACAGTCTATCTATCTATCTATCTATCTATCTATCTATCTATCTATCACTCTATTAATCTGTCAATCTATGTATCCATCTATCTATCTGTCTGTCTCTCTATCTATTTCTGTATCAATTTATCAAGTTATGTATCTCTCTCTGTCTGTATGCCTGTCTATCTATCTATCTATTTATCTGTGTGTGCTTCTGTACCTGTCTGTCTGTATGCCTGTATCTATTTCTATTATTATCTATCTATCTATCCGTCTCTCTGTGAGTGTGTCTGTCTGTCTGTCTATCTGTCTATCTATCTATCTATCTATCTCTCTGTCAATATATCTGTCTGTCCGTTTGCCAATCTTTCTCATACGATTTGTTAAAAGATATATAACCAAATCCATGACATTACATTAATACGATCTTTAAGTATGATTTTCAGAATAAATAAATCATTAGATTCAGTAACTTGTTGCAAGATTTATCACGTTTTCCACCGGTTCGGTGTAAATTAAAGTTGTGAGATAATGTAGTTTTGAAACTGATATGTAGATGTACAGATTCTTTAAACAGAGGCCAATAATATCGTCTGGAATTACTGCACAGAGTTTATTGCAGCAAGTTTTGAAATTAATACTAGAAATTAGAGCAGTCGATGTAATTTTGAAGCAATAAAACCCCCTCAAAATTCAACTTTCTTTAGTAAATATTAGACGTTGTAGTTAAAGTCTTCTATAAATAAAGTTGTTAATCGCACTACAGTCGACCCCCCATTTAGCGGACTACCAGGGGGGATGCGTATGGAAAATACAAAATCCGGATTTTCCGACGGGATGTTAGAAATGGCACTGCTATTAATAATGACAATGTTGAATAACACAGAAAACTAAATTTACTTAAAATTCACAGTTTTTACTTACCCTGAATGGCAGCAGAAATCGTAGTTTGTTTTGTCGTAATCATAAATTGGGAACTGTAAATATTTACTCCGAGTCAACAGAGTTTCGGCAACATTCGTATTTTTCCCTGATTTTGTCCAGATTTTTACGAAATCCGGAAAATAAGGTTCCGTTAAATGGAGGGTCCAGTGTATCTTAACGTAACGTGCAAAGTGAACTTGGAGATTCTCTTTTAAAATACTCTGGTAAAAGATATTTCTGACGGAGTTATCTAGTACGAAGAATCTCATATTTCAGATGCTGATATTTTTAGATTTTCGTACGAAGAAACTGTATAAGATAGTTTTTATAGATAGTGTCATGAAAGCCGTTAACAGTCGCACTTCATATAATATTTATTTTTCTTTGACTATGCTCTCTCTCTCTCTCTCTCTCTCTCTCTCTCTCTCTCTCTCTCTCTCTCTCTCTCTCTCTCTCTCTCTCTCTCTCTCTCTCTCTCTCTCTCTCTCTCTCTCTCTCTCTGTCTGTCTGTCTGTCTTTTTCAGCGTCTCTGTTTATTCAGATACTTTTACAATTTTTTTTATAACTTTAAAGAGTATTGTATGTTTTAGTCTCTCCAATTTCAAGTATTAAGAATACTGTTTCTTATACGTCTATCAGAATGTATCATTCAATTTATTTTTATTTTATTTGTTACAGTGTATTTAATATAATTACAAAATTCGTAGAGATAAGTAATGAAGTAAGTCTGTGTTTTGTTATCGAACTATTTGGTCTTAATAACAACAACAACAACAACAATAATAATAATAATAATAATAATAATAATATGTGCTAAATGTGGCTGAAACAATTATTTACGGAAAGATTCATTGTATCTATCACAGAGAATGGTTTTACACTGACGCAAGGAAATGCTATTATAAAGAATTATGTCCCTCTTGAACAACGGGTTTAATCAAGGGCTTGTTTTAGTACTGAGATCAATCTAACAAGCAAATATATACGAATGTTTATTTTTGTTAATAAAGAGTTCAAAAACATGGTTTCATTTACAACGTAAAATTGCAATGTTGTGATAAACGTAGATATATCTCTGTCTGTGTGACAAGCTTCATTTGCTTTCATCTTTGGGATAATTTAATCCGTCGCCAGAAACAAGCAGAGAATTATCGTCTGAAGGCTCCGATGTTAATTGAATCCTAGAAAAGTAACATTTTTATTAGTTAATTCGAACAGATCAATAGAGCGCGATAGACTAATAAGGATTTATGTGTAAATGAATTGGGTGAACGAGACGATAGCAAAACCTGATATCTCATGTGAAATATGAACATAATAATGTCATAACAGAATAGAAGTTTTCATACATCTGATAATAATAATAATGATAATAATAATAATAATAATTTTGATGATAATGATGATGATGACGACGATAATAGCAACAACTTAAGTTTTAATTTAGTTAATAATAAATATAATGGCAACAGCAACGACAACAAAACAAAACAAAACATCAGTAATAATAATAATAATAATAATAATAATAAATAATAAATAATAATAATAATAATAAATAATGATACTAATAATAATAATAATAACAATAATAATAATAATAAATAATGATACTAATAATAATAATAATTAATAATAATAATAATATCAAATTTTCCTCTCTTTATTATTTCTTACATATACTTCTTTATTATTATAACCATTATATTAATATCAGTTTAATATCCTTTAAGTTACTTGATTCAGTATTCGCACTGCTTTTCTTGGACATCAACTATTAACAATTTTACTCGGAACTTGAAAAAAAAAGAAGAGAAAAAAAAACAACTCTCGTTTATTTTGGAATGTAAATCATTTTTTAAAATGGTATCTCAACACATATATAGATATCTACTATACAAACAGTAACTGTAAATTCTGACGCTATTCATGTAAATTAATGATGACAAGGTGCAAGATTTGTGATGACAAGACTATCGCAAGTGTTTAATTTAGATTAATGAATCAGACTTATTAAATTTCTTATCGGTAGCTTTACTCAAATTCACCATGCTTTATTCGGATCCTATTTTTAGTACCTTTTTTTTATTTTGTTTTTAATCTTTATAATTAATTTAATTCCATGTTTAAAAGTACATCCACAGAGTTCATTCTGTCTAATATTATGAAAATACCCTTGTGCAAAATGAAAACAAGAGTCACCAGATGTATCAAGAACATTTATCATGTAGCGACAAAAATACACATATTTACCCATCATTTTTGTGTTCTGTTCTTCTTCTCCTTTGGCTTCCTCCTTGAAGACATCCCTGGCGTTGATAATCAGCCAAAATCTATCAGAGAAATCATTAATAAAAAATGTCAGTCCGAAAAGCAAATCTTTGCTTTCAGACAGCCAAAGTATTTATGGTTGTATATATACATATCAGATTTTATGTTTAATATATCAATGCCGTAAGCTTAGATTTCCAAAATACGAATACTAAAGTATTATAGACTGCAGTCTGTCAGCAGCACTGAGAGACATACGGACATAGATATATACATATAAGCATGCATACAGGCTGATAGATAAATGAAATAATAATTAAATCTATAGATAGATAGATAGATAGACAGAGAGAGAGAAAAAAAAGACATATATATATATATATATATATATATACGCAATAAAGTCACTATACAGTGACTTCAATAACAATTAAGACAAAGCAATTAATCAACAGTCCAGACATTTATTATTAAAAATGGTTCTGGTTAATTCTGGTTAATAACAATAAAATGCTACGGTAAAAAATAGTAAATTAATTATTTTTTTCTAATTTTGATTGGCTTTTTTTATCATAAGTAACTGTATAGTGACTTTATTGCCACCCTGTATATATTTAGATATGAAGATGTAAAAAGAGAGAGAGAGAGAGATAGACGGATCGATAAAGAGAAAAATGTCTGTCTCGTTTTAACAAATCATTAACTTCTAATACAGAATACTGACACAAAAACAGAAATATTCAAACCAATAAACTGTATTTATTACTGACATAATATAAAATGATTTTTGACATTGATCTATGCTGAATAAAAATATAAAGGCTAATGTTTAATAAAATTGTTATTAAATAATATAATCAACTGAATAAAGGTACAAAGCAAGATAGCATGTTAAAAAACAAGATCTAATACAAAAGTGGGGTTTTTTTTTAAATGTTCACGGACTATTTAGAAATCCGAGTATTCAGGAGAGAGTGTATGACATGGAATTTTAGATATGCATGTTATTAGCTTAGTTTTGTCAAAATAAAAACACAAAACAAACAGTTATTAGCGTATTGCTGCTTTTCTCCAGTAGCTATGTCAACATTAACGTTTACCCAGTGTAGAAGATCTGTTTGAAGACGATTGTTAACAGTTAGGTCAGATACCATTTCACGCGCGTTTTACATGCATCCATAAACAATTCCAAGAAGGTTTTATTGTGTCTGGAATTTACAAATGGCACACCAAGAACTCGATCAGCATATTTGTCGGCTGAATGGTTCTTGTGAGCAAAGGAAATGACCAGGAACGTTATTCGTAATTGACATAGGGGTGTTCAGAGAGTTTGTTAGCGCCTTTGTGTAGATATAAATATAAAACTTTGAAATGGGCTCCAGCAACAGGACACGTTCCGATATTTCCTAGATTGACTCCTTTGGGCCCAAAATGATGTAAATTTGGTAGTACTGGTACCGGACCAATTATCCGGAATCAGTCGGGGCCGGAGGCGTTCCTGATTTATGGATTTTCCGGTTTTCTGGTACCAAGGCATCTAAATACGTAAATAATTAGGCATAAACATTTTAAAATTAAAAACATAAAGAGAATTGACGATACACAACTGTGGCGACTCGATACGTAACCAATGCGGCGAGTGAATGAACGCCACGCGGCTTGAAAGAGTAGTTCCGGTCTGATGAGTACAATACCCATGAGCGTGAACATTGAAAATAGCGTCGGAAAAAAAACATCCGGTTTTCTGGTATTTCCGGATTTCCGGACGCCGGATAATTGGTCCGGTACCTGTAATTGGTGCACTCTGTTATTTTTGTTTATTTATTTATTTATTTATTTATTTATTTATTGTAAGAGAGGATTTTATGTTATCAACAGGTCTTAGAAATGCGAATCAAAGTTTATCTTAGTAAAACAATTGCACGAAGTGGACCAAAGAATTATTTTCAAAAATTATGGACAGACATTGTTTTTTGTTCCCTTTGTCTTTCATGTCAAGGAAATGATACATGGCAAGGGATTTAAAAAATAATTCGAAATAAAATAAAATAAAATCCCCAAAAAACCTTAAATACATTTTATCAGATTATTCGCTTTCTTACAATGTTCAGTATATTAATTAATAGTGAATATCTAAGCCTCTAACTACGGCAGTGTGATAATAAAAAACAAAATCTAAATTTTTTGTTAAACAATTTCACTGACAGCTTGATTAACCAGTTTTAGTTTTGTATATTGGTTCAGGAAACATGACAATAAAATGGTCCTTGTTAATTTGATAAAATTTGCCGGTCGTTTCATAACCTAAGTGAACTCAAATAAACTCTGTGATGCTGTCCCTAATTCCATGAAAATTAGATGAGTTATTTTGAATACTCCTTGCTGAGAACATACAGAACATGTAATTTCTTTTTATGTTGTTTGTTGTTTGTTTGTTTGTTTTTTATTTAGTAATGTTGCATAATATTTTATCTCGACGTTTAACTTCAATTACTCTTGATTTTTAAACGCACTGGTTATTCTAATATTTGTGAAAAAAAAAAACAGAAAATAAAAACAAATTCGGAATATCCGGAAAATGCAGAAATTTTGAAACTGCATTTCTTTTTGGCTTTAATATTTTCTCTTCCTTGTTCACGACAATATTTTTATGTTTAATAATAATAATAAGATTGATTTTCACTGTGGGAAGAGAAAATTTTCTTTTTTTTTTTTTTTTTTGCGAGAACGAAAATAAAATTTAATTAGCATGTTTCTTTTGCAGTTCATTTAAAAGCATTATTACAGTTTCTAAATGCAACAGGCATGCAAGATTATTCTCCGTTATTACACAGGCAGTCAGGTACAAACTGCCAGCGAAAATCACTAAAAGTCCTTGGAGAGAGAGAGAGAGAGAGAGAGAGAGAGAGAGAGAGAGAGAGAGAGAGAGAGAGAGAGAGAGAGAGAGAGAGAGAGAGAGAGAGAGAGAGAGAGAGAGATTGAGATTAACAAAATCTTCATATAAATTATTTAATAATATGGAATAACTTGAAATCCGGAGAAAAAATTAATTCATTAACTGAAAAAGGCTGCACAAATTTAATATTACCAAATTCCCACAATATTTTCAGAATTCAAAACTAATTTCTAATCTGTTTTTCATATTTTTCCCGAAACGTTTTTACTTTAATTTTGCATTTTCTATGAATTTTCCATGTATAATTACAAACATTCTACAGATCCATTAAACAAAAAAACAAAAAAAATAGATAAATTAAAAAACTAAGAACAAAAAAATAAATAAATAATAAATAAATAATAATGATAATAAGAAGAAAAAGAAGACGAAGTAGAAATATGAAATAAGAAAGAAAAAAGAAACTCTCTTCTAAAGATTTACGCAAAACGTTAAACGTTTTCTAACGATCCACGCAAAACATCAAGTACTTTCTAAAGATCAATGTATAATAAAGCGCTTTCTAAAAAGCCATCAAAAAACCGTTAGTATTTTCTGAACATCTGTGCAAAACTGCAACAATATTCTACAGTTCCATAAAAAAAAAAAATGCAAAAAATACCTAAAGAAACACAAAACTTTAATCATATTCTAAGCATCCATAACAAAACTGGAAGTATATTCTAAAGAGCCAAGCAAATCTTCGAGCATTTTTTTTTAAATATCGCGCACGTTTTTCTAAAAAACCTTGCAATACTTCTAACGTTAAAAGAAAATCCTGCTGACGCTGTAGTATACTGTAACGTATGCAAAAATCTTTACAAGTCTTTTGACTTGCATGGCACGTTAATCTAGCATTTCCAGAGATCACTGGTTATTGCGGCTGTCCGGAAACAGACATGCCTTGCTATGATTAATGACATCTAACGCGTCAAGTGATGAAAACAAAGATATTAAATATCGAAGGATTCATCGATTGTGAACGTTTCAAATACATACTTCTAGTCTTGTGTGTGGATCTGGTTTAGACTGTTTAGTAGTGTATTATGTTACGTTATATTACGTTGTGTTATAGTATGTTATGTTATGCTATGCTACACTGTGTTATACTATGTTATTTTGGACTTATTTTAATTACTGTATTATGTTATTTTGTTGTTATGCTGTTATGTTATACTGTGTTATGTTTTATTAGGTTATGTTGTTTTATGACTATTTTATTACTGTATTGTGCTATTTTGTGTTATTCTGGTACACTATGTTATGTTATATTATGTTGTTATGTTATACTATGTTATGTTATATTATGTATTTATTTTATACTATCATCTTGCATTATGTTCACCTTATGTAGGATTGCATTCTATTACATTACTTTATGTTATCGTGTTCATTGTATTGTATAAGGCTGTACTGTATTGTCACGTGTTGTGCTGTGTTATGTTGTGTTGTATTTTTACGTGTTGTATTGTGATGCATCGCATGGTATATTACTATATTTTATCACCGTATAATATATATTGTTATTATATTTTATCATATCATGAAGGGTCAATTGTGATAGTGTTTAAAATAAAGAAATTTTATTATAAGCACTTATACATACAGAATCATAATGTTGGTCTATTTCTCGCTCTCGGCAGAACACCATATGTCAACTAATCTGTTCTCATTACGAGAAAACGCCTTTCAAAACATGACCAGATGTTATTATTAATTTATACAACAGAAAAAGAAAAACCATTAACTTTCGGATATAAATATTTTGACTAAATTGTAAACTGACGATTTTTGTTTCGGATATATTTACAGAGTTTCTTTCCTAAAGGTAGCAGATTTCATCAAATGAAAAGTTATCTTAATCAGATATACGAAACGAAATAAGAAAATATTCTGTCAACATCTGCCAATTAGAATTGCAGTTCCTTCCAAGTATTTGCTTATCTCAAGTTTATTTCAGTCAAAAAAAGTATGTGAAATATTTCGCTTTGGCAGAGTTTCACTGTTGATTCTCAGATTCAAAAGTGCGAGAGTCTTAATAGTTTCACAACAAAGATTCTTTTTTTTTCTCTCAGTGAAATGTTACAGCAATGCATTTCTTACTAGGTATTGTCTAACGTAAAAGCGAAAGAGGATTCTTCAGCTGTATAAAAAGTTAACGTTTATATTTTGGGCGACAAATAATGAATGTATTTGATATGGATGGGTTTAACACGAGATAACATTCATCTCGACAACAGAGACCACACATGTCTGAACGATAATCATTACGTATATACGATATTTTTGTCTTCATAAATCTTACGACTTCGTCATTAAAGTGTGGGAAGAATATTCTAAATCTGTTCTGCTTCATATTTTTTTTCCGTCCAGTTTTAATGAATGATGAAGTATGATAACAAAAAAGTACAGTTAAGATACACCAGGGCGTCGCCATTTTTCTGTATTCATGAGGTCATCGGGTTCAAGGGCGAACCGATTTTCTATAAAGTTTTATTTTAGTGTTGTCAGAAAAAAATACTGTAGACATTCGTACGCCTTGATGTCTCGACCCCACTTGAAAGATAAGATGTCGACAACGATAAGGTATTTCGTAAAAGTAGTATTATTATTTTTATTTTAAACTTTGTTACGACCAATTAAAATAATAAAATAATTTTTGGATGTATAAAGAATTTTATTCAACCGCTTTTTCCGTGACACCACAAGTGAAATTTAATTTACGTAAATGAGGTCAGAATAAACACTTAGCAGTAAAATTCTGTAATCGTCATTTCATTCGTTGAGGTGTTATTAAATAAACATTCCTTACTCAGATGAAAAGCTAATTTTAATTCAATCAGTGATTTTTCATTTTTGATATTTAAACATTCTTTCGCACTTGCTGAAGAGCATTACTTACATTCATGGGGATCATTGGCAGCAAATGAGCCTGACCCCAGAAACAAACGGAGAGGAATGTTACTTTTTTATTTTTTATTTATATAATGCCACTTTCAGTTAGCCATATGGGGAAGAATCATTAAATATTAATTCACTTATCTTATAATATGGATTATTTTAACCAGGATCGCCTGAATTCAAAGGATTTTTTTTTTCTGGTTTTTAAAAAAAAAATTTTATCTCCCCATAAAGCCATGAATTTCTTTGAAATAATTTCCAGCAATATTTTCTCAGAAACAAAAATAGAGACGGATGATTGAGGTCTGTTTGATAAAGCAAATCACCTAATCGTTGATGGTGCTAACTGAGTTTAAAACCATGTTAAAGGTTTCTCACCAAGCATTCCTCCTCTGAGAGTTCTGATGACGGGACTGGTAAACACTAAATCATTTTCCAACACGGAATGTTTCAGGCAGACATGCAATTTGTATTGTACTGCGCTGACATGCAACTCTATTTTTTTTTATTTTTTTTTCAAAAATTGACAATCATTCCGCATTATCTCTGAAAGAAAATTACAACAGTGAGGACAACAACAACAACAACAACAACAACAACAGCAAAATAAATAAATAAACAAACAAACAAACACAGGGTAAAACAGTATTTTAAATTCATGTTTTATTTATATTTATTTCATGGAAGGGGTTTAAAAAAAAAAAGTAGAAATGACGATTTAGGTTGCAATTTTTCAGGAAATCGTCTGCCTAAAAGAAATCACAGCACTGTCAGATAATTATGTAGAAGAAAACAAAAAACGAATACTTGAAAGGCAATGAAATAAGAAAAACTTATTACGTATGTGCACAGGAGACTACAATAAAAAAATAGAAAACTTTCTTTTAGGAATAAAATCTGATAAAAAAAAAAAAATTAAAAAAATTAAACAAAAAAGTCGTAAGCTGTTCAGGAATTAGTAAATTATACGAACTTCACACTTGACATGGTCTCCCTGCATAAAGAAATATCATTTATTGTATATGGAACTAATTACAATTTTTGATTGATGGCGTTCTGTTTCATATATATTATACTGCGCATAAAAGAGTTGGCTTATGCTTATTATTATTATTTGTAACAGTAGGAGTAGCAGAAGAAGCAGTAATAGCAGTAGTAGTGGTTGTATTGGTTGTAGTAGTGGTGGTAGTGGTAGTTGTAATAGTGGTGGTGGTAGTAGTAATAGTAGTGGTAATAGTAGTAGTAGTGGTTGTTATAGAAGCAGTAGAAATAGAAGTAGCAGTAGTGATAGATGTGGTACTAGTGGTACCACTACTAGTTGTAGTAAAATAATGTGGTTATTGGAGGTGAAATAATCAAATCCAATGTTTCAAACCGACAAGTTATAATTTGGTTTTATTATTTTATAATTTTTTGTTTGTTTTGCTGTTGCTGTTGCCGTTGTTGTTGTCGTTGTTTTTTTGTTGGAGTCTCCGTGACGATTAGCTCAGTTTATCATTTGTTCATGTAATAAATTAAACTTTAACTTTCTAACAGGTTCACACAAACATCTTTATGGTTTTCTACTAACTTTTTCTCTGTGTTTGTTATAATTTATTTTACTGCAAAAAGTAATTTTTTATGGTACTCTGTCCTTACCCAAAATCAGTAAGACTGAATGAAGAATAATTAGCTAAAACATTTATGGAATCTTTTATATATATATAAAAATAATAATAAGAAAACAAAAAGAATGATGGTAATGACACCATATATATATCAGATTTTAATGAAACAAATATTAATAAAAAAAAAATATAATAAAATAAACATATCTTGACACGAGTTTTTATAACTGTCACACCGAAGACCTATGAATTCTTCTAACGAACTCCTTTGTAACGAAAAACTTTCTCAAAACTCTGGCTTTCATTTTGAATTAGGCATAAACAAATCTTAACAGCACAGCCTGCAGGCACTACTAACTCAGATATCCAAGTAGCAATATCAGTTATTTACCATCCTAATCAGTTGAAATATTTTTCTTTTTCTTCTCTGTGCACGAAACATCTGGTACGTTTGAACCAGAAGAAAGACATCTGAACCTGAAATGATGGAATGATAACCGATTCCTTTAATGAAAATTGTCAATAGCCCGAGATAAGTTTTGTCGAGAAGAAAACGGAAACCAATTTTTCTTTTGAAATTTGTGATGTTAGATCGACTGGACTGATATTATTTCTTCTTTTGTTTTCATCTTTTTACCTGTGGGTATATGTGCGCTTGTATGTGTGTGTGTATGAATGCAGATTTGTGCTCTTGTGTATAGTGGAGATGGGGTATACAAATTAAGGTTATTAAAAATACATTTATTTCCTTGTACTGAATTTATCTTTAAAACGACTAGCGAATGTGTTTTACCAGAAATTTAGCTGATAGAAGAAGTAAATCGGTATAATTCTATGTAATTATGATAATGATGATGATGATGATAATAATAATAATAATAATAATAAATATTATCATCATCGTCGTCGTTGGCGTCACTATAATTATTGTTGTTTTTGCTTTTGTTGCTGCTGCTGTTATTATTATTATTAATAATATTTTAAATTTAGCATCCTTCCTACCGTTTACAAATTATTTTAAAATAAATAAAATATGACGACAGTTTTAACTCTTAAATACACGGCACTGAAGGACACTGAAGACTGTGACTTGTTACGCAAACACTTCATATCAATCTGGAGAATGTCATTCGGTGCTTTTAACACAACGGAGCTACTTAATCCATAAATTCCACATTACTCGGGCAAACATGCAAAAAAAAAAAAAAAAAAAAAGAAAAAGAATTGATCTAACATCGTGTTGATCGTCAAACTCGTGCATCTCTTGTTTTCTGCCTCGGGTGGGTAATGTCATCACTTCGAATCGGTTGATTTTCTTTCCGTTTTTTTAAATAGAAACATATTTGTTTTTAATATTGTGTTATCTTCAAGCGTTTTGTTAAAAAAAGATATTTTTTTGTGTGTGTGTCTATGATTATTCAGTCGTGTTTGTTTACTGACGATGGTGTCGTGATCGATGTTGTAATTATCTTCTTGCACATTCGTGATGGTAATTGTCGCTAATGAATCCCAGACGTGGGTTGATATGGATTTTGACATCAGAGATGAAAAGTTGTTTTAGAAATGGAATAATCAGATTATGGCAAGTGCATTAATTATATACTTAAAAAAAAAAAAAAAAAAAAAAAAAAAAAAGAAAAAAAAAATAAAAGTAATAAAAAATATAAAACAAACAAAAATAAAATAAAATAAAAATAAACAATATATATGTAAATTAAAATAAAGAAAGAAATATAATGTAATAGTTGTAACATCATAGTCTTATTAATATTCATAGTAGAAGTGGTAGTGGTAGTAGTATAGAACAGTACTGACATAGCAGTAGCAGCCGCTGTTGTTGCTGTAAAGTAATAACAGTAGTAGCGGAAATAGTAGTAGTAGTAGCAATGATAATTGCAAAATTGTTGTAGTGGCAATAGTAGTAGTAGGTAAAGTCGTAGTAGTGGCAATAGTAGTAGCAGTGGTAGTAATAGTGGTGGTAATAGTAGTAGTTATAGTAGTAGTAGTAGTAGCAACAATGGTAGAAAGGGTAGTAGTAGAAATGGTACTAGTAGTAATGGTAGACGTAGACGTAGTAGTAGTAGTAGTAGTAGTAATAGTAGAAATGGTAGTAGGGTAGCTGTAGTACTGACAGTAGTAATTGTGGTGGTCGTAGTAGTGGTGGTAGTATTAATAGTAAAAGTAATTGTAGTAATTTCATTGCTATTTTTGTTATTGTTTGTGCTGTTTGCGGTAGTGTTACCGATGTGAATCGTAGGATTTATTACATCTGCCTTCCTACTGAAATGAAAGCACATGTCATGGATTTTCATAAACCAAGCGCAAGGCTCTGGAAACACGAATAATCCCACTAAGGATATCGAATTCTGTGATCTTTGTATGCCAGACGTCTGCAAGCTAATAAATAAACTGCAGCTAGCCCTGGATAATTATTTATAAAACAAATTATTGATAGATAATCTAATTAATGTATTCACATAATCAGCATGTAAAACGAACCTGATTAACATGAAAGATATTTATTTTTAAAAAACAATTTCACAGTGGTCGAGTTACTTAGTCATTTCAAAATAATAGCTTACTCATGTTAAATATTAGGCTCCAATATCCCATATTGTTATGTAAATATATGGATATAAATATATAATGTTTAGTATTATAGTAAACTGTAGCTAGTCAAGACTGGTTTGAATTTTATTCTTATTTTATACCATTGACATGCTATGTTTCATTAATTGGACGAAGGAAAATATTTTTTATATTTAGGTAGAATGAAGGTATGTACACACCATGCAACAATTCGTACGAAACTGTCGCATTTAATTTAAATATAAAAAGTAACAATTTCAGTCTTATGATGAACATGACATTCTTTTAAGATTGACTTCTGAACTGCGTTTAGTAAAACGAAAACCAGAAAAATTCATAGTTTATCATCGTACGAAAATAAATAAATAAATAAATAAAATTATACGGTTGTCAAGATGACACAAAAGCGAAGGGACACAACTCTTGCCTGATATATATTTTAGCTTGCTAAAACGATACGGCAAAGACCTTGCGGAATCTGAGTGAAAAAGAAAAAGAGGATAAAAAGAAGCTAATAATAAAATAAAATAAAATAATGTACATACATATACAGACACACAAAACAACACGTTTGACTTTGACACGACTGAAATCTCGCGACATGCATGCTAAATGCAAAGAAAAACTGTTTCAATTTGTTGTTTTGTGAGAACGAACCTTTAGTAAAGAAATCAAATTTTTTGATGAAAAACCCCAAAACATTCATTATCTTAATAAGAATTCTGACAGACTATCCATTTTACTCCATGCTGCTAACTCTCAACTTGATATTTCTCAAAAGAATTATTCTATTTTTTTTCAGGTTTTATGATGCTTGGTCACGCAGTTGGTTGTGTCATCAGATTTTTATTTCACTCTCTGTTTTATGAACACCAGCAACTGGTAAATAATACTTAAATGTTTTACAGAATGTCGCTAAGATTTTGAATTGAGAAACATACTACTAAGCCTTTTGACTGCTACTAATTTTAGTAATGTCTGCGACATTGTTTAAACCATATAACAACGTCAGGAGTAATATATTGTCGAAGGTACAGAAACTTTTATTTGAAGTTTAGCTAAAAGGAAAAAAGAAATAATCTGTTTAATGCTCTCTGATGATTTTTTTTTTTTTTTTTAAATTATAACTTTTATTATTTGTTTTCTATTTTATTATTTTCATATTTAGACTTCGATTGGTTGTACTGTCTTCAAACAGTTCAGAAATATATACACCAATGTACATAGCTCTAATAAAAGTATATCAGTACACTTATATATTTACGATCGTTCGAACATTTATACATCCATCCATCTGTATATAGATCCATCCACACACATATATATATACACACACATCCACACACAAACACACACATGCACACACTCGCGTACACAGACACACACAAATATGCTCAAACAAAAACGGATACAAATATATACACACACATGCATGCATACATGTCTATACACACAAACGCAGATACGTACATGCACAAACAAACATTCATACAAACACAGATACAGACACAAAAACACTTGTATGTACGTATGTACAATCAACATTTGATTACATGTTCACAAAAGAAAAGTACTATTATTGACAAATGGTGGAAGTAAATATATCAGAACGATAGACATCCATAAGCTGCGGTTTCCAAGGAGATCAAAGACAATGCACCGACATGAAACAATAAATTGATCAACTAATTTTACTGCTGAAAATATTCTCATTACATTTATTCCACATAAAAAAAAAAAAAAAAAAATACAAAAAAACTTGTAAAAAAAAACAAAAATGATAATGAAAAGAAAAAAAAATAATAACAATGTTAATAAGAAGAAATCTTATTTAATCAGATTCCTTGTAAGTCACGCACTTAAAGCTCTCTTTAATAATTTAAGAACTTTCAAATTAATATTGCAATATTTTACACTTATTAAATTATTTTATAGTTGCGATTTTTTTTTTTTTTTTAGACATATACTAATTATCGTAATGCATTAACAAATAAAACTTTTCTATATTTTTTTTTTTTACATTTACTGGCGGTGATTGTAGTAAAGATTTTATCTTGATATATATGCTGAAATGTTATTTAAATATACAAATATATATTTATACTCTTTTTTGATAAAATGTAATCGACTAAACGAAAATATTGCATAGATTTTCAGAAAACTATTTCTGATTTTCTTTTTAAAATGTATCTGTTCTTTGCTAATATCCATTAAAGTTTAAAACACAATGTCCCCGGATGACTTAATAAAAGCATCGAGTTGCATTAATCACACAAACAATCTAACCAAAGGTTATTCTTACGATTAAAGCTCCACTGAAAATTACCTATTTAAAATGATTAATTCAAGTGATAACGATGATGATGATGATGAAATAATGATAATAATTGTTAACTTTTTTTTTATGTCTGCTGGTTGGGTTCAACAGCATAATTTGCCTTTAGAAAATCATTTGCATGTAATTATGTGTTTAATACTGTAATACTATTCCAATTGTATTTAGACTGTTAGAGAAAACAGTTACACTTAAATATCTCCAGCTAGTAAACACAAGTTTTTCAAAAGTAAATGAAAACCAATGTGGGTTTATTTTTTGGGGTGGGGTGGGGTTGTGTATGTGGGGTTGAGAGTGTAATAATAGAAATTGTATTTGTTTAGTTTTAATGTCGTTGTTTTCGTTCTTGTAATTCTTGTTACTGTCGTTGTTGCTGTTGTTGTTATTATTTTATTTTTTAAATTAATTTTACAGTTTGCAACGAGTTTGATTAGGTCTAAGCTATGTCCAGACTCATTAACTAAAAAAAAAAAAAAAAAAAATAATAATAATAATAATAAGAAGAAGAAGAAGAAGAAGAAGAAGAAGAAGAAGAGGAAATAACAGTAATAACAAACAGAAACCACACACACATATACATATGTAATACAGCTTAGTCTCACTCACGTTCACACTAGATGGGGAAAAAAATCACAGCTTTAACCTTGTCCTACAAAGTCTTTATTTGCCGTAACAAATTTTCACCTCAGGAAAAACCTCAGTCTTTGAACTCCGCCCATGTCACTGATTTCTGCCGAAGATTACGGGCTGTTTCGTCTGGGGAAATATATATGCTAAACAGAACTCTTCTACAATGCCAGGACGGTTGCACTTTTCGAGCATGTTTCTTGTAAGATTTGCTACACCATTTTTAATGGTTTTTACGTATCTTGGGTTCAGAAGTCTTCAAGATTCTTCCTAGTTACATATCATACGCCTCTGTGAATGTAAATGAAAACGAAGAAAAGTTTAGTGCATATCGCCAAGTCTAGCGTGAGCTTTGGCCATGACGAGTCTGTGAGACGTAGTAAATTATTTCTTTGATCGAGAGTAAAATCCAGTCACTTTTAGTTTTCTTCGTGTGTGCAGATAACTTTATTATCCAGTCGTATAATTACAGTTAAAGTACAGTTTGTTCGACGACTGTTTTATGTCAGCAACACATGCAGCGTAATTCTTGAACATACAGTGCTGAAAACTGTATGTCAGAAATGCGTGTTGCGTATTTTGTGAAAACTGTATGTCGGAAATAATTGTAGCATATTTTTTTGAAGTCAGTATATCAGAATTACGCTCAGTTATATGCATGCATACATACACACACACATGCATACAAACATACATACATACATACATACATACACACATAGAAAAGAAAAGAAATAAAGGTCATTAATGTAACGTAAGATCCTCGGTTGAGGTATTTGACATTCCAGCTTTCCACTGACAATTACTGGTAATCAAAGATCGTAGCATGTTCTTTGCACTTCTTTCCCGATAAAAGTTTTATTAATGTTAATAAAAACTATATATATATATACATGCACCTGCTTTCGGTGTGAATAAAAGTATGTGGGCGTGTTAGTTTATATTTGTATACGTACACGAGCCTTTGTGTATGTTTATGCATGTGTGTATTATATATGTACGTACGTGAATATGCTTTATATAAAGATAATTCTTAACGGACAAACGTCGGGACGCTTGATACTATTAACTTGTGAAACTGTTAACACTAAGTTTTTTCTTTGTACGTAGAAGTGATTACTTATTTCAGTGGGAATATCATTTAGATCATTTTATCATCAAAAAACGTGTTGACTGTTATAACCCGAGATGAACAGAGTACCAGTCCATTATACAAGAAAGCTGGGGGCCCAGGCCTGCTAATTAACGCAACGAAGTAGGCCAATTGCCGCGTGGTATGGTCTTTGCCAGACAGATCACAGAAACATTTTATTTTTAACAGTGTTTAGCCTTTGGTTGTTAGTTATCGCGTTATTCGGAGTAGGAATCTGAAATGAATTCTGTGACGACATCGCAGAAGATGTTTGAAGAAAGAACGGAAAGAATTAATTTATAAAAATGGGTTTGTTGGGTCCAGGGGCTGAAAAAGCGTAACAAACGGTTATAAGTTTAGAACAGAAGTCATTGAGATGATGACCTCACTTTGTTTGAAATTGCTTCTATGAATGAAAAAAATCCCATATAATCTAGTATTATACATTCACACAACACACACATCTATATACAGCCATTTACGATGAACATTCATACAGAAGATTGATATATATATGTATATACAACCACATATATTCACAATAGGCACACACAGCACACACAAAACCAAAACCAACTGAGACGGCATACACACATACAGAATACTTAATACGTTCTGACAAGAAAACACACACAAGGCAAATCCACGTTATTTGTTTAACATCAGCAACTCTTTCATCGGTCACGTTAATATATCTAAATCTCGTAACGCATCAGACTTATTTTGTAATTCCAGTGATTAAACAGACAAACCAAGGACACTAAACATGACCTGCTACCCTTTGTCCGTCCGAACAGCAAATCAACGTCATCACATTGCCTGCTCATACTACGACGATGAAGTTTTTTTTTTTTTCATACAAGTCCTGTATTGATATTTTTTTTTTCCTTCCTAATGATTTTTTTTTTTTTCCCATGACAAGTCTGGCAAAATATTCCGGGTTGATTGATTCTGACAGCGGAATTCACATTGTAATTAAGTTGACATTTGTAACGAATCTGGTCCTGATGTTCGAGTCTGCAGTAATGGTGAGCAAGATGCGAGATATGTCACACACTGTGTTGATTTCTGAACAGATGAAATACGTTTTTATATCACAAGTGACAGCAGCATGCGTCACTAATTCACTTTTCCTTAATCGTTTATTTATTATTTTTTTTTTTTTTTTTAGCCTTCTTAATTAAAACTGAGCTTAGTGTGGTCATCATATAGGTTCCCAGATCGCGGTTCTCTCATATGCTTTACGACAAAAACTTAAAGCGACTCTTCACTTCAAAGTTGTTAAGTCTGAAATTGTAATTAGATGTTCCCCGTTGACTGAGGAACACAACTGGAATTTAATTCAATTAGCAAAGAGAACATACAAATCAATTCAGAGTTCATTAGAAATTAAACAATTAACAGCGCAATATTCAGATACGATAGACAGACAGACAGATAGATAGGAAGATAGATAGGTA
Source organism: Chrysomallon squamiferum (assembly GCA_012295275.1). NCBI lineage: Eukaryota > Metazoa > Mollusca > Gastropoda > Neomphalida > Peltospiridae > Chrysomallon > Chrysomallon squamiferum. The sequence continues at coordinate 10,591,105 of CM022679.1, forward strand.
GATAGATGGATGGATAGACAGACAGTCAGACAGACAGAGATATAGATAGAGATAAAAACATATGGATATATAGAGATATATACAATTACATATAGATAGACAGAAACGAATTTCACATAATAAAAAGAAACATATTGAGATCAATACTTAGATTATCAGTTCTTTGAAAAACAAACAACAAAACAAAAAAACACCCCATCAAAACCCCTGACATTTGATGTTTTCATCAGCTGCAAATAGTTAACTTGAAGTGGTCAGCGCGATTTTTTTATATTTTAAAAAAATATTTATAATAAACTGGAAGAACTCAAAATCCACAACAACAACAAGAAAAAAAAAAAAAAACAAAAAAAAAAAAAAACCCAAACATCAGACAAATTAACTCTTTAATATTTGAAAAGAAATGTTATAGTGTTTAGACTCCCTAGAGGACTCTTAGACAAACATTTGACATTTTACAAAGAGAAAGATCATGTCAGAGACATAACAATGATAATTAGCTATTGTCAGATTTTATTTCACTGAAAATCATTCAGTTTTTTTTATCTAATTAGCTTTCGTCTCAAATATAAACGTTCAATTGAACTTGAACTGAAAGTGAACCACAAAGATAATAAATCTAATCATTTGTGTCTCGGCATTTCATGTAATTGGCTGACAAACTGAGACATTTTGGTCTTGGGCGTTGCAAATGTCTGTAATGTTAATTGTGATTTGTGAATTGTATTAGACATGCTGGCTCAAAACAGTTATAAATATATATATATATTCTTTTAGTAATTCTTTGTTATGTGCAAATAAAACCCTAAGACTGCCAATGAGCTAACTGATAATTTATTGCACCAACTAATACCACTACAACCAAAGCTACTACTATTATTACTACTGTCAGTTCTACTACTATAACTACAGCTACTACTACTACCACTACTACTACTGCTACTACTACTACTACTACTGCTACTACTACTTACTACTGTTTGTGAGTTTGAATTGAATTAGACATCCTGGCTCAAAATAATCATAAATATTTTAAGTGTTTTCTGAGTGATTTTCGCTAATGTGCAAATATCACACCTGTCAGCTAATTAATAATTTATTGCTACAGCTACAACAACACCAACTATTACTTTATCTACCACTGCTACTATTATAGCTACTTCTTTTGCTACTGTTGTCACTGCTACTACCTCTTGTACAACTACTACCGTTACTTCAAACTATAATTACCACTACTGCTTCTGCTACCACTACTTCAAGCACAGCTGTTGTTGGTATTACTACAACAACAACTACTACTACTACTACTACTACTACTATTTCATTATCTCTATCGCTTCTGCTACTATTACAAACACTGCAACTGGAACTATTACTACTGCTGCTATTGCCACTATTTATTGTTTCTACTATTACTATTACGACTATGATTACTACTCCTATGTTAACACCACCAAAACAACAACTACTACTGCTACTATCCATCGAAAATAACACCAATTCAGAACTGAAAAACAACAGTAACAATAATAATAATAATAAAATACAAGATAAATAAACAAAAAACATATATAGTAAAATGAACTAAAGGGGGAAAAAAAACAAAAGAAAAAAAAAAAACACACACACACACACACACACACACACAACCACGTAATCTACAAAACCCACAATTAACCTCTTTTCAAATGTATAATTTTAAAGAGCAAATTGAAACCAAATGGCTATTATTACTTATTTAATAACTCACCTTCGTAATCAAATCTATAACAGACTCAGCATGGAAAGTCAGCATCCATACTTAACCACTTAATATTATCATAGCGAACTGCAGGAGAGGCATAAATTACACACATTTTTGAAATTCTACGTCCATATTTAATAACTTAATATTGTAATAGAGAATTGTTTGCGAGATACAAATTATATAAATTGATAAAAATTTTAATTTCGACTCCCTGTCGAACTCAAAATATCGTGGGAAAATAAAATATTTTAATTTTGCTTTATGCTTTCAGCCTAATTTTTCTCGATCACTGTACGTTCTGTGACAATGTTTCTCTCATGACCTGCCAGTTGTAAAAGCAAAATTCAGCAAAGAAAATACCATTGAATACGCTAATGACTTTATTGTCAGAAAGATGATAAAACGTAACTCTATTTTAGATAGAATACTGAAAATCAAATCAATAATTTACTTTAAAAAGGCAAAGAGCTTTTGTGTGTGTGTGTGTTTGTGTGTTCATTTTGAGAAAGTAAAGCTATATTTGGAACAATGCATTTAGATTGCCGATCTATATGTACAGTGTGTGTGTGTGTGTGTGTGTGTGTGTGTGTGTGTGTGTGTGTGTGTGTGTGTGTGTGTGTGTGTGTGTGTGTGTGTGTGTGTGTGTGTGTGTGTGTGTGTGTGTGTGTGTGTGTATGTGTTTCAAGGAATGCTGAAAATAAATAATTAATATAAAAATGTACGACATTTATATCAGAGTTTATATCTGGATCACTGATATAAAATTAACTGTATTAATTTATTCAGTAAATACATTAGCCTTAATTTCAGTTCTACGTATTGCCCGTTCGGCCATTAACCAACCACGCTAGCTGATCTGAAAGTGTCAGCAAGAAACGTGAAACTAATCAAATAAATGAAAATATACGTTAAGAGAACAGACAGATAACAGATAAAAATCAGAAATTCTTACCTTTATTCTGAAAAAAAAAGAGAAGAAAACTACAAAATAAATAGAAATAAAAAATATATATATATATATAAAGAATAAAATGAAGTAAAATCTTTATAAAAATTATTTTAAATAAAAAAAAAAAATGTTGGTCTAAAAGGTATAACCTATGTCATCACCAATCATGTTTCGTTTGGACGTGTTAAATTAAAAAGAAAATTAATGAATAGTATTAAACTGCTGGTAAGCAGATACAATTATTAAAAATAATAACAGGATCCGTCAAAAAAGCTGTCATTTGTGCTTTGTTTGCACAAGATATCTTAAATCTAAAAAAAACAACATATTAGTGATATCTTATTGTTAGGAAGTGGATACCAGCAATTTAATTTAGTACACATTGTCAGCTGAAGACTAAGGCTATTTTAGCACTAAAACTCATAAATATATTTAGCAACCTTATTTATAAATGTTCCATTTAGAGAAATTTTGAGAAATTAATAATTTAAATTATTAGTAAATGGAGGATATTTGTAACGTAATTTAGTAAATAGAACTAAAAATGAATACTGGTTTTACTATAAAAATTTAATAATTAACTTTAATAATTAATGATAAAAAAATATTGTTTATTTACAGTCCATTTTGTTAAATTAAATTTAAAAAAAAAATAACTAGTACTATTAAACTGTTATCAAACAGATTATAAGTCATTTAATTTAATACTTAACCCAAAAATAAGATGAAGTTTATTTTAATTTTTAATAATTAAAACCCATTAATACTCACCCACGTAGTTTATTTATATTCCATACTGATAAGAGATAAATGTAAAAAAAAGAGAGAAAAAATGTAAAAAAAAAAAAGAAAAAAAAAAAAAAAAAAAAAAATCGATTAGTTATATTAAACTACCAGTAACCAGATATAAGTAATTCAATTTAATGCATACTTTCAGCAATAGACAAAATTCGAGACTAACAAACATGATTCCAGACATTTGTTTATACATGTGATATCTGTAAAGTTAAAATAAAAACATTAAAATTAAATTTTTTAAAACGTTATTAGTACAGAGAGAAAAAGATTAATACTGTTAAATTAATAGATGCAATTATAAAGATGGAAACAAGGCAAAAACAATTATTTTTAATAAGATATTGAAAATATATTAAAATGTTGATGGTTATCAAATTTTTTTTTTTTTTTTTTTTTCATTAGTTGGAACTCGTGCACTCTTTTCTGTTCATTGTTGTTAGATAAACAACAACAGTATTTCTATCACTCTTTTCTTTCCTTGATTTGAATAATAATAATAATAATAATAATAATAATAAGAAGAAGAAGAAGAAGAAGAAGAAGAAGAAGAAGAACAACAAAAAAAAAAAAAAAAAAAAAAAGACCACCAACAACAGCAACAACATCCACAACATCAACCTCAACCACGACAACAAAAATAACCTAAATTTCTTCAGCTGCAACGTCATCATCATCATCATCATCATCAAAAACGACGACAGGAACAACACTAAGTCCGGTCGGATGGAAATAACCATCCATTACACGGAGACGTATCATCCAAGCCACTGATAACTTTTAATGAGTAGAAAACGATCGGAACAGAATTAACTTGTCAGCTCTGACTTAAAACAGCAAAACGAGGTTGTAGCTGGTATTAGCACTGAGTGAAGTATTATTGTTACATCAGTCCTCTGAACTTTTCTGAAATATCTGTGTCTGGTCTCGATCTATAAATACGTGTCAGTGTAAATATAAATTTGTGTCAGTGTGTAGATACAAAACTCTGCTTAAATTATTATTGCATTTACGTGTTGTGTGTGTGTGTCTGTATGACTCTAAATATACAAATACATACATACATATATACATACATAAATACATACGTACATACGTACATACGTACATACGTACATACATACATACATACATACATACATACATAGTATTATACACATATACACATATGGTCATACATAAATACATGCATTCATAGATGCATTTATACATACATAAATAGATATATAAAAATAAATTCATAGACATGTTCCCATGTGTTTGTTAATACATGTAGGCTGGTATTTATGCAATTTCCAAGTCAAAATTATTGTCTAAGCTCTAACTTATACGAATGAATGTATATGTATATACTTAATATTTAGGCACTCCCTCTGTACCATTCCTGATCTGTTCTTTACAACATTATAATCAGATTAGTTTTTAATGTGTATCACTTAAGACACTTTTGTCAAACCTCTTACGTTTTTATAACCTTTAACACAACTGTTTTTTTTTTTTATTATCCATTCATTTAAGTACAAGACTGTATTAAACATTTAAATTTTAGTACAGACCAAACTTTGCTTTTACGACAATTTTGACGGATGCGTAAATACAGCTGTAAAATCCCCCGTCTTTGCAGACTTGAGTCATCTGCCGTACAGAGAGCAACCAGACCATTTTGGTTACGTGCGTAAGTTTTGGGAGTAAGCGTAAACAAAAACGTATCTTAATAGCAATCTACTAACATGGTACTCTCTATTTTTTCCACGCTTGTTACGACGGAATGGCTTTTTAAGATATTTAGAAGATTCGCAGGCAAGCTATTGATTACAGAATAATGCTGTCACTCATGGATGGCTTGGGTTCTTGTCTTCTCAGTCAGAAAGACTTATTAGAGATGGTTTACAACGTGTAGTGTGTTTTGTCGTAAGCAGGGATAATTCAGCAGACACTTTAGAGCCGCTCTTATGAAATTATATGAGTCGACCCCGTTTAATAATTTATTGTTTTTCATTTGTCAATGCAAAAATGCCAAATGTGTGTGTACACGCAACAGACACATTGACATATGTCATTTCAGATACTGACATACATATAAGTAGGTAAAGCGAAATGCATACATTATAAGCGTGTCTACATACATACATTCATTCCGTACATACATACATGTATGTATGTATGTATGTATGTATGTATGTATGCATGTTTGTATATATTTGTAAATGTGTGTTTCAGTATAAGTCTGTGTATGTGTGTGTGTGTATATATATATATATACACAAAAAACACACACACATAATTTATACATGCATGCATATATATGTATGTATAGATGTATTTATGCAAATATGTATGCACCTACATCTGTCTGTACACAAATGTAGATAGATGGATAATATATATAAATAGACAGACAGAAAGACAGAAAGACAGACAGAGAAAGAATGTCAAAATAAGAAAGATATTATAAATAAAAGAAAAAGAAAACAAAGTTATTATGAATTACGGAAAAATTAATAACCTTCAGATCAACTTACAGATATTCTATCTACATATCTGTAAAATGTATTTTCGTTACACATTTCCCCAGAGTTCACAGTCCGATTTCTAAAAATCTTCAGGCTATTTTCCATAATCCCTGTTCTTAATGCAGTGATTTGAAGTAAGAAATCGGAAGCGCCTTTCTGCACTGATTGAATGAAACCTTAACGACACACATTTCTTGTATGAAAATCATAAGATGTTTATTCTTATATATTAGCAGCAAACAGTCTTTAAATAGATCTTTCCTAAAAAAAAAAAATGTTAAAAAAAAAAAAAAAAAAAAAGGAAAAAAAAAAAAAAAAAAACACCCCCACAAAAACGAGAGTTAAATCATCTTGAGCAATATAATTTATCATCATTATTATCATCTTAACCAATACGATAATCATCATCATTATCATCTAAATCAATACGACAATCATCTTTATTATCATCTTAACCAATACGACAATCATCATTACTGCCATCTTAACCAATATCACCATCTGCAATATCTCAATCCTCTTACTGTTGTTGTTTTTGTTTTTTGTCGTTCGAATTCTTTAAAAACAACACACATATTCTTTTTTCTTTGATTTTTTCCTCCCACTGGAATTCAAAATTGATTCTATATGTTTGGTTCTGAAAGTAATGGCATAAAAAAAAAGGTATTTGCACAACCGTCATGTTCTTCGTTTCAGTACCCTACGTCTTGTGTCTGATGTGTAAAGGTAACCGTGATTTTTGTTTTCGAACAACTTCAGCCATTGATTCTGAATAACTGCCGCTAAGGTTCTTATAAAATAGGCCGATTATCTTGTGTACGTCTTCGACAATGATCATCATTTCAGACGGTTCCGCTCCGTGACTCTGCATAATTCATGACTGCTGATCATTAAGGCAGTAAATATGACAATGGGAACGATTCAGTGATGTCTTAAAGACGGTTATTACGACAGGGGAAATGTTATAAAAGACGGGAATATTTTACAGACGTAAATACGATGTCGGAGAATAAAGATGAGATTGCAGTAAAGTGATTTCTGGTGTCTTCTTTTTGTTAATATCGCAGAAGTGTATATCTGTCGTGGTAAGAACAAAGACGTCTGAATGCGTTTGTTTAATGTCGAGTGATTATTTTTTTTTTTCTTTCTTTCTTTTGAATACACAGTACTGAAAACATGAATAAATACTCTCAGTTTATAAACATTTATTTCGACGGTATTGTTTTCGTTGTTACCCGCGTTGTAAGCAACAATAACCTATTACAATAAATAAAAAAAAAAAAAAAAATAAAAATTCCTGTCGATTCTTTAAAAATATTTATTAAAAAAAAACCCAAAACACACAACAACAACAAAATTCAGTAATAAGTAACTTTTATAGTAGACGGGAATATAAATCTTATAAATTTGTTTGATGTTGGAACCCGTCTGAAAAGTTTTTAAATAAGAATATGTAAAAAAGCTTCTTAATACTGAGATTAATACTGAGATTTTTTATTTGTAAATGTTTTTCTTGATTTTAGTGTTTTTATGGACGATTTTTAATATTACTTTTAGGACGAAATGTTTGGTACGTTAGTTAAACACTTTCTGACAGAACTGGGAACGAGTCATTGATTTTATTATGAGTCTTATTTTGGTTTATTAGAAACAAATTTCGAGAATTAAACAATTTAAACTGTTTGACATAATTAGAAAAGAAAACTAACTCTTTAAATAAACATTAATACATTTTTTTTTTTGTTACATTCCTGTAATGATTAATGAAAATCAAAAAAAAAAAAAAAAAAAAAAAATAAAATTTAAATTTAAATTCAAATTCAAATTTAAAAGTTAATAAAAGAAAAAATAAATAAATAAAATAAAACAATAATAATAACATCTGATAAAAAAATAAAAGAAATCACGAATTCCTAAACAATATTTTAATATCCGGCCAAATAGCTTGATAACTGCAGAAGATAGCCGGCAAAAGAAAAAAGAAAAAAAAAGAAAAAAAAAAAGAAAACCGAAATAACAATCAAAAACAAGAGTCGAATATCCAAAACATTAAAGATGTCACTACGCGGAACTCTTCAGCCGAGAAACAACAATAATTGATTGGAAATTGCGCGAGCTGGCGCGTGCCTCTCGACAGACTCTTCTTGTAGTACTGGCATTTCGCCGTCCAATACCCCAGACGTAACTAAAGTTCCCAGATTCTTATTGGACAGCGTAGCGGGGTTTGTAACGAAAAACTGCTCGTACAATTGGCTTACGATGTATTAATACAGAACACTCGGTAATTTTCTTAGAAAAAGCTTAACAGGAATACGCGCAAAAATATCGGCTGCTGAAATCTTTATTAAAGAAGGTAAGCAAATTGATTTATTTTTCATTTCACTTTTCATTTATTATTTTTATTTTTTTTCTATTTAGATTTATATGTTTGGGGAAAATGTTAGTTTAAACCATTTGTCCTACAGACTTAATTTATCATCTTTCAAATAACAGTATACAAATACTGTTGTATGCAGTCTGCATAAAAAAAAAAAAAAAAGTATCAGATTAAGATAGACGAGTCCGGTACTACTAGATCAATATCGACTTGTTATTTTTTTAGTCAGAAATATTGATAAATGACAGTGATGAAAAGTATTCACACTCTCATACAAACTTACAGTTACATACATAAGTACAATATACTAAAAAAAAAAGTGTTGTTTACTTTTTCTGAAACAATGTAATTGTTATATCTTCCCATAAATGTTAGCAAGGATTAGAAAGATATTTATAGCTTCCTCTTCGCAGACGTTTTGTTTTTTAACAGACGTTCATTATTAACAAAACTCCATTAAAGTTAAATATAACTCTTTCTTTAATAGCCTTTGTTGATTATAAATCACTATTTCAACAAGAGCAGGAAAAACAAGATGATAGTTTTATATACACTTAACTTTCTTCCTTCGCACGCAAATTGAAATTAAAAACACTACTTTGCATTTCTTGATTCAGTATAAACATACAGTGGTGCTGTAAAGTTGGATAACGAAAATATCTTTCTATGGTTTACTATTATCCTCATTATCATCATTATTACTCATCTTCATTATTGTTATCGGTTCCAAAATAGCTATAGTGTTCATCAACACTACCATCATCCTGACCAACACCACTATTACCATCATCATTATGATAATCAGCATCTGAAGCTTTTGTCATCAAAATCGTCATCATCGTCATCATTATCATTATCATCATCATCACAACCAACACCACCAACATCAAAAACAATTATGATATTCAAGCGTCATTTTCCCTATCACTAGCTTTTATTATTATTATTTGTGTTGTTGTTGTTGTTGTTGTTCTTCTTCTTCTTCTTCTTCTTCTTCTTCTTCTTCTTCTTACTACTACTACTACTAAGAGTAATTAAGTTTATTTTTACGCTGGACATTGACAAAACGTCTTCTCTCTCTGCACATGTCTGATGTTATTTTCGCTCGTTCCTCTCGAGTTCGGAAGGCAGACATGACCAACACCGCCAGACGCCAACCGCTTAATTAAAAGAAAGGATTTCACGCCGAGTTCTACATCGGTAGCCAATTAAGGGAACCTTTAAACCATGGGAGTCGAATGTACACTTCGTAACCGCCATCATTTTCATTAGGCTTCAGCACAGTGTATCCTAGCCGAGCGAACAAACATCGAACGTCTACGGCGTTGAAGCTGATTTAGAAAACGGGCTCGTTATTGCAGGATTAAATTGATAGAATTTGATTCTCGTCACAGTACGGAATACAGCACCTTTTAGGGTATATGATGATATGTATTGTATGAGTATTGGAGCATTTTTATTGCATTTATCGTCGTTTGATAAATTGTTTAGAAATTTAAATGTACATAAAATAAAGGTCATATGCCGGTTGGTGTGTTTTTTTGGTTCATACTACTACTACTACTACTACTACTACTATACTACTACTACTAACTACTAACATTTAACTTTAAAAGTTCAATTTAAAAGTCCTATCCACGTATCCCCTTTCATGCATTCCTGTATCCGCCTCTGAAATCCTAGACAGAGTTAATTGAATCGGTTGTGTAAAGTTGTTCTCTTGTTCTGACAGCATCGCTGTTGTGTAAACACCACTAATGTATTATCGTCTTGAGCTGCTACACTTATGTTGTGCAGTATATTTCTGGAACGTTAATCCTGTAGTACTTCTTACCGTTGTTTGAACGTGCTTTCGAAAACATTTTAACAAGATTTGCCTGGTAAAGAACAAAATCGGAACAAGCCTAATGTTTCGAAGAATGTTTTTAAGTAGTTCTGGCAAAAACATTTTTTTTTTTTTGTTGTTGTTCTTTTTATTTTTCTTTTAAAAAAAAAAAAAAAAAAAAAAAAAAAGATGTTCTAGAACCCTTTCAATTTTTTCGAAAACGAAGAAAAAAGCAACAAGAACAAACCTCTTCCATTAACACCCAACCACAAGAAAAAAAAAAAGAAAAGAAAAAAATTCACAGCAAAACAAATTAAAGTAAAAAGCTCTCAAAGCCTTCACACTGTAAACAATGACTTTGCACACGTAGAGTCATTTTAATTTGGCTTTTTTAAGATGTGCGGTGATGAATGAAAATTTATAACAAAATTTCTACACGTAGTCTAAATGTTTTTTTAATTATCTTAATAATATTTCTTTCCTTTTGGCACTTTACTAAATCCTTTATGGCTTTTTTTGTTTCTTCTTTCTTTCTTTATGGTTTTTTTATTTTCTTTCCTTTCCTTTCCTTTTCTTTTTCTTTCTATTCTTCATTCTTTATTTCCTTCACTTTTTTTTTTTTTTTTTTTATCTCATTCGTCAACCTGATTTTATTTTACACACACACACACACACAAAAAAAAGTGTTGTCTATAAGATGTAAATTAAAATCACCAGTTTAGACAGGTTACTCTTTAAAAAAAAAAAAAAAAAAAAAAAAAAAAAAAACATTTAAAAAAAAAGAGGCGCATTTCAACTCAATTTAAGATTGAATGATTAGATATATCCAGTCCAACGCCTCACTGCATAACACGAAAAGAACTTTTGTTCAAATTATTTTTTTTTTTTTTTGATTCAGTATTATATTAGAATAATTGCACAGAGTAAGCGTATAATTCTTCTCCATTAAAGACACGTTTTTGCTGCTGACCGTTTAACGTCACGTGATGGAATATACAGATGCATTAAATGTCGTCTGCTTAAGCGATACTATTTTCCTAAATACAGATTCTGTTAACTCGTCAGGCGCGAAGTGATGATAGTTCGAAGTGATGATAGTTCGAGTAACAGGATCACAACGTATCCATCCATAAACAGTAAAGTGTAAACAGAAACCAAACAAAAAAATGGGTTTCTATAATTTATTTGTGGGAATTGTGCTTTTATTATCATCATCATCATCATCGTATCATTATATAAATCATTATAATCACCTTTGTCACTCATACATACATATACTATCTCTGTATATGTGTGTGTGTCTGTGTAAATATATATACTTCTTCGCTTTGTTTTTTCTTTTTTTTTTCTGTAATATCTATCTATTAATCCATCGATCCATCTACATACCTATCAATTGCTCTCTCTCTCTCTCTCTCTCTCTCTCTCTCTCTCTCTCTCTCTCTCTCTCTCTCTCTCTCTCTCTCTCTCTCTCTCTCTCTCTCTCTCTCTCTCTCTCTCTCTCTGTGTCCCAACCTCCCCAGTAATTCAGTCTTCTAACATTCATCTATCTCTTTTTAAATGTTTTTTGTTTTTTTGTTGTGGTTGTTGTTTTTTTATTTTTTCTTGATCTCCATTTCTCCGTCTCTCTCCATCATTCATCACTGACTTATTTATTCACACAAACTGAGGCAATCACTTACTTTCTGTCAAGGCGTAGTTCTGTGACAGATCGCTCGATTATGACTCGACTGGCTGTCAAACTGGTGTCATTAGCAGAATCTTTACATAATCACGTCTTGATGAGGTTTTTAGCAAATCGGAGTGTTTGCGCAGACGTCTCGTACCATCTGAATATACTTATACATTTTTAAATGTCCACTTTTGTATAATCCATTTTTATTTTTAAAAAAAGATTTTTTTTTCATTGCCCCAGAAAAAGAATTGATAACAACATTGTTATTACATATATTTCATACATCTACATACATAAACTGACGTACATACTATATACAGAGACTGATGCATACAAATAGATATAAACAAATTAATATATCGCTAACATACATATACATATACACTTTGTATAACCAAGTTATTGTTTATCAAAGAAGTATATTGGTAAGACAAATATTTCGTTTGCGTTTCTCTTGATTTGTTGTCAACAGAATATCAAAATATTACTGACATGTAAAATAGTTCATTTATCTCTCTCTCTCTCTCTCTCTCTCTCTCTCTCTCTCTCTCTCTCTCTCTCTCTCTCTCTCTCTCTTTCTAACAAATGAATAAATAAATTCAATTACCGACGACCAAAAAAGTTTGAACAAAAAATATACCGATAAAAAAAAGAAAAAAAGAAAGAAAAAAAAACCTTTACCAGCTTATAATTACAACCAATTTAACTTTCCTGAAATGTAATTTCATTTCATTTTAAGCTTGTGAAAAATCGAACTGACAATTTGATTTGAGCTGACACAGAATCTTAGATACTGCGGCTCTTCAAACAAGGAAAGAATCCTAAAGAGTGAATTCGCAAAAAAATATATGTATTTTAAAAATTATAGAATTTAAAAAAAAAAATAATAAAAAAAATATATATATTTTTTTAATAGATTACATGAAGCGAATAGCAGATCATCTTTCTTTATAATTAAATCTGAATATTTTGTGTTTATTTTATTTTTATTCACAGCACAGAATCATTCAGTCATGTGACCCAGTTAACTTTAGCGAGCCTGCCATTTAAAGACAGGTTAACCATCTTTCGTGAAAATGTTTCTGTTTAATTCTGTGTGTGTGTGTGTGTGTGTGTGTGTGTGTTATTATAAAGAAATAAGACGACACTGGTCCACGTTTTGTGTTAGTATTATGTGTGTTTGATTTCAATACATTCTACTGTCAGGTTCAAACGAAAGAACAAAAAGATTTCGAGGTCTGTTAGCCTGTTTGCACCTATCATACAAAGATTTAATTGCGCTGTATTTTAACTTTTTAGACCGCACTGTAATTTTTTATTTTATTTAATGTACGTTTAAAAAATAACTTATAATAACAACAACAATAAATAAACAACAACAAAAAAAAAAAAAAAAAAAAAAAAAATAATAATAATAATAATAATAATAATAAAGCAGTGTATTTCTGTGCATTCAGTTTTAAACCAATGCGGGCCAAATTCACCTAAGTCTGACGTTACCCACAAACTTACTATCTCTCTCTCTCTCTCTCTCTCTCTCTCTCTCTCTCTCTCTCATTCTACTCACTTCTCTCACACACTCTTCTTTTTTTCTTTTCTTTCTTTCTCTCTCTCGCTCTCACACTGTTTTCGTTATCTCTCTCTCATTCGCATTCTCTCCAGTGACTGCCACCATCCGCCAGCAATGTTAATTGGCATCGACAAATGTATCGACAGGCAAACAGAACAGGATGCGCGTAAAGAAACAGTTTTTATTTCTGTGAGCGTGGCTCTGATATCTTGCCCACGCAAACAGTGATACACACACACGTTGTTGTGATTATAACTGCAGTCTGCGTCCAAACAGTGCATGTATTGACAGAGTATAATTCTTTAGTGCCGTCTCTGCAGTTAGTGGTTAATGGCTCTCTGTCTTTTATTTATCGTCCTAAATTTAACGCATTGTGGCTAATTGTGTTGTTTGTTTTACAAATGGTTTGAGATAATCTTACATTTTTGTGTTGTGTTACTAAATTTTCCTCGTACAGGAATAGGAAAAGTGATAGAAAGATACACTGAAATGATAATTACAGACTGATTGATTGATTGAGAGAGAGAGAGAGAGAGAGAGAGAGAGAGAGAGAGAGAGAGAGAGAGAGAGAGAGAGAGAGAGAGAGAGAGAGAACTGTTGACTGTTGATTGTTTTCAATAATAATAATCATAAAAAAGATTATACATTTATATAACTGTTATGTATTCAAAAGTCCCAGTATTTAATTATTTAGTTGTCATAATTAACAACATATAAAACTTATACATTCACAAGAGACAATCTTCTTTTCTATAAAATCTATTTGCCGCATTTTAATTCATTACAATGACATTTCTTCCAGTATTATTATTTCAGCCTTCAGATGAGCTCTAAAGTGGAATCCTTGCTTTTTAATCTTATTTCGCCTGTTTCTAAATCAAAATATGGCACATTACGAACTCCACTGACTATTATTTTCGAGCAGAAGTAACGTGTCCTCGTATTAATTATTTAAAACAGAACACTTGTCGTTTGTCCGGCATGGAAGATAACCAATTTCGTGTAATCACTGAAATAGTTCATTTCATCATGGGTTTTGCATTAGCATAGCTCTTCAGTCGGTAACATGTGTTTGTCTTTCAGCAATTACATCCGCAATGTGTAGGGCTCTGAGGCATGTTGTGGTGCATCTTTGTTGAAAAATTCTTCTTTTGTTTTCGCTTTGATGTTTTGCTGTGGCAGAAACGTGCAGATGCAAGAGCCAAAAAAAAAAAAAAAAAAAAAAAAATGGCCGTGATTATTGCTAACGACAAGTTATTTCACACCGAGCTTTTTTTATCTCTGCATCTCAGTCGCAGTCAGGCCCAGACAGTACGAAATCGTTTCAGTTATTTTTGGTTAAATTTATATCCAAATTAAATGTATGTACAATACTAATAATCGTATTATATAGATCGTGTGTGTGTGTGTGTGTGTGTGTGACACTTGTCTAAAACATTAGTTATTTCCTCGATTTTGAGTGTCTAAAACTACTCCTTGGTCACTCCACACTTTCACGTACTTTGTAAAGGAATTCCCCAGGGACGAAAGATACGTGACATAATTCTACGATCAGAAGGGGAAAAAAACGTTTTAGAAAATTTTGCAATTTAGCCTCTTTTTTTTTTTTTTTTTTTTAATACTGCAAGAGATTTTTTTCTTCTATTTCAGGTTTTCTATTTTACCCAGAATCTAACCTTTTGAGTAACACGACAAAGAAAATAGTTGATTGTATTGTCTCGCAAAAACTTCATTTATTTCCACCAAATTGGAAATCTTAAATTTAACGTTCACTTAGGCTGGTAATCACTCTTGTGGATTTTTTATTTTTTATTTTTATTTTTTTATCTTAACGATCTGTTAAATCTCTCTCTCTCTCTCTCTCTCTCTCTCTCTCTCTACAGCATAATTAAATTTTAATTCAGAAATTAATATTCAATTCAAAATAAGACGCTAAATTCATGATACAGATTGACTAAAGATTAACCGTAACCATAACTACAATCCAAATTAAACTGTACACACACACTCACTCACACACGCACGCACGGACGCACAGAAAATGACCTTCGTTTATATTCAGCGAGTCATTTTTTTCTTAACACTTTACCTTCAGCCGCGTTCCGACATCATTAGTGTCTCCAGCTAGTTAGTTAAGCTGCTGGATTCAGTATTTAGTGTCAAGGCAAGTGGCCGCTGATGTCCACAAACACGTTCATTATTTAACCACGTAGTGTATCAGAGCCCGTCGTTTGAGCTTGCTTGGACCCCGAAGAACAACACTGCAGCGTGTAATTAGTTAGAATCGTTAAGTTGCAACAAGCAAGCACACACTTAAAACAATGGATTTGGACAGAGTCCGCCGCTGTTGGAAGTTTAAAGCTTTGCCAATCGCCAGAAGTGAATGTTGTTGTGCATTGACAATTGTGGATGGTGTCTTAGTTTGCTGATAATTTACATGTATGGTGTGTGTGTTTGTGTGTATGGCACCGTCTGTTTGTTTGTTAGCAGCTAAGGGTATGTCAGTGAAAGTGTATATGTGTATGTATGTATGTATGTGCGTATATGGATTAAGATATATCTCTGTAAGCATGTGTGTGTTTTCTTAGATTATAGATGTACGTGTATATAGAGAGAGAGAGAGCATATATCTGTACATACGTGTTTGAATCATATGTTGCGTTTATCATTGTTAATATGACTTCTATTACTAACTACGGATTGTTTATTTATTTATGTTTTTATATTTGAACGTAAATCTACCTGTTCTTGGCGTATCCTTATAACTTTGCCTCATCAGATGAAAAACTGAAAACTGATCGAGCATTGTGAGAATTTATTAGGAAATTAGAGCTTCATGTCAAATAGAAAACGATATGGTACATATATTATTTTAGCCAAGATTTCTTGTTCTCTTGTATCAAAACTACATCGAATTTCCTTCACATAAAAAAAAAGAAAGAGTAAGAACAAGAAAGTTCTGGCGGGCATCATGTTCAAGCAACTCGTTTTTTTCTCAATATGCATTTAAATGTCAAGTAATAAGCTGAAAGGAAATTAACACAGAGACGTAGAAGAGAAGATGAGAAGCTGAAGAAAATTACAGTGAAAATTAATCTATTGTCAAAAAGGCAAACAAAACCAACGAGTTTCTCAATATTTCAGCCATTTTCTTTTCGCCAACTGAAACCAAAAATCAGAAATTCTCAGACTGTAAATTAAATAATTAAATACATAATACAAGAGAAAAAGCCGAACTTTGGTCTTTCAGTGTTATCGTAACTTTTTATAATAAACCATAACGTGACCATATATACCGGGTTTGTCTTTATTGTATACTGAACACAAAAGTTATGTATCATAAAATTCTTCAAACAGGAAATGTTGATAATACAATAATAATCCGACGGATATGAGTTACTGACATGAAAGTAATTATCTTGGCTGAAGATTCTGTTTTTATTTAGTGCTAAAAATTCTATTCTCACTGATAAATAAATAGATAAACTGCAGCGTATACTAAAAAAAAACCAACAACAACAAAAACAATAAAACCTCCTTGGTATATACAGATAAAGAAAATGTATTTCGCGTCGTCGATTTGTATAATGAAACAAGCAAATAAGCATCAAATATCCTTTGATGATGTTCGCTTCCAGTAGCCATGATATAGTCACAGATGGTTTTCTTTTATGAATTCGTCGACATGAAAGAAAGAAAACATGTTCTATACCCGCTGTTTCTAGAAGCACGTTTTTTATTTAACAATTTTTATCTGATATGGAAGAAGACCAATATAATCTCTTTGAATATGTATGTATGAATGTGCGAGCAAGTATGTATTGGATGAAAATTTAATAAAATACGGATCTAATCATCAAAACAAAATTGTTTCCTTCCTTTTTTTTTATAGTCAAGCTAATCATACAACAAATATTGATAACCCTGTCACTGATCTGCAGCCATTTCGTGCTGGTTTTATGCTACTAAAGAAATATAAGGCTGGAGAGAAGATTTAATATAAATATTAATATTAATAAAGAAATCTCTATTTACGCAGAATGGACTCTATATTGTATTTACTACCAGCAAATACAGTTTAATCGATCGTTTAACGGTCATCTGAAAGCCTGTTAAATACAAGATAAACAAAAATGCTTGGTTATTCATTATGCTAACAGTGTTTTAAATAATAATAATTAAGCTATTAGCTTGTGAAAGCTTTGCTTTGATTAACGTTACTTACATTTAACCAGTTTATTTCAAACCTGGGGGACAATTAAGAACTTTATAAATGTCGTCGTTTATGCAAATGCTTTTACCAAGAATGCCTCTCTTGTTTTTCTTGATGTACACACCTTTTAGATCAGAAGAAATGGTTTAGATTATACGTTAAACTGGTCTAGCTAATCAGAAGCATGTGTCCTTAGATTTTATAAAATGAACATCGTTATTATCAAATAATATGTTGACGGTAGGTTGAGGGCAGCACTTTGAAATAGTTCTTTGCGAAAAATTTTAAGATTTTTATTTTACTACGGTATGGATAACAGACAAATTTTCTTCGCGTTGATGATTCAAATATCAAATGTACAGACATGGCGCGTACAGAATATAACAGAACGAACTAACAATCAAGTTCCTGCAGCTTGTTGTCTTTCTCTAATATCATCATCACAAGTAGTTGCTTTTAAAAGCTTAACTGGCCAAACCCTTACGATTTCGAACTAGTGTGTAGTTCATCTTCTAATACAGACAATGAGTCCTGTGAAGAACTCTCTGGATAAGGTTGTTTTCATGACGTATTAATTGCAGAGTTATCTGAACTGATTTAAATTTCGAAAACTAAACCTTACTTTAAAGAATGCTGAGATGGTAATTTTCAGAATATAAAACCGGTTTACGACTCTGTTATTATTATTATTATTATTATTATTATTATTATTATTATTATTATTTATAAATTCTACTGGCAAATCAAGAAAAGAGTTTTCCCACGATCTTGTCTTTTACAAAACATGGCGCCTGCTATTACCTTTTCAAAGCTGGTCTTCTTCAAGATAATTTCAAATGCTGATTTGATTTGTCTGAGCTAATTTTTCATTATGCTTGGTTTTGCTATTTATTATTATTATTTTTTTTTTTTTTTGTTAATCAGTATGTTTTACGAGTGGAGCCTATCTAAGCTTGAAACAAAACAAATCCTGCTTTTGTATTTATTTTGATCAGCATTAGAGATGTTACGACAAAAATATGATCTGATTAATAAAGGGAATTGTCTGTGGCAGACTACGTAACATGGGAAAAGAAATTATTCCGTTATTTAAATTAACGATCTATATATTACATAACATTTTCATTCTTTGCCAGCCGTTTTACAGAAACCATTAAGCTTTGCCAAAATCGAATCACCAAGCCTAACGATTAAAGCGAATCTGACTTTTTCTTGGATTAACTATTCTTTCAAAGGCGGCTAGCAAGAATTCCTATTAAATATTATCCGTAACAGATGTTCATTTTCTTCGTCTGTCAAACGATGCGCCATAATTGGATCTTCTCCCCGTCTTAACAAATATTCCATACATACAAATTACCAAATATTTGTGTGCTTTGAATTGAATGAACGTGTTGCTAGGATTAGACGTTATGCATCTTTCAATGTTTTGCACTTTTTATATAGTTATAAAAATGGGGTTTAGTTTGATTTATATAATAAATAAACATTGTATGTTAATAGCTAGTAATAATAATTTCTTACAAATGCATGTCTCCATGAATATAAATTACTATCTCTTGTTCTGTAGTTTATGAAAATATATGATACAGGCAGATCAAAATGCATTTATTATTCTAACTTTAACCTTTTCTAAAGCTGTTTTATGAACAATGAATAAATATAAGAATATTTTTCACTATAAATTATGGCTAGTCACTTTGCTGTTCCGTTTAACGCTGGAATCACGGTTCTGTAAAATCAAAGTATCTTTGTTAATCAAACTTATTTTTAATAAATTCAAAAAAACAACAGCAACAAAAATTATAAATAAATAAATATTCAATCAAAAAAATAAATAAATCAAAAACCGTTTGAATAGTTAATACATGTATGGCGACTTAATATGTGATTAAAATTTGTGAAATATTTTTTCTTGGCGATTTCAGCAGAGAATTATTTATTCATACACCCAGCATAGGTTAATTATGATAATCAGTGAAATGATTACTGACTGAAACGATTTCTCTGAGAACTCACACTACGGATAGCATCAAGCATCATTTAACAACCGTACTAACCTCATTAATTTGTGATTAACAAGAAATGAGAGGAGAGAAAATAGTGATATAGCACACAGCTGGGAAAATACTTAACCTCGCAAACTGCCAAAACATTCGCAATGCATTACTTAGTACGGGAAGAAAGAAAAAATTTAATGGTGAAAACTAGCTTAATCATCTATTCTGTATTAGATAATTAACGGATATTGATATTGTCTTTGGAAACGACTGCAGCTTTGAGAAGAAAATTAGCCCAATGGCTTCGTGATGAAGATAAATTTACCCGAGGGCAAAGGATGCGCTGAAAGCTTATTTGTTTCCGCTGTCACACATAGATATATCTATCTGCCCGATAATGTCATCTCTAATTTGTCCCAACAGTTAATTTAAACCTGGCGGTAAAAGGATTTGTTCTTCAGCGGAAATTCTGTCACTGTAAATGGTCTGTTTCTTTAATGACAGTGCAGTCATTATCGAAGTGATGCTATGGTGGCAGTCCTCTCACTGCAAATGAATTGATGTTGTATGGCAATGCTTTCTTTGTAAAGTGAAATGATGCTGCGCTGGCAATGCTCTTTGTTAAAATGAACTGATGCTGGTGGCAGTCCTCTTACTGCAAATGAATTGGTGCTCTGCTGGCAGTACTGTCTCAATAAATAAATTGATGCTGTGGTGGCAGTCCTCTGACTGCAAATGAACTGATGCTGTGGTATCAGTCCTCTCACTACAAATGAATTGATACTATGGTGGCAGTCCTCTCACTACAAATGAATTGATGTTATGATGGCAATGCCCTCTCAAATAAATAAATTGATGTTGTGGTGGCAGTGCTTTCATTGTAAATGGATAAATGCTATGGTGGCAGTGCTTTCTCTTCAGATAAAATGACGATGTGGTGAGTAATGTCGTTGTAAATGAACCGATGCCGTTGTTGTAAAGCTCTCGTTGTAAACGAGCTGATACCATAGTGGCAGAACTCTGGTTATAAATGAACTGACGCCTTTACTGGCACTGATGAACTGAAACCGTAGCGTCAGCGGCCTCGCTGTAAATGAATTGAAATTACTGGCAGTGCTCTCGCTGTAACTGAAGAGTTACCCACACCGGAACTGAGACTGCGAGTATCTGGGGAGAATAATGATGTTTGCGTTGACCTTTTAGTAGGAATACGGTTAATTACAAATAATGAAATTGTGCAAATGAATATTATATATTATATATTATATTAATTTTGCAGGTCAAAATCCTTTCGTGGTGTTGTTATGGTGTGATTACCAACTGAAAAAACCTACATATATATTTTTGTGCACTTCAAAGAGTTTATTTTATTTCTTACTGGAAACGTATGGTAATCACGTATTAATAAAAACTCCAGAGAGGTTTTCGGTCGGTCACCAGTCCTGGATAGATCTAAAAGTATATTAGTCATGAAATCATTGATAGATTTATAAACAAAATATTAAAACCATATAATATACAATGTTGGAATTTACTAATTTTGTTTAATTTAAAATATTGCTTGAAATTCTTCACTTAAATGAAAAGAAAAGCAAAATGGAAAAAAAAAAAAAAAAAAACAAAAAAACAAAAAAAAAAAAAACAAACAAACAACAACAACAACAACAACCAACCTTAATACATATAATGTTAGTGCATCAGAACAATACTCTACACACTATCACACAATAATCACATCCAAGTGAGGACTAAACCTTTAACACATTTTATGGCCACATCATCTCTAGTTAACAGAATAAGCAGTAAAATACTTTTGATTCTATTTTTGTATCGATACATGGGCTTATTTTATAACCCTGTGTCGTCTGGAAATTGCAGCGTCGCATAATTATATCTGTTAGGAAGGCTTGACTATCAAGAGATAAAAGGCTTTAATGTAGTCTACTTGTGACAGTAAATAAGTAAGTTTGTTATCATATTCACTGCAAGAGACTCTGTATGTATGTATGTATGTATGTATGCAATGTTCTATTCTAAATCTTGTTTAAGTTAAAATAATACAGAAAGTAGAAAAGAAAAAAACAACAAAAGTAACCAAAAACAAAAACGATCATGGCAAAGATCCTCAGTCTGATAACGCGAAACGACAACTTGAGTGTTGATCACAATCCTATATTCACCAAACTTATTCTGTGCATAACCCATATTCGCAGTTATACTGTACAGTTCTTAAGTTTAATATTTTTATATGTAGCCAAATCCACAAATGTATCCACTCATATAACAAGGCTGTAGAACAAGTTTGCTATTGAATGTATTTGCTTCAACACGATGACATTTCCCCTGCGCCTCCTTGACCCGTGGTTCTCAATATTGCTATTTAGATAAGCATATTTGCATGTTTGTCCGCAGACAAAAGCAAGTCAACGATCCTATCTGCTTGAATTAGATGGCGTTTCCTTCATGCCATCTGGACCGGTAGTTCATGCGATAGCTGTTTAGATAAACATATTTGATGTGCAACTGTGTAATCAGAAAGAAATTTGTAAAATGAATAAAGGCATGTGACAGGATGATCACATCTGCTACTCTTCACCGCTTTTAAGAGCGGCATTAATAACGGTTAATTGCAAGTGTGTACGTAGTAAATTGTGAGGGAATGTGAGAGACCACGCGGTGTTTTAGCCGAGTGATGAACCTGTTACGGTCAAACTTGCTTAACGTTGGAGTCGTTTGCGATGAACTGCTGATGCTTGACAGTTACATGGTATTTCAGTTTTCCTTTTTATATTAATGGTAATAAAATAAATAAATAAATAAATAAATAAATAAATAAATAAATAAATAAATAAATAAATAAATATCAATAAATGAATAAATAAATAAATAAATAAATAAATATCAATAAATGAATAAATAAATAAATAAATAAATAAATAAATAAGTTATAAAGAAAAGGACTCTAACAACACATTACCCCAAGCAACACATTAAATATCAAATATCCACATCTAACCTCCTCTGATATAAATCAAGGAAATAAATGAATATGTATTGTAATATTTAGTATTCAGCTCAGTTAACACGATCCATTTGAAACTTAGTTTTATACAATACAATAATTTTGTCTTACGGACTATAGAATATTTGATGATGAAATGAATACGCAATGAATTAAAATATTTTCTCATACACGTTTGGATGCGTCTAGATTTTTAGGCTATATATCATAAACCGATAAATGCTTGAAGTTTAATTTTCATTCAAACTAATTTACTTTTACGAATAACATTTATTTACGAGAAAAGTTAACAGATTTATTAGATCCTTTTACGAAACTATTTTTCAACTTTTGTATTTAATATCGGAGAGTGCAGTACAGAATTACAGAAGTGACAGGCTTCCAAACAACTGCAAACATAACAAAACAACCTATTTTTCAGTCTGAGAAATTCAGTCTTGTCGATTTTATTTATCAAATGCAATAAATCTTATATTATTTATCTACAAACATCGACGCGCCTCGTTGTATTTATTGCCTTACATCTTCGGTTTCATCTTTTAAACGCAGAACATTTTTCTGGTTTATCTTCTCCAGCACTGACCGCTTTGAAACTTTCAGCTGAACTAGATTCAGTGACGTTTCCTTCCCCGCGAACAATCAATCTGCATTCTGATTTCGATTTCGTTTTATCACCTAATTCGGCCAGTGTCCAGTGTTTCCCTGATCTATCTGATACAGCGTGGACTCTCCAGATTAAGATACGGAAGATCATGGCTTCTACGTGAATTTAATTCGATATAGCGCCGCACGGTATTAGCTAAGATACATCCGTCTCAGCTGCCTTTCATATCTGGGGAATACAATTTGCCTGTGTTGGAAGAGAAAAAAGGAGAAGGTGGTTTGTTTGTTTATAAGATTGTTAACGTAATCAGTTTACCGTCGTTATTTGGTGTTGACGACATTAACGAGATTTTTTTTTTTTTTTTTCAAAACGTTATTCAAGTTTTGATCAGTAGTTTTTAACCGTTTCATAAACCAATTGTGAGTAATAGTTTTAGATTAATTCTGTAATAGTAGTGGTTTATTCCTCAATAATAATAAAAAATAACAATAAAAATAAATAAATAAATAAATAATGATGGTGATGATTATAATGATAATAATAATAATAAAAAGAGAGGGTGAAATGGTTAAAGGGCTCACTTGTGAACTGACTGATATCCAGATCGGTCATTTGGATATATCCCGTTCCAGCCACTACTAGACTCTGCTATTGTACATGTTTGACTGTTTACGAGAAGGCGAAAATATCAGATCATTTGCTGCTGCTTTTTGACATCCAGCAAATAAACTAATGACAAGGAATTCTTTTCTCTCACAGAATAATTATATCAAATGAGGCTTCATTAAACATCTGCTCATTCATTTATTCATTTACAAACACTTAATATTATTTAGATTATGAGTAGTTTGTGTAACAAAAATATTAATTTAGCACTGAATCGATATAAAAACATTCTTAAAGATTCAATCTCGAGTATAAAATCCACGAGTTGTGGACGTTGCGTTTGTTTTAGGATTGATTCGAGACAGTATATAAATAAGAAGTTCGATACAAAACCGGGTGGGGTCTTGTTTGTGATGTTACTTTGTACATTTAAATATCGATGCATCGATCTCACGCGTCTGCAAATAACACGAACAGAATCGACCAGTACCAGGAGACGATCTCGATTACTGTCAGCTGTAGAACCAATGGTTTAACCGATTCTTCTCTTGTACCAGTTTCTCGTGAGGAAAACGGTTTACTTTTCTCGATTTAAAAAAAAAAAAAATTTGGTATTATTCGACACAGCTAATGCAGTGCTTTGATACGTATAACTGAAATCAAGTCACATTCTGTTTCAAAGACGGGTCCAGCAACACAGGTGTCCGAACGATAACTCTCGTTTGAAAAGGAATCTCAAGTCGAAGGAAATTAGAACATTTCAGCAGCAAATTATCTTTTATTTAACATCGTTTTTGGTGTCAATGGGACTAATTAACCCAGTCTGGCTCGCGTTTTCAAACACTTCGAACATTTCTTTATCTGGAGTCCGTTACAAAAGGCACGTGCAAAAACGTATTAATTGGCACTTCCTACCGCTAGAAAAGCTAATTTCGAGAGACCACGTGGACGTGGAGTTAAGATTTCGAATCTCGTAGAAATAAACGAAGCTTTTGTGTGACAGTTTAATTAGCTAAAGTGTATAACGGCTATTAATTATTTTCTTTGTCGGATTAACTACGAAAAGGTTAAGCTTTATGGTGAATAGGACTAAAAATGTGTATTTTGAATTAAATGTGCAATACGAAGATACAAATAGATAAATAAATAAATTAATTAATTAATCAGTTAATTAAAATAGAAAGCTTTGTAAATAAAAATATTTTCATACAGATATAAACACCTACACAAACTCACAAAAGAAAAAAATACACAGTTATACACAAACACAAAAATATACACAAAATGCACACAGAATCACATAATTATTCTTTTAATAATTGATTAAACTGATTCAATTAAGCAGTACAAATAGATGATCCCGATAATTATCAACTTCAGAATTAGTTTATATATATGAATGTGTGCGTGCGTGCGTGCGTGTGTGTGTATGTTTGTTTTCGGTTACGTTTGTATTTTTAAATGTAAGGGTTCAGAACTGATTTATAATCCATATCAGCATCAGACTCTTTTTTTAAAATCTGTGTCACTGATCATGAAGTGAAAAATAAATTTGATCTTGTATAATTTTATCTTTTGCGGATCCACAGAATCAGCTTAAAGCATTTTTATGAAATCTCCAGAATTAGTCAAGTTTCCGCGGCCAAATGAATAAAGCGTATTTTTTTATTGATACAGTTAACTGTTACTGAGTAGATGTCATACGATTAAATTGAAATATAAAATATATATATATATATATCAATATGATAATCAATGAGTGAGAGAGGGATAATGAGAAGGTCTCTTCACAGGCAGAAATACAGACAGAGGGGAAAGAAATAAAATCAAAACTATATTAGCCAGTACAGACAGATAATAATTTTTAATAGATATTTTTAAAGATATTAAAACTAGAACTACTAGAACTACCGCCATCACTACAACTACTACTATTGCTGCTCTTATTACCATTACTGTTATTACTACTGGTACCACTACTACTACTACTACTACTACTACTACTACTACTACTACTACTATTACTACTACCATTACTACTACTACTATAACTACTACTACAAAAAAATAAAAATAATAACAATAATCATAATAATAATAATAATAATAATAATGATGATGATAATGACGACAATAATAAAATATGTCTCCATGGAGAATGACGAAGATAATGAAAATAGAAATAATTTCTGAACGTCGACCTCTCGAACCCATCAAATTACTCATGTTGGTTAACGTGACAGTGTTTGTACGAGCCGTTTCGATTATCAACACACAACACACGAAAAAAGAGAATCCACCAGAATTCCCCAAGCTTTTGTTGAAGAAGTCTTACTGGTTTTTCAGAATTAGATATGTCATCCAAATTACCTTCAGGCTTGATGTAAGAGAAGCAGGAAGCGTTGCAGAGAATAACGAAGAGAATTATTTCGCACATTACGACCTATTGTAAAGATTTATAATGTAGTATTTCGTCGAATGTTTTTTTTTTTTTTTTTTTTTTTTTTTTTTTTTCTGTATTAATCTCGATACACACAATAGTGGATAAACATTTGTGTGTTGACGTTCCTTTTATAATCAAGGTAATGATAATAATAATAATAATAATAATAATAATAATTATAATAATTAATAATTCTTGAGGTTATTTTCATTTTGTATTGCGATTTAAAAAAAAAATTATATATATATGTTGTTGTTCATTTTGTTTTGTTTATTCTTTATTAATAACGGTTGGCCACATAGTTTGTCCGCACTCTGCAATATTCGAAATTCCGAATACACAGAAATCGAATCGAAGCTTCGTGACGATTTTGAACTGAATCGAAAATTCGAAGCTTCGCTTGGCCCTAATAGACAATGTAAATAGGAAGGTAAAGAGACGAACAGAGAGATAATTAGATAGATGTATAGATAGCTGGACAGATAGACACACAAAGAGATAGATAAATAGACAGATAAATGTACAGAAAACTAGATGGATATATACATATCGTATATAAAACATATTTGACTAAAGCATCTGAGATAAACAAGGACTGGCTTGGTTAACTCTGTGATTACAAATCTGATATTTTCCTCGTTACTTTATTAAATTATCCGTGTGAGATCCTCTAGGACTTCACAACAATAGCTATTGTTACTTCCAGCAAGACTCTTCGATTAATCAGCTTTATTAAGTAGAGGTAACTGAGTTAAAAGTTTGTTAAAGTTAATCAACATCAGCGAGGTTAGAGTCTATTAACCTAATATCTTTGGTTAGGAATTGATTTGTAGTAAATATTTTGTGTCAAAGGGTAAGCCAACTGAATTATGATTTTGAATTTGTTTAATGTGACAAGAAAGAAAGAATTGTGATTCAACTGACAGCCTATTGCAAGCTTTTTTTATGTTTTCTTCTTTTTTATATTTGTACCATATTCTTTCTGATGCGTGTGTTTTTAGATAATGTGTGGTTATACGATTATTTCAGAGGCGAGATACAGTAAACACACATACCCTATACACACACATACTAAGAAAAGAGAGAGAGAGATCAACTGCAACAACCATTCGTACAACTATTTTTGCAATGCCACTGCAACTACTACTACTACCACTACTTCTACTACAATCACACACATAACTACTACTACTACTGTCACCACCACTACTACTACTTTTGCTGTTGCTGCCACTACTACTTCTGTTACTGCTATTCCTTTTTCAAACCAATTATACAGACTTAAATCCACCACGTATCAACACATCTGCAACTTCTGTCATTCCGCAGAATACTGCTATTCTGTTCCGCAGACCAAACCGCAGATTTCCGCGTTTCCTGCAGAATAACAAACCGAGACCTCGGAGCATTTTTGACATAGCATCAATAGTATTGGTTTCACCAACAGCTGAAATATTTACATTTTTGTAATCATCTCTGTACAGCAGGTGTTGAAAACAGGCGCTTTAATTAACCAAACACCATCGTATTCATAAATTGCATTTGTGCGTGCGTAATTTCATTAGTTATCTACCCTGATAACAGAAATCAAGGTAACAGGAACTGCGTCTGTTACAATTTGGTTTCGTTGAAATAAGCTTTCATTGGCTTCGCTGTACGTTTTCGTCATTAAGTGATTAAAATCTCTTTTGTTAAAAAAATGTCTGGATGTACAATAGAGATTAGTACAATTTAATGACCACAGAATTCTAATGGAAACAGGGGAAAACAGGGATTTTGTAGGAAATTATTTAAAATGGATTCCATAAATTGTGGATTAAGGAAAAGTATATGACCCTAAGTGTATATTTATTTATTTATTTATTTATTGAATTAATTATTTATTTATTTTGTAAAGAAGATTTATAATATCAATTTTTGAAATTTATTTCGTTTTTTATTTTGAATTTAAGAAAAATGTATGTATGTATGTATGTATGTATGTATGTATGGGTGGGTGGATGGATGGATGTGTGTGTATGCGTATGTGTAGATTTATGTGTGCAGATATATATATGAATATGAGTGTATGTTTGTGTACGTGTGTCTTGTGTGTGTGTGCGTGTGTGTGTGTGAAACAAAGGCAGAAACAAAGATAACATGTATGTATTTATAACTCTACTTATCACCTACATCATGATCTCCAATCCAGCTGTGACCAAGAATTCCTAAAACAGCGTCCATTTCTTTTATCGTTTGTTTATTTGTTTCCATGACCAGTCATATGTCTGTTATTTACTGTGTGCATGTATGTTTGTGTATGTGTGCATGTAAGTATGTATGTAAGTGCATATGTGTGTGTATTTATGTGTGTATGTGAGTGTATATGGATGCGTGTGTATATGTATGTGTTTATGTACGTAAGAATCTATGTATGCACGTGAGAACATACAGGTGTGCGTGCTTGTTTGTATGTGTGTGTGTGTATGTGTGTGCGTGTGTGAATGCGTTCCTGTATGTATGCATGCATATATATGTGTGTGTGTGCGTGTGTGTGTCTGTGTGTTTGTGTAAAAAAAAATCCAGAAACAAATATGTACACACCTATATTTTTTATAGCTCTACTGTTATCAGCTCCTGTTTTATAACTGAGTGATAACGTTAACCTTCAGTCCCACTGCAAACAAACGTTCCCCGCAAGCACGAATTGTTTTTCTCGTTTATTATGCATTATCCCCGAACACGTGTGTTCATATTTATTTATCCTTAGGTTCGTACATGTTTCGTCTGTTAAAGCAATCATAACAAGCAGGGAGATGCTTTTATTTGTTGTTACTTCAGAGAGGTAATTATGCCAACATTTTTAGCTTGTACGTTAAGCTTATATGTAAATATCTGTCTATAAGGTTGTTTTTAAATATTATGTATTCAGGTTTATATTTAAATTTGTTACTCAATACAGATGTATGTTTTAGTTGCTTTTTTTTTGGGGGGTGGGGGTTAAAATCAACAGCGGCAAAACAACTGAAAAACAGAAAAAGAAAAAGAGAGCAAGCGAACAGAAATATAGGTTTTGTTTTCGTATATGAAATTTTTTAATAATTATGTTTATTGTTGCCCTCATGTTTATTAGCCAGTGTTATTGTTTATGTGTATTAATATTATAGTTTATTTGTTCTTCTTATTGATGTTTTGTTGTTCGTTTGTAATGTTTGTTTTTTCTTGTTGTGTCCTACTTTTTAAAGAAATCAAATATATATATATATATATATATCAAAATTCAAAATGTGTGTGTTAGTGTGTGTGTGTGTGTATTTTTGTACGTTTTGTTATTGTGTCCTACTTTTTAAAGAAATATATATACATTGCTTTGATTTCTTCAAAAAGTAGGACACAATAACAAAACGTACAAACACACAAACACACACACACACACACACACACACACACACACACATTTTGAATTTTTATAACATACAAATGCTCATCACTGCTTAATTATATATTTAAACTTAAAATCTGATTAAAACACAAAAGACAATGACATTCAGCGTTTAGCGGGGTCAGTAAACATCATGACACACACACATAAAAACCAATATCTGTACATCTTCACATGTGTTTGTTTTGTTATGGTATTTTTTTTTCTTTTCCTTTTTCTTTCTTTTTTTCAATTTGTTGACTGCACTTCCGGATAATAGTAGAGGGGCAATCCTGGAAATTTGTTTGAATAGAAAGAGTTTAAAAAAAATAATTAAAAAAAAAAAAAAAAATACTGTTTTCTGTAAAATGTCAAATATATCGTCTGTCATTACATTACACCCCTTCGGATTTTTTATTTTATTTTCAAAATTCTGTTTAAACATTATCCGATTATCTAACAGACGCTTTTAACGGATGTCAGTTTGCTTCTTGTTGAAGTAATAAAAAGTAATAAACATTAATTAAAATTTTATCGAAAGGGGAAATAAAAAAATCAATATAAATATAAATTTTTATTAACGAAATTACGGCAGTGTAATGGAACGCCGGGGTAAATTTTTCCACGAACACATCGTGTCAGGACATTTATTATTGTTAATATTAACAGTCGTGACATCGCTTTGGAAGGACCGTAAATAATTTCCCTGGAATTAGTCCCCCAAAAAACGTTCAAAATTAATTGCTTCTCTGAACGCGAGAGTCGAGAGAAAAAAAAACGAGAGCCGTGTAATTATAGTGTAAATAATTACATTAAGTTCCGATAAAAATAAATTTAGTAAATGATTAAGATAAAAACCTTAGTATAAGCTAATAACATTTGGCCCCTTCCCAGGAACTTTTGAACGGCAATAAAATAATGTTTGAAGTAAACTCAGGTTAAGACCGAGAAAACAAATTAAAGAATAAGAAAATGTTTAGATTTAATAATAATAATAATAATAATAATAATAATAATAATAATAAAAATAAGGCCTTCATAGGAAATAAAGCTGATTAAATGTAGTAGGAAAAAGAAATTATTTTCATCCTAAATAATTAATATTACGATAAGTGAATTTCCAAAAAGTACCGTCATTAAATCGATATATATATATATATACACACATATATTAATTTGATTCAGTAGTAATTACTGTAGTGGAAGACTAGCAAAAAACGAGGACACTACATGAAGATTAATAATCACTGAAACTGTAAGTATAGTTTGATTGACTATAATTCTACTTGTTCCAAAATATGTTTTATGTATGTCTGTTTGTCTATATATCCTTCTGTCTGCCCATCCATCCATCCATCTCTATTTATTTATCTATTCCATACATCTTCCATCCATCCGTTCATCCATTCATTCATCCATTTTCTCTATCTGTCGATCAGTGTATTTACTGCGTCTTGGAACCTGTCTGTGCTTTTGTATACATATGTAAGTATAACTGTTTTCTACAAGTGAATAGAGATTTAGTATGTAAACGGAAATAACAGTATTGTATCAAAAAAAGACTTGCATTATCTTTAATCAATCACTGAAGTAAAGGCATCAGAAAAAGTGCAAGAAATTTAAAACTGACATCGATGAATTAAATTTAAAAAAAAAAGAACAATTACCGCTGCATGTTTGAAATCGGCGCTAATGGAAACAGTAATACCACTTTTCATTATTTTAAAAGTAATCTGGAGCTTAAAACAAACAAAAAATTAAATAAAAAAAATAAAAAGAAAAATGCAAACAGAGGATTTGAAAAGTACCCACAGATAAAACGTCCACAATAAAACTGAGAGTAAATCCACGTGTCACTAGCACGATCGACGTAAGCCGGTTTTTAAACTTTATCTTTTCCACTCGATCACGATCAAAACTTTTACTGGTGGCAGAAGTATAGATTTTGCCGTCTGCAGTCTAGACCGCACATTTCACCCGAGTCGACCTTCGTAACAACTTTCACAAGTGACAAGATCGGCGTGTTTCTGAAATACGATCGAACTGGTTAATGATTTTTTTTTTACGCTAGAAGTTAAGAGGTTATACTGCCTTTCATAGGCGGGATGTCATGCAAAAATGCTGAAATGATATCTGGCGAGATGGTAACGAGTTGGCGCAACAATTTGTAATTTTCTCAAGTGCGTTGGTGTTAGGAGTGATTCGAGACGTTTTGAAGAGGTGTTTTGTAATTGATGGTGACTGGGATGATTTGAAAAGTGAAACTGTCTTGCTTCTGACCTTGGTATTTTAACAATAACAACAAACAAACAAACAAACCAAATAAATAAATAAATTTAAAAAAATTTCAATAATATCGCAAATATCAGCAATTTCATTAATACGACACCCATTACCACCAAGACCGTTACCATTAATGTTAATTGTCATCATCAGCATCATCACTAAAACAACAACAACAACAACAGATACATCGTTTTTGTCATTAGTTTTATCGTGATCATATTTAACACAATACTGTAACCCTCACTATCACCACCATAATACAACAATGATTTTAATATCAGAAACAATTGTAGTAATATGATCAACAACAGCAATAATAATAGTAATGACAACGACGATGAAAGTGATCGCATAAAACACTAGCATCAAAAAAAAAAAAAAAAAAAAAAAATAAAAATAAAATGGACTAACTAAATAGACTGTTTAAAGCAAATTCAAAATATAAAGTTTCGGTTTTGTAATTAATACTGAGTAATCAATTAGATTTTAATCAGTCATTTATCTATAAAACATCTACGTATTCACACTTGGAAAAAACACACACACACACAAACACACACACACACACACACTCACACACACACAAACACACACACATACACCATCTGTTTGCAATTAATCTACGTGTCCATCATGAATAATTTCTTTTATCTACATTTGACATAGCGTCTGCTAAAATATTTCCTATATCAAGCCACCATTATTAATATACAGTATTCTGAAAAGACAGGGCCTATAGTATAACTTGTAAAAGGCAGTATATTATCCGAGAATAAATTGTCTGTAAATATTCCCGTTCTCCATTTAAGAGCGCGTGAACAACATAAATCACAAGATGTCTGCGTTTTTCTTGTTATCTCTTTTCTTTGAGAAATAATATATCGTCTAGCTGAGAAATAAATCGCAAGTGTTCGACTTTATTCGTTGTATTTTGTGTTACGTTGTGTATCGCTTGATGACGTTATTATCATTTGTAACTGTAAAGAATGCAGTCTTTGTTAGTTGTAAATGTACTGTTAATGTTGTATGATTATATCGATTTATTCATTTTAAACGTAAGATTACTTACTTTAATTTGAAATATTGTTAAGTCAGAACGAGAGAGAGAGAGAGAGAGAGAGAGAGAGAGAGAGAGAGAGAGAGAGAGAGAGAGAGAGAGAGAGAGAGAGAGAGAGAGAGAGAGAGACTTAATATTTTGTTTGTGAGTTTTCTTCTGTAATACATTACTATTTATGTTTGTAGGTTTTCTTGATAGAAGAGAGAATTACACACCAATAGCCTATATCTTTTAACGACGTCCATAGAACCGTATTTTCAGGTTTCAATCATAATAATTCTTTCGATTTTAAATGGATTTTTCCTACGACAATGAAATCTGCACTTCCTCACCATGTACCACTCATTCCTATCAGCTTTTACACGAAACTTCCAAACAAATACCATCACGCACTCTGCACAAATCATGAGTTACTGATAAGAACGGGATTTACTGCTAAGGAGGTTTGATCCTCGAAACTATAGATTATCTTGTCGAATGTTCTGTCTGTCTGAAAATGTTGCCAATACACTTAATCTTAACGCGAAACGTTTAAATATTTCATTATTTTCATGTTCTTTTAACCTGTCATATTTCTGACTTGACGGAATAACAGACACTGCAAATCGAGACCAAAGTTAACTGCTTGTCTGCCTGAAGGTCTCACATGACGCTTTTCTATTATTAGTTTTGATTGGCACACGTTTGCCATGAATGTCGAACCTTTTACAACAAACATTGCAGTCTCTGCACTTTGCTAATTTGATCTCCTATAATCTGAAACTTTGTTTACCATTTTACTTTTTTTTTTTTTTTTTTTTTTTTTTGTTAACAATATGAATCAGTCCGTGACATTTCAATAGTTTATTTTTATTATTAATTTTTTTTTTTTTTTTTTTATTGATTTATTTGTTATTTTGCGTACATTTATTTCTGCGGGGATTTCGAAAATAGCGATACATAAGTTTTTCACTATTTATTATTAATTATCATGTTCTGTAGTAAAAATAAGAGTAAACTACTTTCCAGTTCTAATAGTGGTATTTTAATTTAGCAAAATATATACATACGAGAGAGAGAGAGAGAGAGAGAGAGAGAGAGAGAGAGAGAGAGAGAGAGAGAGAGAGAGAGAGAGAGAGAGAGAGAGAGAGAGAGAGAGATTATGGTGACGATGAAGGAGAAAACTGATACAAAATTTTAAGATCATTCATTCAAAGCTTTAGGGATTAATTGTATGTCATGTATGATCCTTCACAAATGTGCTGCTAAAAGATAATCAAACATTTCACGTACACGATAATCGCTTGTCTGTATGCATCCACGCAGTTTTCAAGCGTGTACATTTACTGCAGAAAGAAACATTAAAGTTCATGTATTAGTTTTGACAGTATCTCGTGCAGAACTGTTGGAAGGATATTATCAGTGAAAGACAAAGACTGGGCAGGCTATTTTTAGATAATAACGGTGACACGTGTAATACGAAACTGTGTTTCAAGATAAGAAGTGTTATTTTTTGTCTGGTCTCAGCATTTAGCTGAAAATTAGTAGGCGTGAAAACGTTGCATATTAATTTGATGCTTTGGATGCAGTAATAAGTTATAATTGTCTTGGTGCTTGTATTTACGTGCGTTTGTGTGAGTATAATATATCTCTGTATGTATGTATGTATGTATGTATGAACGTACGTATATCTATATAAATATATGGGTATTTTATTTACTTACTTGTTCGTTTGTTAAGAAATAGCAGACCTGTAGATTATTTTGTATATTCGAATACAATGTTGACGCCCCACTTGTGCTACCCCTTAAATTGTAATATGTTTTTTATGACTCATTATACTCTGAAACAAATAAATCAGTTTCCACTTTTCCGAGGCATAAAAATAGAGATCCACTATCATAGCGACCAAGAAAAGAGGATATTTCATAATATAGACAGGTGTACATAAAGTTAATAAAATTAAAAAAAAAAATTAAAAAATAAAAAATAAAAATAATCATAATAATAATAAAATAAATAAATAAATGAAATAGGTAAGATGAAAATCTGCCCCAACCCATCACTCCCCTCATCTTGCTCCCCTGATTCAGACTGTAAAGTTTTATCTGTCCAAGCTCTTCACCATTCAAAATGTATGTCAAAATAACCTTTCAGTGTATAATAATTTATCTGTTCATCGATTTAATGCATTTATCCTCGTGAAATAGCCTCCGGGACTCTTTACATTTCTTTTAATGCCTAAATTATCAAAGTAAATTTTTTTTCTTTCTAAATCTTTTAAAAAGTGTCATCAAATATTCAGTTATGTATATTTTTTTCCCCAAAAAACTTGTATTTTATTATCATTTTTTTGTTTCAGTTGAAGCACTTTGATTTTTTTTTTCTATCAACGTTTCCATTAATATCAAAGTCTTCGTATGGCGTCTGACTGCCAGCCGCAGAGCTCTGGCTGTAACGGGAAAAAAACTGAGAAAACTGAACAGATGACGCGTCAGGCCAGAACTCTAAAACAGTTAGGTCAAAGAAAGAGCAGCTGTGTCAAATAGAATTTATTTTCGCAATCAAAACTTTTCTCGTTGAGTTCGGATCGAACAATGTCAGCCTAAGTTGTACGAAAACCGCCATTCCGTGAAACTTCGTTTTTCTGAAACGTCTAGACTTTCGGCGGAATGCCTCTCTAACGTGTTTAGTGGTAGTCCAGAAAATATTATAGATAATCCTGAGAATAATACTGCAAAGCACTTTGTTACTGATCTGTTCGCGACAGTGATGCATATCCTGTGTGATATCTGTCTGGACGTTATAACATTCAAGATCTATACTAAGCAAAAAAAGTTATGGATGATGAATTATTTTTCGCAAGGAAAACAGTAAAACTTTTTCAAGTATGTCGACAATTCATTACTTCTGTAATTACGCACCTATGCTTAATATTCTCACAATTAGACTATGTCTGGTCTGTCCGCAGGTTTTAATACAGCGGGTAATGAACCTATATTTCTATTCATGTATTAAGAATGTTTTATATTTTTCGGGGATTATTAGGTAAATAGAAGACAAAACGTTATGAAACAGTAACCAAAATTGTTTTGCTTGATGGAGAGTAATGAACAGAATGTGTCGATTCCAAATTCAAGACTATCGTAAAATCACCATCCGTGTAAAAGCTTTTCTGATTTATTGTGCGTTGTACTGGGTTACGTTTTCTCAGAATGCAGGTTTCTTTGTATAAGATCTAGCGTACTTAATGACACAACGTGTGATATATCCATGCAATGTGTAGACCTCTGTTTTCTGTTTACTCTGCATGTTACTAGTCAAACAGTTATCGTTATATAAGAGCATCTGTTTCCCTTCTCTCGAAGAATATGAACCTCTGTCTGTAAAATATTATTTTGTTTATCTAGTTTATCTCTCATGCTTCGCTCTCTCTCTCTCTCTCTCTCTCTCTCTCTCTCTCTCTCTCTCTCTCTCTCTCTCTCTCTCTCTCTCTCTCTCTCTCCCTTCCCTTTTTCTCTTTGACCTTGAGTGCAAAAATGTCTGTGTATCTCTTTACTTTCTCAATCTTTTTTTCTACCTGCCTCAACATACTAATCTTTCTTTTGTCGTCTGTAACTGTGTAAATAAGAAAAGAAAAGATCAAAATATGTTTCTGTTTTCTTTTCGTATCAATCATATTCTCTCTCGGGTAACTCAGCGCTTAATACACACAATCGCCCCCGTAAAAGACGTCTGACATCACATGCTGTATTCCGGTTAATCAGAAACCGCTGTCATACCCGGTAAAATCCTTTGTACCAAACAGCTAACACAGTTTTTATCAAGCCGATTCGAAGATTAACACAGAATAATAAATTAACGCTACTGTTAGACATACATTAACCTCTTCACATGATCCAATACGAAATCGTTATATAGTTTAGTCCTAGATATAAAAGATTCATAAAGATGATTAGGGCTGATTTATATTATTTGTATCCGACATCACACACACACACCGTAACATTCTACCTAAATGCTGTAGCATTTTGACCTCATTTGTATGGCACAACACCACTGTTATTTCTCAAGAAGAGGTACGGAATCAATGAATACCAAGAAGAACTAGATAGATTAAAACAGATTCCAGCGACGAATGAATTATTATGCCATTTAGTTATTATTATTTATTTTTTTTGGTAATCTTTGGTCTAACATAATATGATTATGAAATACTTACGAGAAATTTTCGTAATATACTTTGTCTTTAGGTCAGTATCGTAATTTTAAAAAGGTGTCTTAGTACTGTTTCAAAAGAAAGTTTATTAATTGCACGTGTTAACTTATTTTTCAGATCTGTTTCTACGAGATCTGCTGAATTCTGAGAGAAGCTCCAAGGATGAGAAAACTGGAGTATTTCACTTGATGATAGTTCCTAACTTCAAACAGCCGTAACAGTTTGATGTTTTATCGTTTCCAAACAAGTCAGAAATGTGACTCAACAAAGCAAGGTGGCAATAATTTGGTTGTTAATTCAGACTGCGTCGACTGTGGCAGGGGAAAAAAACCCCAGGAGAACAGTCAATTTCCTAACACCACGTGCTTTTTCACATCTAGGTTAATGCACGGATATTCTTTCTGTATATAAATTCTGGCAAACTGCTAACCACCTAATGCATTTTTAACTCGCCATTCAGGAGTACATCTCGCCTGTATAACCCCTCTAACACGAATGTTAATTTAAATCAAAGCTTTACAAAGATCCGCAGGTCTATAAAAAAAATATATATAAACTGTCTGCGATACGGTATGCGCAGATTCCATTTGACAGGATTATTTATATAATGTACGACGATTCTCCACGGAATTGCGATTCGGAAAGGGATAAAAAGAAGGTTTTGGTTTCAAAGTTTATTCTTCTGTAACGCACGGATTGGTGATGCATTAGTTATAATTCCAGTCGAACTATGCAGTCAGTTGTATGATAACAAATGGATGGTTGTTACATATCTGTTGCATTTGTTCCGAAACATTAACCATCATGGAATGTTTGTACTGATCTAACGCTCTTTGGGTTCATGTACTATGTAACTGTGTGTCCAACCAGTTGACAAGCGTTTATAAAAGTTTTATAATCTGTGAAGAAACACTCCACGGTTTGCAAATCATCCAAATAAGACTATTTTGAAAAATCTCTTCTTTTTTTTTTTTTTTTTTTTTTTTCTTCCAGTGACCGGTAAAAGCAACGATTTGTCAAACATACAGAAGTGATTATCTG
Source organism: Chrysomallon squamiferum (assembly GCA_012295275.1). Classification (NCBI taxonomy): domain Eukaryota; kingdom Metazoa; phylum Mollusca; class Gastropoda; order Neomphalida; family Peltospiridae; genus Chrysomallon; species Chrysomallon squamiferum. The sequence continues at coordinate 10,629,426 of CM022679.1, forward strand.
AATGTCTGAGAAAAGGAAATGTGTTGTATGTAGAAGCTCTATATGTGTAATTAGTTCACTTAATTATCTGTGAATGATCAGGATATTCTTTGATGTGAATGTTGTTTATGTGAGATACGTTTTAGCGTGATTATTGTTCTGTTCTCACCATATAGTTCTGCCTTAACTGAGACGCATTGTTATTTCTGTTATCCAAAACATGAAAATTGTTTTAAATGTGTTTTCTGTATAGCGACTGTTTTCGTATGGATTATAGACAATAACATTATAAATAATTCGTCAGAGAGATACTGGTTAAATCATTTATGCATTTTTCTTAATTGTTTTTCGACTAAACGAGACACAAATATGGTTTTAAAAGATTTTTCACTATTTGTTTTAGAATGGTTTACAATTATACAGTTCTATAACTGAAAGGATAGAAATATTCGTGTAAGTGTCAGTACAATGGATTTCACAACGGAAGCTTTTCTACTCTCGACCAACTCCACCAACCAGAGTTTCGTGAGCACGAGCAGCCAGCGTGATCTCTACGTAACCATCATCCTCGTCCTCATGTACACCCTCATCATCGTCCTGGCTGTGGGCGGCAACATCGCCGTCTGCTGCATCATCGTTTCGCACAGGGGAATGTGGACAGTCACCAACATCTTCCTGCTCACTCTGGCTCTCAGCGACATCATCAAGAGTTTAATATGTAACCCCTTCACGTTTGTCGCAGACTTCATTCTCAAGTACTGGCCTTTTGGCGTGTTCATGTGTCCCACCGTGACGTACATTCAAACCGTGGCTGTGTATCTGAGTTCATTCACTCTCGTTGCCATGAGCTGTGACCGCTTCGTGGCGATTCTGTTTCCACTGAGACGCAAGTTGTCCAGAAGGAAACTCTTCGTCGTCATCTGTGTTATTCTCTTTGTTCTTGTGCTTTACCGCTTCCAACGGCGATCACGTCTAAGGTTATATATCCAAATCCAAAGGATCCCACAGATCCCAGTAGAAACGGACTTTGTCAGGAGATATGGGGCAGCGATAACCAACGATACATCTACACTCTCGTCATCATGATGACTCAGTTTTTCTTGCCCTTTGTGGCCATAGCGGTGACGAATGTGTGCATGGGATACTTTGTGTGGATAAAGACGATTCCAGGAGAAGCGGAAGTCGAGAGAGATAAACGAGTCATGGCCTCAAAGAAGCGGGTAAGAATATTTCGTACTGAAGATGCAATCACATTTTGAATCTTTGAAAAGAGAGTCAAAGAAATAAAGACAGAGAGAGACTGAGAGATAATTATAAATGAATTAATAAATATATTAACGATAGCAAAACATGTTTTAATATTAATGCTCATTAGATGTCAAAGCATTTTACGTTTAAATAATGATTTAATCGGAAAATAAAAGCCGCTACAACTTTTTCCATTGATTACTCTTCTCAGAAAAACAAATTTTATATCGCACCTTTTCTTCGATTTATTTAGATGTCATTTATAGGCTTCTTGTTCTTGTTGCTGTTGTTGTTGTTGTTGTTGTTATTTTTATTATTATTATTATTATTTCAGATGGTGAAGATGATAATAGTTGTTGTTGTAATCTACGCCGTCTGCTGGCTTCCTCTTCACGCCATAACGCTGGCAGGGGACAGGAACCCAAACATTTACAACCTTCCGCACATGAACATGGTGTGGGTCTGCACGCACTGGTTTGCAATGAGCCACTCTTGCTACAACCCTTTCGTGTACTTCTGGATGAACCCGAAGTTCAGAAACGGTTTCAAGAAGGTCCTGCGTCTTTTCCACTTCAACCGGTCGAAGGAGAATTCCAAGTTTAACTTCAAAATTACAACATTGGGCAGAGACCTCGCGTCGAACAGCTCGGACAGGTCGAAAAACTACCAGACGTGTCCCAATAACGGGAGTCCATTAATCAAAGCAGAACTGTGCGATCCTCATCAAATGTAACAAGTGAAAGGTTGAACATGTTGGGGAGAAAAAAAAAAAAAAAAAAGAGCTATTTAATACAAGTGATTCTTGTTTATGTCACTTCCATAATGCTTCATGATTTATTGGCCAAATGTTTCTCGCGTGCTAATTAATTTTCATCGTGGGACCCGATTTGAAGAGATATTTCGTTGGATGAGGAGAGATTCTGCATGTTACATGTCTTGGCAGTTTGTATTGGCGTTCTTTCATCCAGGGTTGAATGTTGTGTGATGCTGTTGTGTATTCGCGTTAAAGAAATATTAATGACCGAGGACGGAATGTCAATGACTGAAAACAAGGTTAAACTGAAAAGATTTTGTTTCCCGTTGTGAAAAGGAATTAATAAAAAAAAAACTGACAGCGGTTATGAAAAATGGGTGGGGAAAAAATACGTTAGCAAATTTGTTGTATATTTGATTTATTAAAAAGAATTCTTGTATTTTTATTTTTTTATTTTTTATTTTTTTGTTTAAATTATGAAAGAAACAAGAAAAGACTTATGAAAAGTAGTGATGTTGTTTATTATTTCAGGAAATTAACAATACAAAGAGTTATTCATGTTTCTAGATGGTTATGATTATAATTATTACGTGCATGATTATGATGATGATGATAATGATGATGATGGTGATGATGATGATGATGATTATTATTATTATTATTATTATCATCATCATATTCATCTTTGGAAACGAAAAGAGTGTTAAAAATTGTCTATATGTACATACATTACAATGAAAGGTTAATGAAGATGTATATAAACTGAAAATAGAGATTTCTTTTCCGCCGATGTTACACATGACGACGAACCTGTATGTTTTAACTGATGATAATTAAACGGGTGTCAAAACAGATTGTATTCGTTACGTTAATTATTTTAAATCAGTAATGAAATACGGCAATCGATGCAGGTTAAAACAGATCATTTCATTAACAGACAGATCTGAGACATATCTGAGATGACAGATACATACTGCATCAGAAACAAAGAAAAACATATTGCATATTACTGCTCCATTCTGTATATACAAGAACTACGTACATGTACCCTTTATACGTATACATGTTTATATCAAATTGTCAAAACCCTTTGTGTGAAATATATCAATTGTAAATAGTCGTATTGCTTATTAATGACTTAGTTCCCAAACAGGGCCTCTTTCGTTTTCAGTTCTTGCGGCGTCGTTATTTATTTAAAGAGCTAATTAATAGTAGGCCTGTTTGTTTTTGTAGGGGGAATAGGTTGTAGTTCATATGTAATATAATTTATTTATTTGCCTTCTATATTCGTTCACTGAAAACTAATTTCATTCTAGAAAATGTCTTCACACTTTCATTGTTTAAATCAATAACCATTATAAGAATCTGAAGATTTTTTCTTTTTTTTTTCTTTTTTTCTAAACGGGAAAAAAAGAAGAAGATGAAGATGAAGAAGAATAAAAGAAAGAATAATAAAAAAAAACAATAAAAAAAAAAACGTGTAATTTAATTGTGAAGTAAGCTGAACTGCAAAGAAATGGACTATTTTTAACACAACAACATAACAAACCGTATAACTCTTCATATTTCGTCCTACTTTTTTAATAATCTAAGATAAAGAAATATACTTTTAGAATTAGGCGTCATCATTCATCTGAGACTACACTCAATGCAAACACCAGTATAATATACCCATTTATCTTATTACTGGAATCGTCTTAACCAAACTAAAGAAGGTTTGTTTCAGTTTTACATGTTGTTATTATTAATCGTAGCTTAAATACTAAGTAATAGAAATGCATTCTCCTTAACTCCGAAAAATTATGCATAACTGAACATAACATGATATTAAGCATATGCTCCATTCAGTCTTATTTCTTGAATAATCTAGACCAGACTAACGCGGTATTATTTCAGTTATTATTAATTCGAGCATAAACCGAATAAAAGCGAACTGTACTCATGTAGTACTATGCACCATCACTGAGCCAATAATCTAAATTATAATAAAGTGAAATTATAAGCACTATTTCTGTATTTGGCTTCATTATTAATCTCTTTTAGTAGAAGCTGCTGAAAGCGTCGATGGTTTAGGACATCAGACAGACGTTTGCCAGACAGACGTTTATCAGACAGCTTAGCATTTCAACAACCCTAAAATCCTAGAAAATCACAATCGTCTTGTTAAGATCACAGACGCCACAAGACGACTTTTCATTAGCTGGGGTATTTACATTTAAACAAAATAAAATAATGTGATTTGTTTTTGTTTTTTCAAAATGCTGATAAATTGCAAAACGAATTCTTATTACTGAATATGGACAAAGAATTTTTAAAATAACTTTTTTTTTTTTTTTTTTTTCTGTTCATAATTCTCGGAATTATCTTTGAAGTATCATATAAGTAATTCCATACTGTTATGTGATTCTGAACAAAAATCTCCAATTTGGCACATTTTCAAAGCGCCAGCCAAATTCTACTTCTTCGACCGGAACAGACCATTTGAGCGATTTTTCGTCACAGCAAAGAAATAATTTGTCCTTGAGCATTAATTAACATGTCTGCAGACAGCAAATGACTTTAAATTAATCTTCTGTGTAGCTTCACCCGACTGGAAATATGTGTTTTTCTCTGTGTATCTAGATGTCTGAATCGCTTTATCATTCTATATCCATATGTATGCATCTCTCTCCTTGCTGTTCTTTGTAATTTTTCAGCCTCTTCGTCTGTCACTCTTTCTCTTTCTTTTCCCGTCATATTTTAGTTACAAACGTCAAAATACGGCTAGAACAAGCAAAGAAACCACGCAATTTTAAATAAAACTAATTTTCACAGTGCTTGTGCTATGACATTTATATTAATATGGAAGCTATGGAACAAAGTGCAGATCATCCATAAAAGCGCCAAACAGTTAACTCCCTTAGGTAAAAGAAATTACAAGACTTTTATCACTATTCATTCCTAGACATTGCCCTAAGTCGTACTCATGATAAAATGCTTTATTCTCTTGATATTAAATTTACGAGCGATTTCACAAACGCTTGCCCAGCGAGTTCAAACTCACGTCTTAGGAACTGTTTCATTTCTTAAAGGCACCGCGATTGTTTTCAAACACCCGAGAGAAATTCTTACTTATAGACGATTCTGGGTTATTAATTTCGATTAATCTCACTGACCAGAGTGATAAGCTAGCTATCTGAGACAGCTAATGAAAACACTAAGCATGTTAGCGATTTTACCAATGAGGAATCCTTCTAACAATAAGGTCAGTTTTTCGCAGTCGTTGGGGAATTGGATTGACGATAAGGTTTTAAGAAAAGCGTAAAGACGTGAAACTGTTATTCAAAATATTGTGACAAATACCAAGCTGAAATTAGTTAAGTATTAATTAATACGATAAATATCTCAGTTAATAAAAGTTAATAAAAGATAAAAATTCTGAATTAGGGAAATAGGTATTAAAAAAGAAAAAAGGCGTCAATGAAAGAACAGTTTATTCAAAAAAAAAAAAAAAAAAAAAAAAAAAAATTAAATATTTATCGTTCATTATGAAAATTGCAAAGAAAATCCACACTATGAACTTTCTGTCTCTGGTGCCAACGCTGTTGAATGTCGGTTAGTATAATGTACCACAAATTACAAAGGTCAACAGTATAGAACCAGAAAGAATTCACATGACTTACAATGAAGTATAAACATAATTGCACTAACTAAATAGTAAGAGAGAGAGATAGAGTACTCTACTACAGCTGATTAGACAATTCCTGCTGGATCAGTACCTCCGCGGATTTCAGTGACAAATAATTTTTTTTTTTTAAATCAGTAATGGAACCGGAAACAAAGTATCGGGGAAAAAAGAAAAAGCGACTAATGTGTGAAATGATTTTTTTTTTTAGAACATGTGAAGACTGCAGTGGCTAAAACAATGAAATGAGGTTTGATCAGACCGATCTGTCTTGGTGGGCTCACAGAGTTTTTCCTACCACAAACGAATTCCTCACTAAATGACATGGTCTGTACTATCCTCCTCATTGGGAAGTTGGAGTTAACAGATTTCTTGTTTGCCAAATCAAAAAAAAATAATCCAGTCAATCGGTTCTTTTTAAAAATCAAAATTGTAAAAATGCATTTACAGGCAATACACGGAGCATCAGTTTCTAAAAATTAAGATGTCATCAAATAAACGTATTAATTAACTCACTATGACGCGAGCCAGACTGAATGTAACGTCTAGACAGAAGACTAATGCCTCGATCTAAATGCAAAATAAGGTATCGGCATTAAACTCGTAACCAAATGCTAATACACCTTTATCAAACATGTAACGCCTGCAGTGACGCGTTTCAAGGAAGACTGAGCCGCTTAAGAACTTTTCAAAGGATATTGCAAATTGAAGACGGTCAAAGTGAAATATTTTATTGACGTTTTTGAAATCGAGTACAAAAAATTCATCTGGAAGACCAGACTTGAAGCTATGATCAGTTCTGAGAAAAAGTGTTAAACTGAATTCATTTACATTTTAATCAAAAAATACAACATCACTAAACATTCATTATTCTGTTACTGTTGTACAGTCAGTGATACATCAAAATTGGATGAATAGTAATTAATATTTTTTTTGTAGCAGTGTCAGTTCGTACTTGAAATTTATCTACATATAATTAATGCTTCTAGTGAATTTAATGCAGTTATTCTTGTTTTATTTTATCTTATCCTCAAACATTGGATTTCGAGTATATTGAACATAGACTCCAACCTGTTCTGAAAGTGGCCGTCAGATACAGCAGCACTTAACAATACTACACAACAAACTATATTAATTATCCACTGTTTTTAAAACAAGATTGATACATATAACGCTTTCACTGTATTAATCCCAGTCTAAATATGCTTTTTCTGCTATCTCCCAAAATCTAATGAGACACGAAACTCAGTAGTTGTTTTACTGGCAATACAAAAGTATGCCTTTTCATCGTTTGCGGAATTAGACATTGGTTTGTTTGTTTGTTATTGCTGCTGTTGTTGCTTTAGTTAGAGTGTTTGTTTTGTTTGTTCTATTTTGCTTACTGAACTGATTAACTTTCTTCACATTTTTGGTTCCTGATCATGTTGGCATTAGGGCAATAGTAATAACAACAACAACAACAACAATAATAATAATAAATAAATAAATAAATAGATAAATAAATAAATAAACAAATAAAATAAAAAGCAAATTATGTAGACAATTCTCCTCTGAATTAACATCATTTCTTTTTGCATGTTGTATTAACAAACGTTAACAGAATCATATAATAACAAATCAACTGTTAGGAAAAACGCGTCCATCTTCACTTCCCTATAAAATTAAACTGACTCTGAACGAAATTGAAATTCTGGATTCACCCTGTATTGTAAGAGAAAATATTTTCATTCCTGTAGAATCTAACTTGTGTTTTCTTTCCATTTTACCTGAGATTAAAACAACGTAACTTGCAACGACTGCACAGAATTGCACGAACGAGAAAATGTTTAACAGACGTTGCGAATAATGCATTATGTAAGAAATGTAGAGGCTGTGTACAGTTACTCCAACTAGAACCTATTACTATTTACTCTGTTGTTACACTATTTACTGCCCTGCTAATCAAATCAAGTGAAATTGCAAGATGAACTGAATGTCTGAAGAACATCATGGCCTAATGGTATCAAATGTAATTTTTTGCCCAAAGTTTAGATTCTTGAATTACGTAAACAGATAAGATAACTGTGCAATTTCTAATCACAATAACGATGATGTATCAATAATAATGAGAAATAAGAAATAAAGAAAAATAAAATGACAATACTTAAATAAATAAAAATACTATATCATGCAGAAAAAAATACTTTATTTTCAAAATATAATGGTATATTTATTACAAAAATAGTATGTATGACATAAAATGGATTCAAGTGATCAAATGAAATTCTCAGCTTACTGTACATAATCCAAAACGCATACAGTATCGACTGTTAATATTTGTAAAACTCTTCTAGTTTATTTAATCTTTAGTTACAAAAGACTGTATTAAAAAGATTCATTAATAAATGTACACAAAAACTTGTTGTTAATATATAATGTAAATATAACAATTTGTAAGATCAATATAATTAGTATTTTAAAACGTTAAAAAGTTATTAGAATGTATGAAACAATGTTAATCTCAAAACATACATAGCACTACATTATGCAGTTGACTTAATACAAATTCACACTCAGAAAATGGATTAATATGAATAAATGCAAACATACTGTGATGAAAATAAAACTTGATAATGGCCATGAATTTTACTGTCAATAAAGCTAAACTGTTTCAACATTTTTGTGAGTATTTTTAAACAGCATTGCAATTCAACTGAACACAAGCTGCAGAAACATTATGATCATTATAAGTGATATAATTCAGAAAATATTATTCTCTCCATAATGAAAAGGAATTAAAAGTATCGATAAATTTACTGTGACACACGTCACAAAATACAAAAACAAAAATCATTGCAGTCGTGAAAAATATACTCAGTCTGTCAGGAACTTTTTATACACATCGCTTTATGAAACTAGTGCCAAGATAGATGAGAAAATGTTATGTACGTTCATCCATATCCACGACATATTTTGAATTTAGATCAGAAATAAAAAATAAAAAAATAAAAAAATACCCAAATTAACAATTCTGGAATAACCCTCAGTAAAAATTTCAGCTAGTTTCGATGGGTTCTTTCTTAATAAAGATTTCTTCCTCTTTTTTCACTGGTAGTCTCCCTTTAAACTGACTTCTGCCGAATGGACATATAGTCAGATTGAGACAATCTTCGCACCTAGGACGTAACGGCAGACACCGCTGTTGTCCAAACCCTACTAGAAGATGGTTGATATCTCGCCAATGTTCCCTTAAAAAATAAAAATAAAAATAATAAAAATTTAAAAAATGATCATAAAAAGTAAAAAAAAAAAAAGATAAAAATAAATTATTAAATGTAATTTTCTGTTATTATATGAGAAATTTTTTTTGTAAGATAATATTTTCGCACAATATTTTTTGTTAATAAAACAATTGTTAATACATTCAAATCTAAACATCTGCGTAAATCTAACAAACTCTGTACCTTGGAAGCCAGTCTTCTAGAGCTTTCCTGGTTGCCTCTGGTTGCTTTGTTGGTTGTTTGACCCATTTGAGACGGTTACTGATGCGATGAACATGTGTATCAACCCCAATCCCAGAAACAGTATCCCAGGCACACTTCATAACAAGATGAGCCATTTTTGGACCCACTCCAGGCAGCTTGCATAAATCTACAACAGTCTTTGGTATGTCCATTTTATATTCATCCTTTAGTATTTGAGAAGTTCTCTTAATGTACCCAACCTTAGTCTGTAAAATGATATAAAATAATTTTTAATTATTTAATTTGCTTAACAGTCAAGATTAAAAACAAAAGTATAGATGTGTTTTTATATATTATGAAACCAGCTGTGGTTAATATTGTCCGTTAGTGACAAACCATATATCAGGAAAATACTTATCATAGGTTCTGACTACATGATTATCCACAAAATCTTTACCACTGTTTTTTTGTATTTTTGATTTTTATTGAAATGAAATGAAATGAAATAAAATAAAATAACAAAACAAAATATTATGTAATATAACATAATGTAACAAAACAAAACAAAATAAAAAGATAAAATAAAGGAAAACAAAACAAAACATTAAACGTAAATTTGAAAGACCAGCACTATCAAACTCAATAATTTCAAAAACGTCCATAAGTTTATTATAAACAACCTTGGTAAAACCAACAGGATGAATCAGTTGTGCAAGTTTCTCATCTGAAGTTTTGAGTATATTTTCAATAGTACATCCATGTTTTCTCAGTCGCATCATGGCAGCTGATGTCACCTGATCTTTGGTTTGACTTGATAGCATGAGAGAGAGAAGAACTTGATACCTATATACCTGGAAAAAAAAAAAAAAAAAAAAAAATCCAAATACAATGAAAATGTAAAAATTGACTAATGAAATAATTATAAAACACAAAACATACTGAACTTTGAATTTCTTTATGAATTATACCTCAGGTGTGGCAGTCTGATCACTGATGACATCACAACCCATTGTATCCACTGGAGCATCCAGCTCACTTCTCATCTCTTTGATATTCTGAAGATGTTGCCTCCAGTTTTTTGGTTCCCAGCCTGTGTGAGTTTTTATTAAAACATCAGAACTAACAGGTTCTTTCTTATCAGGTTTATCTCTGTCATTCTGATATTCTGATTTAACTAGCAAGTCATTTTTATTTATGTCATCAGATTCATATTTAATTGTGATATGTTTTAGTTTTTTTGCTGCAACTGGTTCAGTTTTTGGTTTGGCTGCTTTCCGAGAATTTTTTGGTTACTGACACTGTTCTTTCCCATTTCTTTCAACTTGCTACGAGTAAAATACTTCGATTCCATTGTGACAATTGTTCTAATCCAGCCAGTCATTAAAGTGTTAATTATAATTCTAAAAAAAATAATAAAATACCAAAATTCATTTTACCAAATTAATAAACCAGTCACCAGAGATGTATCCAGTACAATCATACAATGGATTACATAAAATGAACCTATGTGCAAATAAAAAAATAAAAAATAAAATAACAGGTATTACTGATGCTGATGCAGTTTGTCAAATGTGTTATATATTACTTAGTTTACTGTCACTCTAATAATCTATGCCTTCTTTACTTTAGCAGAATGCTTGAGATACTACCTAAAATTGTATCATTCAATCACTGGGTAATACTGAAAAACATAATTATATTCAATAATAATAGTGCATGCTTAGCTACAGTAAACTATATATATATATATATATATATATATATATATATATATATATAAAACACTGATGATACACTGATGATACACTGATAGTTATACGACTTTTCACTAGTAGTAAAAGTACCAGCAGTAGACGCTTTAAATCGAGATGGGAAACTAGCTCATTTACATGAAAAGGAAATAATTTCAATTTCATTTAGAAGCATAAACTTTAAAAAACGTATTATTAATTCTGTTGGTGTCATTATTCTGTCTGTTGTATGTCAACAGCTAATATTAATACTTTCTAGTGTATACGCATCCGCGGTTTGATTCCGTATATTTGTAGGTGAAGGTCGTTAATTTGCAACAACACAAGGCGAAATAGCACGTTGGGTTTATATCCATCATGTCGAACCTTACTGACGCTCCAAAAGCTCCTATGATTGTCTTGGCAGGAAATTCTCATTATGAATTAGCAGAACTTGTTGCTAAGTATGTAAAACGAGGGATGACAATTTGTTGTTGTCAACATTAAAGACAAAACCGTTTGCGTAAATTATAATCAAAAGAATCAGAATCAATCGATTTGTTATTGTTTATATATATATATACATACATACATATATATATATATATATATATATATATATATATATATATATATATATATATATATATATATATATATATATATATATGCACAATAAAATAAAAAAACAGAAAAAAATGTGTTCGCTTCAGTAACTTATATAAGGATTATTATTATAATAGATGATTATATCGAAACAAAATTATCATTTATAATAATTATTTAGTTTCAGACATCATTTTATCAGTAGAAAACTGTTTTTTTTCAGAGGTAAAGATTTTTCTTTTATATTTTTGAAAAGGTAATTAGCTCTGTCAAATTTGGTTTTAAGAATTAAAACAGAAATAAAAATAATTCAATTGTAATTTATTCTTAATTAATCACCTTTGCAGACGACTGGGTATACGGCTGGGTGATATGGCTGTGTTTCACAAAACAAATCGTGGTGAGTATACATTATTTGTTTTCTAAGAAGCATATAATGATATAGCAAATAATTATTATTTCTAAAACAGGATTTATCATTTATATTTTTAATATTCATTAGAATTTGTACCATTTTAAAACCGAAATTCTAAAAATTAATTTTATTGTACGATTTGTATCAATAATTTTGACATTAATGCGTTTCTTTCAGATGTAATCGGTATTTATTTTATATTACAAATGCTAAATTTTACATTTTAGAAGATAATTTGCACATGAAGAAAAACATTAAATGCAATATTTTGTACATAGTTTGTTATATTTAATTTTGATTTTCCTGTCATGTTGGCTAGCTTAATTTGCTACATGTATAATTATTAAATGTTTGTGAATGATAAATTGTATAACATAAATACAGTTAATAAATAAAGAAACCTATTTGATTATTTTGGGGGAGTGATGTATAACCATTTTAATGTAAATAAAACCTGTTGAGAGTGTGTCATTAAATAAAACAATTATTTCCTTATTTTATTATTTTTAAAATTGTTCTTTAATATTCACTCATTATATATTTATTTATTTATTTTTCAGAAACCACTGTTGAAATCAAAGAATCAGTTCGTGGTAAGGACATATACATTATTCAGACAGGAACAAAGTGAGTAAATAGCTTTTTAATATCTCTTCTGATAAGTTACTGGTTTACCATGTGATGTTAATTCTTACTGATGTTAATTCTTACTTTGTAAATAAACACTGGAATGGTACAGGATAAGAGCCAGTTGGTTGGAATGGAAAATAGCTTAACAGACATTCATAGAAGAATTAATCTTGAAAATATTTTGACACTACACATAGAAAACGTGTCATGATATACGTATCACTTGAAGTAAAAATGATAAACTATGGCATTAAAAATAAGATACAAAAACAGGCATCTCAGTTGCATATCAGTATCACATCTCTGATTTGATACATAACACACACATACACACACTGATATATGCATTATGCACACACATTACAAGTAATCACTCACTGTAATTTCAGTACTTAATGTTCACAAAAATACCAATTTCCAAACATTTTTAAGAGTATTTATAAACATTTTTCATTTCTTATTATTTTTCAGAGATGTAAACAATGACATCATGGAACTACTTATTATTGCCTACGCCTGCAAAACTAGCTCATGCAGAAACATTGTAGGTGTTATCCCCTACTTACCGTACTCTAAGCAGTGCAAGATGCGAAAGAGAGGCTCAATTGTCAGCAAGCTCATGGCTACAATGCTTGGGAAAGCTGGTAGAATTTTCATGTTGGCTGTGTCTTGTTCATTGTCTTTCCTCTCTAGATTTTGTCATAGAGATATTTTCATTAAGAAAAAATAAAATGTTGTTTGAATTATTATTACAGACGTTTTTCTATTACTGTTGTATTATCATTACTGTTGTTGTTGTTGTTGTTTTTATTATTTTGGTATTCCTGTTAAGTGTTAAAAATGCAGTTATTATTACTGTTATTATTAATATTTTATTATTGTTGCCATTATTATTATTTTATTATTATTGCCATTATTATTATTACTTTTGTTGCTATTATTATTATTCATTAATCATAATATTTATTTATTATTTTCAGAGATTTACATATATATTTATTACAATGTTTACAGAAGGAAATTATATAAAATACAAATGATTTATTGTAAGCATTAAATTTTAACATTCACCATTCATTGTGCTTAGAAAGGTTATAATAGATAAAACCAATTCATGTTTTGTTTGCTTTGTGAACTGTAACTAAAAATACTAAAATAAATTAACCCACATTTGGCCTTTACTGTTGCTGGTAACATTTACTACAGGCAACAATTACTATTTTATTTTTTACTGACTATTTATTTAAATGCTTTCAGATTTGTGTGAGTGTCTTTAATTTCAAACAACAAGAAATAAAAGTTAAAAGTATGCCATGTATATAATAAAATAATTTATATCAGTAAATGGATATTTTTGTTAGTTGTTCTCAGGATGACTTTGGACAAAATTGGTAGATTATTATTATATTTATTTTAAATACTGGTTTTGATAAAAGGGTACGTTATACACTTGAAGCAGCATTGGGATGTTGTTGGTTTTTTTTGTAATTTTTTGTTCTTGAATAATTTGTGATATAGATTGACAAATGTGTGTGTAGATAAACTAGATAGATAATTAGTTTCACAAGAATATGAATGCATCTTTTCAAAAAAAATTATATGTCAAATTGTAGAACACTTCAATAACATTGTACATTTTTGGACTGCATTACACACACACCAACTATTTTTTCAGATTTGATTAGGAATCATATTGACAACTGTATACAAATATCAATTTCTGTTGTATCTTTACTACTAGGATTACATCACATTATCACTATGGATCTGCACCAAAAGGAAATTCAGGCCTTCTTTGACATTCCAGTGGACAATCTGAGAGCATCTCCTTTTCTTATTGATTACATTAAAGAATTCGTAAGTTGTTAGATTGTCAAATATTATTAAACATAACAGTTAAAGAAACCTCAGTTAATTCTAGGTTACATTCTGAAAATACTAATATATTTTCAGTAACAAATTTGTTTTTCTTACTTGATTTTGGTTTGTGCTGGGTTAGGAAAACTAATTAGATGGGAATTTTTGGATTTATTTTTAATGTAACAACTGGAATTTCTGCAACAAACAGGAAACACACCAGATTAGTTTTGTACTAAATTCAGTGATTGGCAAAGTGACAGGTTAGATACCAGGATAAAGTTGCTTCAGCCATAATTGGATTTAGGTGTGCAGATATATTACAGTAGTTTCAAGAACTTAGATAAGTCTAATTGACATTATTTTTCAAGTTTAATTAAATGTATGTGCATAACTACATTATTGTTTATTACATCATGTAGAATTTCATTTATTTTCAAGATACCTGACTACAGAAATGCTGTGATTGTTGCCAGAAATGCTAACTCAGTAAAGCGAGCCACATCTTATGCTGAAAGACTTCGACTGAGCATTGCTGTGATTCATGGAGAAAGCAAAACATCAGAATCTGAAGAAGATGATGGGCGCAATTCACCCCCTCTGATAGATGGAGTCAGATCTTCAGGCAATGAATTTGGACTTGAGATTGTACCAGGTCTGTATGTTTTGGCAGTAATGGTAGTTTAAATCACTATCAGACAGTGAATTTGAAGTAGAGGTAGTTCAGCTTAAGAATCCTTTATCCAAAATTACAAAATCTGAAAAGCACCAAAATGCAAAATGTTTTCAAGCTGAAGTGATACTTTGAAGTTTTCTGATGTCTTTAAAAAAAAACAAAAAAATTCATGTTGTGCACAGAATTATTAAAAATATTGAATAAAAATACCTGCAAACTATGTGTATAAATTGTATGTGATATATAAATTAATTTCATTTGAGTTGTAAATAATTTTTTCAGGCTATCAGTTTCAGTTCCAAAATTCTAAAAATTCTGAAATCCAAAATATTTTCATTTCCAAACATTTTGAATAAGAGTTCCTGAACATGTATTAGGTTTGTGATTGTAATAGCAGTTAAAATGAATTTGCTATTTGAAATATACTTCCATTCACTGAATGTTCTAATTGTCTCTGTTAGGCACATCATTCAAGACATTATTAATGTGTTTAGGAGATTATTTCTGACCTAACACTGTTCAAGTTACATTTGGATAAAGTCAGTAACAGGGTTTGAACCCATTCTCTTCTAATCTTAATGCTGAGTGTCTAAGGCTGCCTAATCACTGTGACATGTAAATTTAGATACTAATTTATACTATCCAAGGAATATTGCAGTAATGTAAATAAGCAATTGTAGTGAGTTGTTTATCAAAATGAATTATACATAGTAAACAGTTTAGTATTTTTCAGTGAATGTTTTTTTTATATATTTTATTCAACTCTTTTTAAAAACTTTTAGACTGTTAATTTAAGATTAATAATTTGCACTAATTTCAGTTTCATTTAAAAAGGCATCAAATAAGTATCAGATAAAGCAATGAAAAAATAAAATAAATATCCACAAATTAAAAATACACAAAGGCATAACCTAAAATAAATGTGTGATTTTTAAAAAATGATTCTGGATATATGCATTAATAAACTTATTTGTTTTTCTCCAAAAAAAATCTTTTCAGTTTTGCAAGCCAAAGAAAAACCACCTTTGAATGTAGTTGGTGATGTTGGAGGAAGAATAGCTATTATAGTGGTGAGTTTAGAAACTGCCCAATTTTCAGCAGTTGTGTAATGGTTAACACTTATTTTTCATTTTCAAAATTTTTAATACTAAATTTTTATAACAAGAATAAAGTCTGAAATTTAAATTTAAAACGACTGTCTTTAATTTCATGATTGGTATTAAATTTCATTTATTTTAGAGAATACGTTACAAAATACTGTTGCATTTCACCTAACATTAACTTTACAGTATAACAGATAAGTGAAGAATTTTTGGTAAAAAAATAGTCCAGCATTGTGATCAAGTAAGACTATAGCTTTTTGATCTTCCTTGTTATGCAGCTGTTTACCTTGTTCTGTAATGCTTTTCATGGTTTCAGGATGATATGATAGATGATGCTGAATTATTTGTCCAGACAGCTAATGCACTGAAGGTGAGGGGAGCCTACAAAATCTACGTAATGGCAACACACGGCCTCATGTCTTCAGATGCCCCAAGACTTATTGAAGATTCTTGTATTGATGAGGTAAATATCACCTCCAGAATTTTTGTCTCTGTTTAAAGACTGATTTTACTTAGTTTTATTATATTTTTAGTTGCCATGTATGTTTGTGTATATAACAGGAAATTGTGTATATGCATGTATAAAATCTTGTAAATAAATAAATTAAATAAAACAACATACAACATTAGTTTTATCAGTTTGAATACAAAATACTGAACAAAATACATACATGTGCAGGGTTTTTTGTTTGTTTTTGTTAAATAAATTTTCAAAATATTAATTACCATTATTATTTTAATGTTTTATTTTAGGTTGTAGTCACTAACACAGTTCCACATGAAGTTCAGAAAATGCAGTGTCACAAAATCAAAACCGTTGACATCAGCATCATGCTAGTTGAAGCCATTCGCAGAATCCACAATCGAGAGTCAATGTCATTCCTCTTCCGTAACATCGGCATGGATGACTAGCTAGTATGTTTTGTCCCTCATTCATATTATGGATTGTTTGCCTGTACGTGTGAGTCTAGTGATCATTGTAGCATTAAAATGTAAATATGAGTGTTGACTGGAACTATTTCGTTGGTAGGAAGAAACTGGGTGGTGTCACATAAACATTTAAAAATGTACAAAACAAATAATAATTTATCAAATATTATGTTCTATTTGGAAAAAATAAACAGATGGTGTTTCCTTACACAATATATAAATCAGAAAAAATTATTATTATTATTATTATTATTATATTTATTATTATTTTTTAAAGTAAATAAGTAGATATTATTGTAATATGATGTACATGTAAAACTAAATCCAACATACACTGGTATGTAATTGTTGTTACTACATGTAGTTTGTATAGTGTAAACTTAGGCAACAGAAAAGTCGTAAATGCTTACTGCAGATAAATGAGATATCATATTTTGTGTAGTAATTAAAACAAACAAGTGCTGTTGAAGTGGATGGATGTTCATTTTATTTATTGTTTCAGAATGTAAAGAAGTGAAGAAAGAAAATTTCAAATATTCTACATCTAAAAATATAATTACAAGTTTACAGGAAAACTTGCATTTATTTCTTCTTTAAGAAATCTCAGACAAATTTAATTTCATATGCTGCATAATATAAAACAAATCCAGTACATATTGAATGTTTATAATTTTGATATTTTGGCAGCTAAATAATTATATATTTTTGTTTTTGTTAATGTTCATAAAGTTATAATTTAAACAATGTGAATTTGACCTTGGTGTTGGTTTTTGATTGATAGTAATTAACAGAAAAAGAGACTGCCTGTCAGAAATGTTATTTAGTGGCAGATGTTTTTTTTTTTTTTTTTTTTTTTTGCCTTTTATATGATTGTTATTAATGTTTTATAATTTTTATTATGTTTCTTTTTTATTCCACGACAATTTGTTTTAAATGATGGCCTTTTGTTACATCATTTTAAATGAATTTTTTTGTTAAATATATGAACTTGTTTTGTACATAGTCAGAGATTCCACCCCACCATCATTTACATCTTGTGAAATTATCAGTAGTAATCAACATAATCATTTTAATTTCAGTTGATGGTTATCAAAAGTAAAGCATTTATTTAGAAGAAATAAACAATGTAGAACAGTAACATCAAGGGTTTTATTTTTCAGCATAATGGGTAATTTCAGTGAAAACAAATATCCTGTTAAATATGGTTGAATGCCAAGTTCTAACAATGCCAGAGGTGTTTTGTTAATGTATAATTCTAATGCACTCTGATGGTTATAAGTATATTGATCACTGACTTATGTCGGTGAACAATGGTGTGGTGTAATATTTTTTGTGAGGTGCTAAATAAGAATTTCAGGTTATTTTAAGTCAAAATCAAATAAATATTTACATAAATTTTGTATGTGATTTTGATTCACATTATTATTTCCCTTTACTGTTAGTATGTCATGAAAATTTCAGTGATTTCTGTTCTGCTAATTGGAATTGTCAACAACAATGTAAATAACAGAATTATTCTGAAATAAAAAAATATAAAACAGTTTTCATACATTTAGTCTTTAATATTTTTAAAATATATTAATAAGCACTGATTTGTATCAGTGGAAAATGTTAACATCGTTCACTAAAAACTTACCACTGAGAATATAAAATTAAGAAATACAATGCTTAAACACATCTGATGATTTAACAATTGCATATGCATAGCAGTGTTACCCCAGCACCAAAAATAAAAACAATCTAGAACCAAGGTGAATTCTGGTTTTAGTATTGAGAGTGATTATACTGCATCAATGAGGGAAAAAAAGATTAAAAAACCCCATTTTCATAAATATTGTTTGACAAAAAAAAAATGGAAGGAGCAAGCTGGATGTACTATAACAAATCAATACATAAAGAAAAAATTCACTTTTGGCAGTAATATTGAAGCACAAAATTCTTTATTTTTTCTTGATTATTCATTCTGTTGGTATTATTCAAACCTTTTATTATTTCTGAATTAAAATAAATAAAGAACCGCACTGTCATCTTATTTCCATCACATGAACAGAGCCATTTTCTTGTCCAGCTATTAGGTGACGCTTTGACAAATGTAACGACAAATGTAATGTGACTGAGGAAGATAAGCTAACAAACTGCCATAGTATTTATCCCAGAGTAACACATCCCCTTCTTAAACAAAGGCAGCCATTATCTTTTCATTCTTAAATAAATGTAACTGTTTTGAACATCCCAAATATTTATTTTCAGTCTACTGTCAGTTTGTTTATAGAGAGGAATGATAAAAAAATAAATATAGATTTTCTTAATTAATTTGCTTTCAATTACCTTTGCATTTTTTCACTGTGCCTGTCAAAATGAAATAATAATTTAAACATCTGTGTTGATGGAACTGCACTGTCATCTTATTTCCATCACATGAACACAGCCATTTTCTTGTCCAGCTATTAGGTGACACTTTGACAAATGTAATGACGTGGAATGGGATTGAGGAAGATAAGCTAACAAATTGCCATAGTATTTATCCCAGAGTAACACATCCCCTTCTTCATCAATGGCAGCCATTATCTTTTCATTAACCACTGGATTTTTGAAGCTGAAACAACAACAAAATTAATATTAAAGCAAATAATTATTCAGTGATTATGTATCCATGGTTGTTTGAAATGGAGAGAAATATTTTAGCTGAAAGAGTTTCAAGGAAAATAATTAAATTTTATGCATCTAAAATGCAAGGTCCTTTCATAATCAGAAGATTTATCATAATATTTGTTCATGTAATTCTGATCTTAATATTTAAAAAGTTGTTTCAGTAAGCCAAAAAAAGAATAACAAAAATTATAATATGTGGTAAAATCATTCTCAAATATTCGTAATTGTTTTGAACATCCCAAATATTTATTTTCAGTGTACTGTCAGTTTGTTTCTACAGAGGAAGGATAAACGAATAAATATAGATTTTCTTAATTAATTTGCTTTCAATTACCTTTGCATTTTTTCATTGTGCCCATCAAAATGAAATAATAATTTAAACATTTGTGTTGATGGATTAACAGCTAAGAAACTTCCTGGATTTTGTTTATGTCTATTCATGACGAGCAGAAACAAGAAGCCCTGCAATGTTAAGATACTGTATTAATGTTTGCCAAAAATATTAAAATTGCTTGACAGTAAGATATTAAAATAAATGAAAAATAAAGTGCTATATTTACATCTGAAGTAAGAAATAGTAATAAATGGAAATAATATTTAATATGTATTTTGTGAGCATTAAATAAGAGTTATCTAAAACTATTTTCTTGTATAAAATATAGTACCTCAACAGACTGGACACTTGATATTAAAAGTGGACTTGGAAAGATTTGAGAAATATCTATTTGTGTCAGAAGTGACCCAACTTCATGATTCCTGAAAACAAAGATTAATTAGTTTAATATTTATATTTCCAAATTCTTCTGTGTTTGTGTATAATAATGATGGTAATGCATTTTTAATAAGTTATATTCTCCAAAACTCTAGATTAAACTGCATTGTCATTAATAAATTACTGAACAAATGATACATGATACAGTAATGAGTTTCAAAAACAACAGATTAAATCTTTTCACAATTACACTGCAAGACAAATATAGAGAAATAAAATATCTGAATTTTTCTTAGATTTATCCTCATGTATAGTTGATGATAATGCACAAAAGTTAAAAATAAATTGTTAGCAATATTAAATATTTCTTTTTCTTCTTTTTTGAATTAAGAATATAATATGTCCTCAGATTATACCAGACAAGGATGTTGGAGTTGGAGGAAAGACCAACAAGAGCAAGA
Source organism: Chrysomallon squamiferum (assembly GCA_012295275.1). NCBI lineage: Eukaryota > Metazoa > Mollusca > Gastropoda > Neomphalida > Peltospiridae > Chrysomallon > Chrysomallon squamiferum. The sequence goes on from CM022679.1 coordinate 10,650,286, forward strand.
TCTAAATCTTCAACAGTAGATAAACTAAGAAGATTTTCTTTGGTGTTTTCTAACTTCTGTTGTGATTGTACTTCATTCAGGTCCTCACTGAATGAATGTTTTTGAAGAATTGTTGTACTGGACTGTCCATAGGAAATTATTATTTGATCATACTTGAGTGGACAACACAGCAATCTATTTCTTGAAAAAAGAAATTATATATATTTATTTTATTATTATTTTTTAAATTGTTTTTTAACAATAAAAAAATTACATACCCCCACTTCCCAAACCACAAGAACAACACAAAATTTTTAAATTTAAATTTCAAACATGACAGAGTAATGTAAACTAAATCTGTAGAATTTGTTTTATCTAAAATGAAACAAACATTTTGATTTTAATACCTTTTGAGAAACCTTTAAATAATAACACTGTGATTCTTATGTTTGAAGGTGCATAATAAATGATTTTTTACAATAATCTTCAAAATTTGAATATATGACTTTTAGAATCATAAAATTTATTAAACTCCTACTTTTTTGTCAGAACGATTTTCAAATTGTCATGTTTTATCCAAAACAGTTGAAAGTTTATCCTTAAAACTTTATTTGTATTTTAACTTACTTGGTGAAGTTTGTGATAGGAAACTCAATAGTGAGTTGACTGGTTTCTCCTGAATGCATGTCATAAACAAATAACAACACCCAAGGAAACATCTCATCCTTGCGTCCTGAGATAAGCAATGCAGACTTGGTTTTGTGAGGTAACAGACACAATTTTTCTGCACAACAACCCTGACAGATACATTTGTAACAGAGGTTAGATACAGATTTGATAATGCATTAGACAATATATTCCTCAATTAACAGCAGGGGATACAGAGACAAAACACTTATTAACCAATATGATATTTTTGCAGAAACTCAACTTGTACTTACACTGTAACAGTATGTTATTAAATATATATCTAAAGACATCTTTAATAAGATATTTTTATGGAATATTATAACATTATTTAATAGCTAATAAGTGATACACACACACACAGAGATTTAATATATAACATGAATTAAAAAACAAACACAACTAAAAAGAATTAAATTAAAAATAAAACACTTTTCTACAATTAACTGTTATTAACATGCACTCTTTTTAATTTTTTTTATCTGACTACACAAGGATCAAAACAAATATATGTTATTATTATTTTCTTAAATATGCTAAATGTTGCTGAAAACAAATCCATTAATTTTGTAATTATTAAATTTATATTTTCATACCAAAGGCAATAACCAATCCAGCTCATTGTTCCAATCATTTTTTTCATCTGCAGTCCACAGACTTAATGTGTATTCTGAAATGCACGCCACAAACATAATATCTATATTACTGGACCTCACTATGCTTGAGATAACAGAGATAACAGGCTCATCCTTTCCTATCTGAAATTAAATTGTGAAAATATCATTCATACATAATTTGAAAACTGAAATTTATATGTTTAACATACTGCTACAAAATAGAGAGTAACAAGAATAACAAATTAGGGATAAACTGTTTTGATTTTATTTATTTAATTTGCTGGAAAGGGTTGAGGTTTTTAAACTAAAACCATTTTTCATAAATATAATCTGTACAAATTAAATAAAAGTTTTTGCCTTTTGAAAAAACAAACAAACAAACTATAAATTATTATATAAAAATATATAATTTCAATGTACCTGAAAAGATGATAAATGTCTTATGCAACCTTTTCCTTGGACATCTGTATGTTTTGTTGTACAGTTTGGTTCATAGGTGTCAGACAAGGTTTCTGATATACTCTGAGATGATAAGCAAGTCTCTGCAGAACTTTCAGCTGACAAACCATCATTTGGCAAAGCAGCATCACCAAGAAATGATCCTCTGTTTGGGCTTAAGATAGAAAATTCATTAGTTTCAGATGTACGTTTTGAATCTTTGCAAGCTGTGGCCACTGCTATATTTTGTTCTGATGTACTTGATGGAGTAATATTTGTAGAAGTTTCTGTGTTTGGAGGACAACTGGGTATCAGTTTACCAGGTTCTTCAGAACTGGTGTCTGCAGGATGATCATCTCCAGTCAAAACAGTTTGAGATAATTTTCTGTCTTTGCTACATATAATTTCCTTTTCAAATACTTCATCTTCTGCAGATGATGTTTTATCTGGAAACACATTTCCTTGATTCTGATGGTTAATGGTTGGAATATTTTCACTTGAATCAATCAAGTGGTTTGCTTCTTCAGCCACATTGAACGGAAAGTCCAGCTTATCTTCATTTAATAAATCTTGTGAATATAATTCTTCTGAACACTCCTGCCCAGGATTTTGGTTCTGAACATTTAGCAAATGTTTCATATCTAATTCAGAAACTTCAGCTTGAAATCCTTTTCTGCATTTTTCGTGCAAGAGATAATCAAACTGAATTTCTGGAAGAAAGAATTCTTCCTTATTCTTTTGTCTTTTTGCTTCATCTACAAGAAACTGAAAGAGAGATGAAATAATCAGTGCTTTTCTACTTCTGTAAGTTCTCCTCATTATCTGATGCTCTGACTGGGATGAAAAACCTGTAGAATTACTGTCACAAGAAGATGTTGATGAAGCTATTGGACTATTAGGTCCACATCTTACATTACCAGTGCTAGGAGATGTTATCCTGGGTGATTTTCTTGGAATAAAGATACCTGGCTGCCTCTTTCGACGACGGCTGGAAATTTTCAGGCACTCTGACTTATGTGCTTCTTGATCTGACAGGAATGACTGAGATAGTTCCATTTGTGAAGATGGAATCACATCAACATGGTCTGTAAATGAAGGATTATTTTCAATTTTCTTTTGCTCCTGTGATTTGTGTTGTTCTAAACTATTAATTGTATCCTCACTGCAAAGTAATTTTGTTTTTTCATGATTAAAGTTACATATTTGAGAATGCTGCTCACAACTGACAATATTTTGAGATGTTTTATTATCATCATTCTCCAAATAGTCAACAGTCTGAGAACAGACTCTTTTGGCACTATCTTTTAATCCACATTTTAAAATGAGATCTGCATCAGAAATGTTGTGTTGGATAGATAGAATACTTGATTTTCCCTCCTTCAAATGTTTTGGTATTTGTTTGTTCTGGGTTCCTTGATTTATCCTTACATGACACTACTGGTTTCAGCAAACTCTGGCTTGAGTTACTTTCACTAGTATCAGAATCTTGAGATTCAAAATGAGGACTTTCATTTCCATTGCCCTGCACAACAGTAATTTGTGAACTAACACTGCTTTGTGTATCTAATGTTTTGATATTACAAACCTGATCAGAATTTTTAATATCTTTTAAAACCATGAATCCTTCATCTGAAATATTCCTATCAGATACTGTTCTTCTAAAGTTGGCTAAATTTAACATTTTCATCTTTTTTTTACATTTGAAGTCACTAAAACTGTTACTTCTACGTCTTTTTCTTCTTACTAACACACTTTTTGATTCTTCAGAATTAGAAGGTAATGAACTAAAAACAGTATCACATCTGTGGGAGCAATCTGAGAACTTCTGATCTAGTAACATATGCTGATTACAAGAATTATTTACCAAATGGGATTCATTACACTCAAGATTTTTCTTTCCTGAGACAAGAGGATTATTTCTATTGGACTCAGGAGAAGAAATTATTTCTATTTCTTCTGATATGCTAAATCTATTTTCTCTTTCCTTTGTAGGACTGATAAATGTTTTAACATTTTCTGTTTCATTAGTTTTATCTGCAAGATGTTTTTCTTGAATATCTTGAGGTACAGCAAGTGTTTGACTCTGAACCAAACATTTTATTTGTCCACTTTTGTTATCAGTGTCATGACTGATACTCTGAAAATGAATGTCATCTGATTTTTCAGTGGTAACATCAAGATATTTGTTAGTACTTGTCAGATTATCATTGTTTTGAACACTGGGAATTTCAGGAGATGGCTTATCTTTTGAATGCAAAGTCTGTGACTTTACAAAATCATCAGTGTACTGTGTTTCAGAATGTAAATTCAATTGTAAATTAGTATCTTCATTTTGTGACTCTATATACCAGTGTTCCTGTGAGCTATCATTCTGAAGGCCATATCCATCAAGCTGAGTCTTCATACTAACAAAAGAGGGAGTAATTGCCAAAGAATCAGTTAAAAATGTATTAGTGTATTCAGTTTTGTTTTTCAATTTTATTATATTTTCATCATCACTAACAACAGGACATCTAAAATCTGCATTATTTGTTGGAACAATAATTTCTGAATTTGATGATAGGCATTCTGTAACAGCTTCTGATGTGGGACTACTAATTTTCTGGGAAAATGTGGTATTTTCTTGATTTTCTTCAACAGTTTTGGGATTATAACAATGTGAAGACCTTAACATTAAATCAAATTTTGTTTTCAATAATGATTTTTCTTTGGCTTTTATCTGTATATTTTCTTCGTCTTTAATATTTACTTCAGGACTGGAAAGAGAAATTGAATTGTTTTCTGTTTCTGTAAATTTTCTTTTATTATAGGTCTTTTCATTTTCAGTAATTACATTACTCTGTGACTGAATAGAGCTCATTAACTCAATGGCTTTGTCATCTTCACAATTCACTGTCAAATCAATACACTTTTTGCTGTTAGTTTCTGAAGTATTGATGTGAATACCTGATTCTTCTCCAGAAAGATTAAATGTTGATGTTGATGACCTACTGACTGATTTCTCAGTTAATGAGAATTTACTAAAATCATTTTGAGACTGTTCTTCTCTTTTCAGTTTATCTTGTTCTGCAAGTTTTCGTCTAACATATTCTTTTGCTTTTTCTGATCTTCTGGCCTTCTGAAATATAATAAACCATTTTTTAAAAAGGGATAAAATACAAAAAAAAAAAAAATAATAATAATAATGTACTTTAAAAATCCACATTAAGAATATGAATAATAAAACAAATTTTAAAAAAGTAATACTTGTTTCGTTGTTAATAAAGGAAAATAATTATTGTTATAAGTTAACATTTAATGAAATAATAATTATATAATTTATGGCTGTGATAATTATCATTTATTTGCATTAATAAGATTTACTAAGAAAAAAAAGTTTCTTTTCAACAGGTGTTAAATTTGATAATAAAAAAATATTAGGTCAGAAATAAAAAGAAACCAGTTCACTGAAGCTTTATTTCTTACTTTGAGTTTTCTCTGTTTTTTGGCAAGTTCATTTTTCAGAAGAAGCAATTGTTTTAACAGCTATAAAATAAATCAGCAGTGGATAAAGCATAATAATATATTTTTGAAAGAAAAACAAAATAATGTACAAACACACACACACACACACATAAACAATAATTATATTAATAACAGTAGCCATTAACCATATATGCAAATATTTAAAAATTATTAAATATAAAAATTATAACAGAATTTAAAGATAAAAAATGTAATTTCATTTAATGTATAATTTTAAAATGTCAGATTATTTCAGGACTTTTAGAAATATTTATATAAGTATTTCATAAAAGTAAAAAACACACATAATAATCAATATCGAATAATAAAGAATTTTCTTACTTCCCCTTGATCCTGTTGCTTCAAAATGGCATCACTTTCCATTTTATTTAACTTGTGGAATAAATCAATCTAAATCTGCAAAAAAATAAAAAATAAAAAAAGAAAAAAAATCATAAAATTCTATTTTAAAAATGGGCACAATGAAATTATTCTACCGTATTTTAGTGATTTACTTTAAATTATAATTAACAGTCAAACATTATAAAGTTGAGGAAGCCCCAGGAATATTAACTAATGTAAAACTGAAAATAAGTAAAATAATAAATAAATAAATAATACCTTTCTGTTTCTGTAATAATAATTAAAATCATACAATCAACAATGTGATAAAAAGTTGTGGTTTAATCTTTATTTAATTTAAAAGGATTACTGGGGAAAAGATAAGACTTATATGTGACCTTCACAACTTATAGAGCATAATTTATAAAGTTACAGTTTAACATTTTAAAATTTAAGAAACATTAAAATGAACCAGCAGCTTGGCAACTGTTCATCAACGTCGTCATCAGAATAATTATTTAGTCATTAAATGATTAATGATTTAATCAGACCAATCAATGACTGATGGAGACAATTCATTGACAGTCAGTGATCAGTTTCATTTTTTCATTTGTTATTGTTTAGGAATGAGTTCCAGTCTTTTCCACACCTGACTTAAAAGAAACCATGATAAAAGATGATGCATTTTAGAACTCCGAAACCTGACTTCTGCATTTTGTTTTTGCCGCTCGGACAAATACGGAAATTAACTTATTACTTCCGGTATGCGCAGGAACTACGAAGGCTGTCTGTGTGTTTGTAGGAGATGGATCGCAAATGATGTCCAATTTCTGATACGATAAGTAAAATTTGAAGCGGTCTCAGTGTGTTATGTTACAAATCTGTATTTATGGAAGAAAACTGTGCACAAAACAACACTTCAATGGGTCCTTTGGTTCCATAAATAATGTGTACTGCCGTGAGCGTAAACAACTCGCCTCGGCCTGTCAATTGTGGTTCCAAAACATATGATTATTTACTGAAATTTTTATTGGTTGGTGATAGTGATGTCGGAAAAGAAGAATTATTGTCCGGCATGGACGACGGAGCCTCTGAATCGCCGTATGGATACTCAAGTAGTGGTGGGTATTGTGAATGTTACCTTCTATTTTAGAATCACATAATCATTTTGTTCCATATTAATCTTATACTGTACACAACACAGTACAGTGTACTCAGTAGACTGAGTACAATTCAGTAATGAATTGCAACTTACAATTGGTACTATTACTGTTAGTATGAGTAAGTAGTTTACAAATGAATTCAGCAATCACTTTGCTTACTAATTTAGTAGTTTTTATCATACTTTACACTATCTGTATGTTTCGATGCTTGAGAAAATATTTTTATTTTATATTCATAAAACCATTAGATATAAGATGCATTTGAGTGCATTTCAGAACAGCTTTCAGGGTATTTTGTTTTAGAAGTGGAGTGTATGAATTGTGTTTGATTTACATGTGTGCTTCATTAAGATAATTTAAGAGACATTATTTATTTTTTGTTTAGATATTATTGATAAATTCTACATTTTCTGTTCATTCAAATCTGAAATTGAAACATTAATTGATTGAAAATGTCACTTAATTGTGAGAATAATTTGCTGTCTCAACATTTTCAGCCATCAGTTTTAACATATACCCTAATTGATTAGTAAATCCAGTTAATTGTACCATTAGAATTACATTGAATATAGTCTTTTACTGGCCAGCTAATTACCTCAAGCATACTCCTTAATTTTTTAATATTAATTACACAACATTCTATATTTAAAAGTTAAAGAAAACTAATCTATTTTTAGCAGTATGTCACACATAACTGACGCATTGATATTTATAATGCTTAGAAATAAAACAGAACTACATTTAGATGTAATTATTACATGCTGTTTTATCATATATATTTTCATTTGCACATTTGGTATTTTCATCATTTTGATCAAAGTTTCATAAAATTGTAATACTAAATACATGTTTTAGCTTTTGATCCAACAGATATTCAAATACTTTTTTTATTTTTTTTTAGTTTATGTTAATATTATGTTTTCTAATTTTCTAATTTTCTAAATCATTCTAAGATTGATTAAATCAGTTTCAAGCCATGTATTATTATTATTATTTATTGATTATTTTCTTTTCTTCATTTAATTTTATTACTATTAAGTATTACTGTTACAGTTACTATTATTAGTAGCAGTATTTATTTATTTATTTTAATATCTTTAATATTACTGATTTCAAACTTTTATAGCACATCATTCCATTCTCACTCATTATAACATATTGTACTTTTGTAAATAACTGTGCCAAGAATAAATATATTATTTTAATTTACATTTGCCACACCACTGACAAATGTTTCATTAACTAATAAATAGCTTCAGTCTAACTGAACTTTCAACACACATGAATCTGATTAGGTTTGTGGGTTTTTTCACGGTTGTAGTCACATAATTATAACACACTGTAAACAGTTATTAACCTTGTTTATTGTACTACTAGATGTTTGTCAATAAAAACATGAAAACACTGCTACTCACAGTAAGCAGTAGTCGGATGCTAATCAGTATTATAAATAGCCTGTTTACATTTTTGTGTATGGCATGGTTTACAAATGTCCACACTGTGTAAATAGAAAATGATAATTTTGTTGATTTCTGTCATCATTAATTATATTGTTAGATTTATCACTGATAAATAAATTCAGTTTCTCTATCTAATAATAAACAGCTCATTCTGGCATCAGTTCATTATTACTGAGGCCAAATTAATCGGACTACTGTATGAAAAATATCATTATGAATATAAATATGTATAACTATATTAACATCGAAACAGTATAATTAAAGAGATGCAATTTTTTGTTTATCTACTTGTTTATTTATGTGTTTGTGTTAATAAGGATTTGGGAATTTGCCTGTCCATAGCCAGATACCAAGTTCAGTAGGTCAAATGAAACAAGCATTCTTCTGTTTACTGTAATATACATTTTCATTTGTACATGCATATCCATGATATACATATGTAGATTAATGTTTACTTTATACATTTTACTAGGAAACAAACATTTTATTAGTCTGTCACTCAGAAGAGCAACTGGTTTCTTCAAACAATTAAATTTATGCATGTAACATGCTCTGTTACTGTAAAATTGTAATATATACATTTTTATTTGAATTTGTATATTCACATAGGTATGTCAGTTAATGTTTGCAGTATACATTTTACAAGGAAACAACATTCTGTTACTTAAAATATTTAGTCTGTCAGTCATTTCAGTGACAGTTAATAAGAACATTTTACCCAGCTGAAAGCGTGTATAGTGTATTTTAAGGTAGAGAAGTGACAGTTTTTTTTCAGACAAATGTTGTTGTTTTGTGGAAATGAGATGGCTTTAAAAGTTTAAGAAACATTTTTACTGGTAAAATGCAACATTTAATTTGACACCATTTATTTATTTACTTCTTCTTCTTTTTTTCTTCTTCTTCTTCTTATTATTATTACTCAACAGCAGTATAATAGAAGTATTTTTGTTTAAAACTCATACACACCCACCCATACACATACATTATTAGCTAAGTATATATGAAGTATTAATACAATTTAGAAAGCGAATAAAAAGATGTTTTAATATCTTTCAATTTTGTATGTTACTCAGTTTGTTGACATGACTCATGTTTACATGTAATTTATGTCTTTCCACACATATGAGCACATAGGATTTGATACTGGACAAAGTAATGAATAGTGTGCTTGCTAACAGATGTGATGGCTATAGAAAACAGATAATATTAGCAGTGAAATTGTATTTTGTAAAAAGAAAAAAAGACATCTCAAAATGTTACACAATAATAAAGAACATAAATACTTGAGTTTTGTTTGTTATTTTAAATTATTGATATTTTAAACTTTTATATTCAAACTTGGATTTTGTTACATGGAGACTTAACACTAGATAAAGAAAACGAATTTATTTCTAACATTCCCAGTCAAGTTTATTGATCTTGAACTGTAAAGTAAATAGAAAAATAGAAAAATAAAACAAAAACAAATTAAAGAAAATATCTTGAACTTTGAAGACACATATGCTATTTATCATTATTAATAATGAGAAAGAACAGAAATCCCTAACATGAATTGAATGATAAGTATAATGACAAAAGTAAATTACTACAATAAAAATTAACATGATTATGACCCTCTGTTTATAGTATATGGATGTTGGTAAACAGTGTATAAACAAAAATGTAAACAGGCTGTTAAAATACTGATTGCCATCTTGACTACTGCTTATGTTGAGTTGAATGTTTTTTATAATGTTATTTACAAACTTCTAATGGTTCTGCTAACAATATGTTTTTAATAATTTGTTGATAGTCCTGTTATAACTTTGGTCAAAAACAACTTTTTTTTTTTTTTTTTTTGCTACTGGATATTTTACTTGTTGATCATTCTATAAAATATATAAAGTTTAATTATATCAAAATATTTTTCTATTTAGAACAAATGAATAAACAAAACAGATGTTTTTTTTTTTTTTGCATTTTGCAAAGACTGATTTGAAGCTGTGCATTTAAATTTAAAAACATTTTTTTTTTTTCATGTACATGTATACAATAAATACCAGTTAATTTTATAATGAACATATTTTCTAATGTATGTGCTAATAATTATTTGTATTTACATGTTGTTGTTGTTTTTCTCATTTTCTATATATTTATTTGAATTTTGTAAAATTCATTTCAGGTATTGATTACAAAACAACAACTATACTTCTAGATGGCAAGCGAGTAAAACTTCAGTTGTGGTACGTTTATATATAAAATAAAAACCTTTTCATTTAAATAGTTTAGTTATGAATTTCCCTGTTTAATGTGCAAGTTAAACAAGTTTATTTATTTATTTATTTATTTATTTATTTATATTCAGTCTAACTCAGTAAGTGATGTATAATATGACTCAGTGAATTAAATTAATCTCTCTTTCTCTCAGTCTCATAAAGAACAATATCAGTTTTCATTATTAATGCTATAATTTATATATACTTAAATTTTTAAGCAAATCAGATTTTAAAAGTTGCACTGAAAGCATTTTTTAAAATAAATAAATAAATAAATAATGAATTGCTTATTTTTTTAATATATATATTTAAATTAATTAATGGAAAATTTTATTTTACAGGGATGCTTCGGGTCAGGGCAGATTTTGCACAATATTAAGATCATACTCAAGAGGAGCTCAGGTACATTGTCATATTTTTTATTATTATTATTTGTAAGGGAAATTATAACACTTTTTATGTTTTTTTTTATTTCATTATTTATTTTTATTTTATTTTATTTTTTTAATATCATTTAATGTGTATTTATAAATTATTTTTTACTTTTTTAACTTAGAACTTATTTTGATCATAATTCTGAAATTGTAATCTATATTTAACAAAATGTTTATTAATTATTTGTGTTTATCTGTCAGCATTACACAGATTAGCCCTTCAGGTATTAAAATTATTTTCTTTTAAAAAAACTGAGACAGCCAAAAAAAAAAAAAAAAAAAAAAAAAAATTAGAGCAAAAGTGTATATTAAAAACATTTAAACTGTTGATGTCATTAACATCTGTCATTATCAGTTAAGTGGATAAACCTTGAGGGCTTCAAGCTCTATTAGCCTCATTAGTGATTACTGAACAGAACTAACTAATAAAAAACAAAAAAACAAAAAACAGCATTATTATACATTTAAGTAGAAAATACAAAAAATTATGGTTGTGGTTTTATGTTTCATATTTTATGGCATGGTTCTTTGAATTCCTTGTATTTATAATTAACAGCATTTGGGCCAACAGGTGTTCTGTTGTTAATTCAAGAACCTAAAGCAATGATACCTAATAATGCAAATCATTCCTCTTAGATGTGTTAATAAGTATATTTCCCATTCTGATTAATCTATGATGAATGATTATCACAGACCACAAATATTCATACAAAAGTTATCTTGCTGCTAATTGATAATTTTCTATTGATTGGCAGCAAATTTCTTTTGACTTTAAATACATAAATACACTTAGACATCATTTACTGAATTCATAAACCTCTGTTTATGTGACAGAAGTTATGTTTATTTCTTAATTGCCAGAAAGAAAAATAAGTAAAAAAAATAGCCAGTGTAACAGCTGTATAAATCATCAGAGATGTACTCATCAAATAAACCTGTTTTTTATTTTACTGTTTATATCTGCACTAGTTTTAGCATTTTGGTTAACAAGTATTTTTGTGATAGAGAGGCTAACCTAAAAACAATAAAAATAAAAATGAAAAAACTGATGAAGAAACCCAACATAGGTTATGCATTATTAAAAATGTATATTTAAATTGAATACATGCATGTGGCAGTGTCTGTCAGATCAGTTAAGTGTTTCATACATATTTCAGTCCACTGAAAAAGTTATATATGTTATGCATGATTATTTAATATACATTTCTCTGGCAAATTTCTCTAACAGATATTGACAGAAACAGCTACCAAAAACACATCTGCATTTATGTATATACACATACGGACAAACACACTTACACTCACACTTGTATACATATCAGCACATATAGACACACACAAAAAAAAATGTTTTACAATATTCCTCTTATACCTTGTTACATGTATACTGATTTTGAGTTTTAATGGTGTATGGCTTTCATCTTGCACTAACATTTCTATCACTGTCAGAGAGTGTTGATCAGGTAAATTTCAGTGGCTTTGAGCTTTATTAGCTTCATTACAGTCAAGTGTTTGCATCTGGAAACTGTTAGTAACACTGTTACACTATACACACAAATACTGAAGCTCACATTTACCACACCGTTAATAAGTGTATGTAGACTAACAACAGAGACGGATAGAATAGAAAAATGTCAAACAACCAGTTAACAAAGGCTGCTTTGTGCTGTAAAAATGCATATGATTTATGTGCAGCAGTGAAGCAGATCATCAAAGACTAACATGTTATATAATATTTAGAAAAATAAATATGTAGGCTACTTGGTTTTAGTTTATAATGATACCAACAAAAATCATTGTTATATGAAAGATCTAAATGTTAAAGAATAATATTTTGTTACAACAGATGCATATATATGTCTGTGCACACATACACATGCACATGATCAACTAGACAAATATCTTGAAGATACAAGTACATAAAAACAACAAAAAAACTTCTTTTGTAACATGAAATACTCTTGATGTATACTGAACCAGTTAAAATTGGAAAATCTTCTGTTAATACCAAGCCTGAATCCATGGAGATGGTAACTGTACCTTTGACAAGGGTTACAGCATTTTTTCTTTAAGCCCCCCACAACAGACAGACAGACAGACAAATGGACATGCAACTACTGATACTAAGAATGTGGTTTTAAATTATAATTTGCCATAAGACACACTGACATTTTTACACCCATATCAAAGTAGCTTAAATAAAAAAAAAAAAAAATTTAAATTAAGAAAATATGCAAACAAGACTACCATTTGATTTTCTTTTGTTTTGTTTTCTTTCATTCTTTCTTCCTTTAAAAAAACAACAACAAAATAAAAAAAACAGCAACAAAAACTTCTGTTATTGACACCTTAAAAAAACATAAACACAATACCAATAGTCATAGTGTTAAAAAAAAAAAAAACCACAATCATTTCCTTCCTCGACAGCTGAAAACATCACTTGTTGATTACAAAACAGTTCTAGTAGTTCACTCCTGGGTGCTGCGGATTCCACACATTCCAAACAGGGCTATCCCACTATCTGTCTGCAGCTGTCTGTTGTGGTCTGTGTTACCAGCAGCAGCATTTTATTGATGTTCATTCCACTGCTAGAGGTTCCATTCATTAGGCTTACACTAAAGTCAGACACAGATTATTAGTGTCAGTTGTCTTAACCTTTACCTTGTTAGTGGTATCTTACATAAATATTTGATGTTTGTTTCTGGACAGAGAACATAGTGAATACAGAAATTGGTATTTAATATATGGGTGCGGGCTGTGGCACAGTTAATAAAATGTATTAAATACTACAATATGTAGTAAACTGAGACATATGGAGTTTAATAGCTCAAATTGAATTCAGTTAAATAATATAAGTTAAACGGTATAGGTAGTATATTGTAAATATTTTAGGTTGCAAAATATTTCTTTACAATGGAAAAAGATGAGAGCATATTGTAATTTAATAGTACTAGCGCTGTATAACCTGCTTAAAAAAAAAAAAAAATGAAATTAAAAAAAATATGTTCTTTAAGGAATTACTAGATATGACTTACAGATGTTTCTGTTTACGTTTTATTTGATTGTGTGTTTATTGTGGTATTTGAAATTTTGAATTAAAATGAGTGCAGGTGTTAAACATATTTAATTTACTTGCTGTCTGCTCAACATACACAAATGCTGTATGAATAATTATACAACGTTTTTGAAGTTTTTCTACACACATTTGCATAACAATATTGCGAATATTAATGTAAAATGAATCATGACAGTATATAAATACATTTAATGGGAAAAAAGTTAGCAAACGATATATTGTGTGGGTAAGAAAGAGTGCATGTGTGTGTTGTTGTATATGAGTCACGACAGCCAGATATATAATGCATAATATGTAATATGTGATTCAAAAATAATACATTTCATTACAAAGTAATCTTAGAATTAACTCCGAAATTATATAAATTAATTCAGAAAATTAATATTGCTGCAACTGATACTACCATTACTGCTACTGATACTACTACTACTACTACTACTACTACTACTACTACTACTACTACTACTACTAATAATAATAATAATAATAATAATAATAATGCTTACTGTAACTAATGTTAGAAAAGTGTTTGCAAAAAAGAAATAAACACATAATAATCTCACTTTTTCTTGATATATTAATAATGTGCTTGAAAGGACTCCTGAATTTACTATTGCTTCCTATACGTTATATTGCAGCAGGTGCTGTAATGGATTCTGAATGACTTCATTAAGTACTTTTATTTTCCAGGGCATTCTTCTGGTATATGACATAACAAACAGATGGTCATTTGATGGTATCAACAGATGGATAAAAGAAATTGATGAAGTATGGCTCTTTCACATGATATAAACAAACATCGTAATTTCATACTGTTAATGATGGGTTTAATAACCTAAGTAATATTGCATATGAAAATAAAGTAATTATATAAAGGTTGGAAGAAATGAAATTAAATATTAATTTTAAAAACATATTTAAAATATATTTCAAGTTCAAATTTGTATTTGTTTATTTATTTATTTATTTATTTTAAGTTTTAATTTAAAAAAAAAAGAAAATTAATTTTAAAAATATGCTTTGATTTAAAGTTAATAAAAATTATTTCTTTTGTGAGGTACAAAATTTTGCAATGTACAAAATCTTGTAACTTACTCATTGTGTTTCCTTTTGTTGTTTTTAAATGACATTATTCCTCAGGTGAAAATTTAATTTAAAATCTTTATGGGATCACTGTAAAAAATATATCATACTTGAAACTAATATGAACATATATTCACAAAAATATTTCTTAGTTTTTATTTATTTTATTAGAATTACTCTGTTATTATTTTTTTCCATTTGTTATGTTCCTGAATTAATGAAATTTTCAGTTTATTTTTTTTCAATTTACCTCCTTCATATGGTTATATATGACTTTTATGTTATTAAGACCACTCTTTAAAAAAAAATATATATATTTTATAGCATGCACCAGGTGTGCCTAAGATTCTTGTTGGAAATCGACTTCATCTTGCTTTCAAACGTCAGATAAGTGAATCAGCAGCAGAGACATATGCCATTAAGAATGACATGGCTTTCTTTGAGGTCAGTCCTCTCTGTGATTTTAATGTGACTGAATCATTTGCCGAATTGTCAAGACTTGCTCTCAAACGAAATGGAATAAGTCGAGCATGGGGTCATAATAAAGGTAATTACAATATTCAGTGAAATTAAATTGAATAAGTAAAGCATGGAATATAATAAAGGTAATTTTAATTTTGAATGATGAAACAAATTGAAAAAATGGGCATGGAGTCATGGTAAAGGTAATTTTAATTTTCAGTGTTTAGAATTGTTCTTAATTTCTTTATTGTGGATTTTTGACTTTGTTTAGTTTTTATTATGTTAATTGTATTATTTTATAGTAGCATTTGATTAATGAAATAACATTAATATTATGAATGTGTTGTGATATTATTATAAAATATCCTTTCAGTTGTAAATATATGCATTTTTAGATATTACCATTGGTTATTTTTTTAATATCTTATATTTAAAATTGGGAGTCCATTTATTTCACAAATCATCCAGTCTTTTTAATATTTAAGCCTTTAGAAATTTTTATTTCTGTTTCTGTTTTCTGTTTCTGTTTCTATTTCTGTTTCTGTTTTTAATTTTATTTATATTTTTATATTTATTTTTATTTTTAATTTTTTGTTTGTTTTATTTTTATTTATATTTTTACAGTCCTGAGTTTACAAGAACTTGCTTGCCGGACGGTAGTATCAAGTACGACCATATATGGAATAGAGCAGCTGCCACTGCCATGTGCTCTGAAATCCCACCTAAAGTCTTACGCTCTGACTAACAAGACCAGAGCCAGAATGCTGAGCTTCGTTCACCGAGACAAACACAAAAAAGTCAAGTATTTGAATCCGTGCGATTCACCGCCAATGAACTGTCGAAAGAGCTGCACAATTAGCTAGCATTTGGAATGGATTTTAATCTGAGGTCAAATAATAAACAATTATTTTTGAAGTTTTGTTTAGTGACCTGTGGATTCTTGTTAGCTGTGTATTTTATCGGAAAACACAGTGTAATTTAAATGTCCTGTCGGCGTTTCAGGTTTTTTTTAACTATTTGATCTTTGTGACAGTATAGCTCTTGTATTTGTGATCTTCCTCAAGACTGTTTTTAAATTATTTATTATTAATGTCATCCAAATGTGTACAGTTGTCTTAATGTTGACTCCTTTTATCTTCACTCATGTTTCGTTATTCATTCAGGAAATGGTACTTCTTACTGCATTTTGATATAGATTTGTTGTTTAGAAAATAAATATATACATTTTTTTTTTTTTTCTAAAGTCAAAAAATAAAATAATAGTAAAAAAAATAAAAAAAACAGTAAAAAACTACATTGATAAAGAAGAATAGTAATAACAAATTTAAAATATAAAAACAAAAAACAATGAAACAGGCAGTTATTTTACATATTCATTGTATTTATATTATGCAGAAAGACTAAATGTGAAAAAAAAAGTTAAATAAATAAAATGGTAAAAAAAAGTTTTAAAATTTAAAAAATATATAAATAACTACTTTTAAATAACAATGATAATAACACACAAAATTGTTATTTATTGTATATGTTTTGGGGCTTCTTCTAGAAAATACTATGTATTTATCATTAAGAATAAAATTTTAAAAAGAAGCATGATTATCTGGTGTACACTATTAATAGATTTTAAATTCCATCAAATTGGTTAAGTCATAAATAATCCCAAACCATATAAATAAGTCATCATTTTTTGTAAAGCATTTTCATTCATAATCCTAAACTTTAAGAATATAGATTCAAATGTTACTGTTGAAGAAAATGATTTTTTAATTATTGATTCATCAAAACAGTTGTCTCAGTCATCACAAACTTTTAACATTGTTCATTTGTTTTTAAAAAGTGAAGGCCCACCATGAATTTCAGTTAAATATATATAAATTATGAATATATGGTAAATAAATTCTCATAGATGTGTGTAGTGCTGTTGTTGAGTGGATTAGTGTTAGTTTTGAAATTGAAAATATTTTAGTAGAAATTAGAATCATAGCCTGTTGATTATGTAGAAATGTTGGTTTCAGAAAAAAAAAAAAAAAAACCCCATAATTCATCTAGTTCACTGTTACCTGTTGTTGAATTTATTCTGTGTTTAATCAAATAGATTATTTTAATTTCGTTTCATTTACTGTTGAGAATATTGCAGAAGAAAACTTCTATAATGCAATTTTAGATATATCTTGTATGTATGTAAATGGCTGTTTTTTTTAATTATGATGCTGTCAAGTCTCTAAGTGATTTATGTTAAGGAATATATAAAGTTTAATAAAATGAATTATGTTGTGGTATTTTTTTATACCTTAACCATATTTGGTTGCAGAGCCATTGAACAATTATGATCTTTTGCAGTAACATTTTTTTTTCAAATTCATAAGAAGTGTAACTCTTCAAAACTAATCTTACCCAGAGTTGCGGGTCCTTAAGTTTTTTTTTTCTTTCAACATTTATAAAACTCAACATTTCAAAGACAGACTTTAATAGGAATCAGACTATTTTTTTAATTTTATTTTTCTTAATTAACAAAAATTATAAATAGTTAAAAATGTGCATAAGAAAGTCATAAAAAATATATTTACTGTGGTTGTTAAAAAATACCTCATTTTTATCCATGTTGCAAACAAAATCATATTACAGGTAGAATTTGAAACACAGCTAAAAATGAAATGGACTAAATTATGTGCAAAGATTCTTTAAAATGATGATTTGTTTAAAACATTACTGTTATCAACACATCTGAACAAACTACTAATTTGTTATGTGTGAATATACATTGTGAATGTTAATACAGTGTAATATGGTTGTGTTGTGTTCCGTGTTGTAGACTTTATTCAGCTTGTACATATTGGTGCTATTTTGTTGTCAGAAACTTTTCTATATAAGCTGATGCTCTATATTTTTGTGTTTTGTGATGCTGCCAAATGGCAATGATTTCTGATGTATTTAAATGAAGATAATGGTTTCTTTTTTCTTTTCATTCTTTTCTCAGCTTTTTTTTTTTTTAAATTAAAAAATGGGGATTATATATTTAAAACAAATTATTATCACTATTTAGGGCATGTAATTATGATAAAATATTGATGAGAAACTTTTATTTATTTTTTTTTGTTATTTATTCCATTTATTTTTCTAGACAGTATGGAAATTATCAAAACTAGAAATTAAATTAGTAAAAAATCTCAGTACATATTTTTATTTATTTATTTATTTATTTATTATTATTATTATTATTATTATTATTATTATTATTTAGAAATAATTCATAGTAACTTCCCAATGCTTTACAAATGTGAGGTGTGAATGTAAATGAAATATTATTTGATATTCAATGCATATTTGTGAAATGGATTAAACATAGAGAAACTTTATTTTAATTATGTGACGTAAAAATGAAATCTTTGCTCAAGATAAATGGCAAATAATAATACTTAGTTTGTCAGATATAAATACATGATATAACAATTACATGGAATAAAATCAGGGAATTTTCTGCAGTCTTTATAAAAACAAAATTCTTACAAAGGAACACCAGATTTTTATTCTTTCTTTTCCTTTTAATCTGTAATAAATTCATATTTTTGATTATATATATATATATTTTTTTTTTCTTGCAAAAATATCTAATAAACAATAATATAGCACATTCAACTCAAAGGTGAATTCTGTTCTTAAATGTTATTAATTTATAGTCTATCACATGATTCTTAAAGGCATCACAGGATCTATTTTTAAGCATATATTTCATGTTTCATTTGTTTTTAAATTGTGGAGTCATTTTAATATTTTCATATTTAAATGCATAACATATATGATATATAAAATACATGCATATGCATGAGATACATGTTGATTTTTATTATCTGTAATATAAAACAGCATTTATCTACATTTTAATTAAGTTCAGAGTTGCAGGGTAACAACTATATAAACCTTTAATGAAATGTTTTTGGGGTCATTTACTTTTCTAATATGCTGGCATCATTTTATATTGTTAGTTTGTATTTTTTCCTTATTTATTTTGGAATCTTTACACTTATACCTTTTTTTTTTTTTTTTTAATTTTATTATTATTTTTGTTAACTATACTAACATGTATTAAAGTATCTTGAAATTACAGCTAACAGTTCAGGCCAAATTATGTCAGAGCACAGAAAATAATATATTAAACAGTTCATATCAAATGCTGTGAGAAAAATCAAAAGATTAAACCAAAAAATCTTTATTAATAATTAAAAAGAATATTTGCTCATTCTGTAGTGTTTATGTAAATATGTAGTGTTTTCATAGTCAGAGTTGTTACTTTTACACTTCATATAGTTAAAACAGTATCTGAAGCGTGCAGAATCTGACATTCCTTCATAGCTCATTCTTTATATTAACTGGTATTTAGAGATGCTTCATCTGTGCCAACTTCTTTATTATTTCCTAACTGTATTTTATGCCACATTTTTCTTTTAAATAAGTAAGGTGTAAGTTTTCAGAATTTTTTTTTTTTTTTAACCAGCTAATCCTGATGGTGTGATTAAGTACAAGTAGGTAGTGGTGTAAAATTTTAAAATAACAATATAAATGAATTGTGATTTTTAAATTTTATTATTACATTTTTTTTTTTTTTCTTGAGGGAGAGTGGTTGTGTATGGATGAATGTGTAAGGATAGAGGGTATGAGTGGAATTAAAATGTGAGTGGGCCTAGTATGATCTCAGCACATTACTGTTCGATTAAATGATAGGCCTAGAGCTTAACAGTTCAGTTAAAAACAGCTTTAATTTTTCCTTTTCTTTCATGCTTTCTTTTTTTTAAAAACAACTAAAACCTTTTCATTATTTCCATTTTCTTGTACATCTTGGTCATGATTTATTCTTTAAGTTTTTATATTTTGTTCATTAGGATTTTCTTTTTAATACATTTTTTTTCAGTTATTCAATTTCTGAATTCAGACATCCAGATACACATTTTTTGAGAAGTATAGATCATTAGGATTTTTGTTTCATGTTTATGTGTTTACCTGTTGTATTACTTTGAAAATATTTCTCACATTTGTAAATATCTGAATGTATTGTGAAAAGAAAAGTAAAAAGTGGCTCCTATATTTCTTTGTTTTTATTTATATATAAACAATAGTGGTGATGATGACAATCATTTTCTTTTCTTCTTCAACGTTGTCGTCTTATATACAAAAAAAACGAGGATAGAGAACGAAAACAAGCAAAAAGAAACGATATAAATGACATTTTTACAAACTTTATTTGTGGGAGGTTAGTTAAATATATTTTATGAAGCACTGATGGTTGTCTTCGTAAAGACATAACATTATATATGTGTATATATATCAGCTTCAAAACATGGACTAAAATAATTGAAGTTCGATTAATATTGTTTCATACGACAAAAATATTTCATGATCCACTACTGACGTCTTCAGTGTATAGACGCGCCAACATTTGCGTTATAATTATTTTTAGTATACATCATAAAAAGCAGTTCAGTTAGGACAATATGTGATGATTCATTACTGTTTTATGTTAATGGATTAAATAAGAATGCCGCTATGAAATTATAGGAAAAGAAGCATGTAATGAATAAAATGATGTAACCATTTACGCATGTACAAGAATTCATGCTTCGTTCGTAATTGTATCCATGCTTATCGGCGCACCTGTCTATATTTTTATAACTACTAAAACATTAAAATTAGTCGTCTATATTAAAAAGAATTAAATAAAAGTTATAGTGAAGATATAGTGACAGTAATATGAAATGTTGTTGTTGTTATTGTTGTTGTTGTTATTATTATTATTATTATTATTATTATTATTATTATTATTATTATTATTATTAAAAGTATTGTCATTTATTTATTTATTTATTTATTTAACGAAGACACAGTCATACGTATTTCGAAACAGTAACCAAAATTTTAACGCGTGAAAAATGAAAACAAGATGCAGTTGTCAACACTCGCATCGGTATCATCCATCTTCATAAGTTCATTACTCTGTAGTATTCGGTAAAACAATTACTTCAACAACATCCTGTTGTATTTCTCCTCTAGAAGCATTAAAATGATAACGAAGGCAATAATTTCCTTCTTGTCAGGTTGTCTTGCCAAACAGAAGTCTTTGACATTTTGGCACAATTCCCAATATTTTCAATTTTATCTTTTTGCACTCTCTCCTTAGCTTCCCACTGACATCACCGTTTTGCTTCCTGTTCCGCGAAAATCTCTTTTCAGAAAATAACTTATTCCCGAAAGTGATCGCTTTCTTTCTCTCAACTCATCTTTGGATTCGGAATACTTTGATTCACACCGAGTCTGTGAAAATGGTAAGCTGATTACAGTATTTTGAATTAATTTATTTCAAATTTTAAATATCGATTTTAAAATTAATCGATCAAACGTTCTCTTTTAACTGAAAGTGGAAACAGAAAGTGATACTCATGTAAATGGCCAAGGTTATTGATACATTTGCATGTGTACTGCACGTGGTGTTTCATAAATTAATCTGTTTTTTAACTGATTCTTGGTGAATAATGCTTTCCGAAGTTAAAAAAAGATATATAAAGACCAATTGAATTAATTATTAATTAACTAATTAATCTATTAATTTATTTATTAATTAATCTATTAATTCATTAACTAATTAATCTATTAATTTATTGTTATTATTATTATTTTTTAAATATATACTTTTTTCAAGTCTATAGATATATTCCATTTTAATTCATTTTTGAGAAACTAAAAAAAAAAAAAAAAAAAAAATAGGTTGATCCATGTCTAAAACCGTAGACAACCAATTTAGTCGTGTGTACTTAGTTGTTATCCTACAATTTTTTCACTCGCGTGCAGAATGTTGAATACATTAACACAACCTGTTGTTACTTTCAATGTGTTCATAGTCACTAAGAATAGTTTTTAAAAAAAATATGAAAAAAAAAAAAAAAGTATCAACACCCACAATAAAGTTGTCATCCCCATCCCTAATTAGTCTAGTATGGGAGATATGCCGTCTAATTATTGAAAATTTAGTTCATAAAAGGATGTTAATCCGTCTGTGTGGAACTCGCTCGCGAATCAACATAGACACTGAGAAACAGGCAAACAGAAGAGCGTTATTTAATGTAAATAGCGAAGCGTTCATCTCGATGGTTCCTTGGGTAAATATAACTTCAAAGAAGCTGTATGTATTAGAGTCTTAATTGCACGCATCAACTCCAATTTCAGACCGAATGACTCGCCTTAAAACGCAGTCAGTCAAAAGGTAAAGAAGAACATGACTGGGATAGGGTCGCAGCGTAACGCCAAAGACAGTCAAGGTAGATAATTGAGTTAAGAGGCGTGCTAGAACGTTGCTTAAAATACACACGGCCTGAAAGTAAACTGTCTTTTTTTTATAGCGTTTCCAAACTTATATTTTGTTTATTTATTTTGTATCGTTGTCTGTTTATTTACAGTAAAGTTATTTACTATTGCTTTTAGTTCCTTTTGAAACAACAAATACAGGAATATAATACTGTTAATAATTATAACCATTTAAACAAGGTTTTTATTGAATGGATATGATAAATTAACAAAACAAAACAACGAAAAAAAAAACAACAACATACAACTAGAAACAAAACATTACGTAAGTTTTGTTTACGTCTAGAAAAATAAAATAAAATAGAATCACAATTAAATAAACTAAACGTTTTATTTCCGGTAACTAGAGATACGTGCAACAGTAATAACATTGGAAGCATTTTCATTATGATCGTCATTATTATTACATATACATTGTATATTGTTGTTTGAAGTAGTACAAAACATTATTGCCATAAAATAAACTGAAAGAAACAATTTACTTAGCATATTTACTATAACATAACGAATTCGTTTATACTATGAACTACGATTCATACGATTACTTCAATACTTTGTCTGCGTCACGCATTTTCAACAATGGTTTGTTTTTAACAAGTAGCATCAATTGTATTTCGAAATACATTTCAATGTTCAGAAAAAATAATAAGAAAAAAAAGTTCTTTTGTTGATTATTTTTTCGGAACCCTGGGTTTTACATGGGATTTTCAGTTAACAAAAGAAACGCATGTTATCAGTTTTATGTAAACGCTACAGGCAGTGGATGTTACTGAGGTTAATACAGAACAGAGATAAATTATGTACGGACACACACTTTTCTGATGTAATAAAAACTTTTATTCTTATTTCTGCAAGTACATTTATCCCCATCTTTTCTCCACACACACACACACACACACACACACACACGTGTATATGCTTGTGTATAGGTATGTCTGAATGTGTTTACGTATGTATGCGTATGAAGGTGTGTATAAACAAATAAAGAAAAGTAGTCTGAATGTTCAAAAAGAACTCATAAAAACTACTTCCGGTTCACTTCGTGCATATCGTTTTGATTACATTTGTTTACATAATGTGCTAAAAACTTTAAAGAGAACACAATAGTAACATCAAACAAACCACGGAAAACAAATAAATATTCGCTTAAAAAGAAAGTAATAAGTAAAATAAAGATGTCAAGTTAATTATTTGATTTCACAGCCGTCTATCATGATGTCAGATTTCATATAAATTTTAAGAAATAACCAGTCAGTTTAGAATTTAATGTGCATGGAATACAACTTCATCTGTTCGTTAAAGATGATTTGAAAGTTATTAAATTACAAGTAAGTAAATATTTCATGCGACTATTTATTTTATTATTTATTATAATGTTTATGCAATACACTATACTATACTATACTATACTATTCTATACTATACTATAACTATACTATTCTATACTATACTGTTCTATACTATACTATACTATAACCATACTATTCTATACTATACTATACTATAATATAATATATATATCTCTCTCTCTGTCTATCTATCTATTTATCTATATCTATCTTTAAATATATTAAAGACTTAATAAAACAAAATATATACAAACAGATGATCTTGAATGGCTGTACATCTATGTTGTTGTATGTGTGTAAGTGTGTTTGTGTGTATGTATGTATGTATATATTGTATTTACACATGTATAAATCTGTCTCTCTGTGTTTTCCTGTCTTTCTATCTGTCTGCAGAATAAACACGTATTGTATTTATTTTTTTTTAAAGTAGTTTTTGAAATGTCTCACACTGACGATTAATTCTTAAATACCTCTACATCATCTGCCATGTGACTGTATGTAGAATGGGATAAAAAGATGCTCCGTTGTTGATCATCGCCCATTTGATTAAGACTAGTCTGGGTTTTCTGCTCCCATAAACAAGTTTGTTTATGTCTTTACCGGGATTTCTACATTAGTTCGTGGATCATCACTAATTCTTAGCAAATTGTTGGAAATTAGAGGTCAACTGAAAATGACATGCCTCACTTGTGGGTCTCTAGTAAATATTGGGAAGCAGTCAACCATGGTTGAAGTGAATGGTTAAAAAGGAGAGAGAGAGAGAGAGAGAGAGAGAGAGAGAGAGAGAGAGAGAGAGAGAGAGAGAGAGAGAGAGAGAGAGAGATAGAGTTTGAATGAAAAGCTTATTGTATCACATTTGAAAACATTACTTTAGCAATAATGCATTTTTAAGAATTATATTTATAATCAACATCATCAATATAATAATAATAATAATAATAATAATATTATTATTATTATTATTATTATTATTATTATTATTATTGATGTTACTTTTGTGAATATGAGAAAGGACGAATAAATAAATAAATAAATAAATAAATAAAAGAAGAAAGAAAAAGAAATTCAGAAACATTTTATAGCTACAGTTACTTTGATTTTGTTTTCTTTATTAATAATAGACCAAGAAAAATAAAATTAAATATAATAATATCTGACGTAAACGTGTTTTGAATTATTTAGGATGGGCTTTGTTTTCCACTTCATTAATCATTTTACATCATTTGGGAAGATGAATATAAAAAATAAGCATATAAAATAAAATAAAAAGATTTTCATGAGTCCTACCTGGGCTGCATCCCTGTCCACACTTACTAATAGATTCACTTCAACATGGTCCCTAACAGATGAAATATTACTAAAACATTAATGTATTCCCTTTAAACATTACTAGAAGTTCATTTCGTTTCTACACCATAAAATCTACACCAAGAACTCGCAAAAACAGATCCAATATACATCACCAGGCTTTGTCGATTTAACTGAACTGTTTGTACAGTATGACAGCGAAATTCTAAGTCGGTTGTAAATATATTCGCATAACCTGAGTGTATCGATGCAAATATTTGTGCTTGAATTGTATCACATTAGTGTCCTAAGATAGTTAATTAAATCCCATATTTGTCACATAGCAAAACTCCAACACCACCTGTTCCTTCAAGAACATAAAACTACAATAATAATTTAACAAATTAAAAAACCTTTGTATAGTATTATAATGAAATAAATTTTTAAAAAATTTTTAAAAAAATAATAAAAATAGATTTTTTGAAGCTAAAATTTGAATCTTTTGAGAAAAGCAACAATATATTTAGCTGGATCAGTTAAAGATAAAATCGAACGTTTACGGAATCAAGAAATGAGTTTTACGTTTTGATTTCAGGTGCTGTTCAACGGAACTGATAGTTGTCTTTGTTCAAGGACAGACATTCAAACACACAGTGACGGTCGCGTTGACAGGATCGTAAGTTAATCATTGGAAGGGGTTTTCGTAGCCAGTTCTTTAATGTTATCGTGTATGAAGAGTTTTTGTTTCCTGTGAACAAATAATGGTGATTTAGAGACCAAAGGTAGGTTACAATTTGTTTGACCTGATCATTTGTTTCATGCACAAGGAGGTATAGCCACAGAATGAATAATGAAATAAATGAACCAATGTCCAGGCTTAATATCATTTAATATCAATGCTTATCAAGGCAGGCCTTAACGGCTGCGATCCCTGTTTGGAATATTTTTAGCGGTGCCTTCAGGTTTTATTTTAATATATACAAAGCATACTGTGCTATTTTGTCTGGATTCTTATATAAACATTAACTTACTAATTTGTGTTGGTTTATAATAAGAATTTACAAGTTTTTCTTGTTTTAGAAGCCAGTTTATTTGACAAGACTAGAATATATTACGTTAAGGCGGTGCCCCTTGGAACCCAGGACCCGAATGGGAGCAGCTGGCTTTTGGCTTAAACAAAGCCTTGATGGTTATTAAGTATCATAAGCTTCGTGTACAATTTAAATAATAGAGGGGAAACCAGCTACTGCGATTTCACCAGCAACTCGTATAGATCAGAAGCAAGAGATATTTTATACAAACACAAAACCATATTCAGGCTTTGACTAACCAGTCACAACAAAAGACAAATCTTAACCGTTCATATTACAACCCAGCGCGTCAGGAGCCTACCCGCGTATTCCAAGGGTAAAGCGACGCCCGGGCTAGCCTTGGGTGGGGACGTGTGTTCTGTCGCAAAGCCATGCTCTCTGTGGGGCAGCCGCTAGCGTAAACTTACGCGTTGCTGTTCTTTTTCATGTTTGCGGAAATTAGACTTGGGCAAATTGAAGTAGGTCGTAAAGTAAATACAACAAATTCATGCAAAGAGCCAGCGTATTACGTTTAGAGAGTTTCAGATAGGAATACGCCGTCGACTTGAATTTCTAATAGCGTAACCTTAACGATAGACCGCTATCGCTCAGAGTTCTCTGTTCTCTGATTTCACAGTTTGTCATTTTGCTGCTGTTCAGATCCAGAATCTAGACCTGCCACAAAGATAAATAAGCGATATACGGAATATTAAAGGTGTGAAAATTAAAGTATCTAAATTAGGAGTTGAAAGAACTGGCAGAAAGAAGCCTCTGGGAACTGATAATAAAGTGTCTGTTGACTGGAACGAAGAACTAAAACTAAAAAATAAAAGGATATATACGTATATAACTCGGTGAAGTGTAGAGGTGTTTTGTAATCTTACCTTGGGATAAAACGACTGTAAATTTCCTATTTCAGGTAAGAATATGAAGAAGAATTTTTAATTGTAATGTTTTGAATTATAATTTCTCCATTCATCGGCACCACTACCACTATTACTACTACTACTACACTACTACTATTACTATTACTCTTATTATTACTATTACTACAGCTTCTATTATTATTATTGTTGTTATTGTTGTTGTTATTGTTTGTTTTTATTATTATTATTTTTTGAACATTAAACATTTAAATAAATCTACTTTTGACAACACATTTCGGTTATTAAATATATACAAATTCAAATTATGAGAATTTATTGTGATACTAAACAATATAAAATCAGAAATAATTAACAAAAAATAACAAAACAAAACAAAATAAAAATAAGATAAAATAGTGACACTGTCTTCATCTTTTACTTCTTACTATTATTGTTGTTATTAATTTTTATTTATTTATTTATTTATTTATTTATTTATTTATATACTTTTAATGTATGATTTCTTTGTTATGAATTTTTGGCTTTTATTATTTTTCTGTAATGAACATTTCATATTTTTTTCTTATAAATGAACATTTTTAAGATATTGTTAACATCTTAGAAATTTTCATTGATGAATTTTTATTTTTTTTTTTTTTTTTTTATTTATTTATTTATTTAATTTACGCCAGTCTAAGAATATCTAAACAACAAATTAAATGAATCTTTAACCACTTAATTCTGCAACTATTAATTTTAACAGTATATTGAAACAAACAAATAAACAAATTAATTAATTAATTCAATCACTGTATTTTATCGGTTGGCAAAATAAACAACTGGAAAAAAAATATTAATAAAAAGAAATAATAAATAAATAAATAAATAAATAAATAAATAAATAAATAAATAAATAAATAACAGAAAACAAAACAATTTAATACTGTTATTTATTTATTTATTTACTTATTTATTTATTTATTTATTTGTTATTTCTTTTTATTAATATTTTTTTTCAGCTGTTTATTTTGCCAACCGATAAAATACACTGACTGAATTAATTGATCAATTTCTTTATTTGTTTGTATCAATAAACTGTTAAAAAATTAATAACTGCAGAATTAAGTGGTTAAAGATTCATTTAATTTGGTGTGTAGATACCCTTACACTTTTATATATTACTAACAATTCTGTCATCAACATTCATTATGTTTTTAGCTTACAAAATGAATTAGAAAGGTAGAGAAAAACAAAACGATAAATAAACTGAATATAAACACGTAATTTCAGTACAATCATTTTCACAAAGCAGTGAACTGCATGATCTATTCACTGTGTATTTAATCAGCTGACCAAACAGACTGCTTTCAGTGACATTAACCTGCAAAATATCATCACTATCTTTGACTTCAATTGCATTTTATCAGAGATCAAAAAGCAATCGATTGGCTATTACGGAGGCGGGCGGGGCCCTGGTTTATAACGGTTTCAGTGCCTTGTTTCGATTGGGTGATTTTATCCCCATTAACATATGTCCGTTTCACATGCAGTCGATGATAGTTTTAATATTAGATATTTCTTTGCTTTCTCAGCTTCGTGACCAGAACGACCCAAGTTAGTTTACGAATACTGTATTCCGTATCGATTATGTTAGAAAAACAAAATGATTTATATTTCAAGGCAAATAAAGACAAAATATCAGAATTTTTTCGATTTCGATCATTTCCTTTTAGCGTCGAGTTTTAAGAACGGTCAGATGTTGCTGAGTAGAATCATTAATTCCAGACGTTATTGTTATGGTCAGAATAATTTTTTGTTTCCTTTTAAGAAAAAGTATGGTTTTCTTTTTTGTTTTATTTGTTTTATTTCTAAATACCTTTATTTTTAAGCGTCGTATATATTATGAAAAAAAATTCAGAAATAGGTCAAATTAATTATCGAAAAATAATTAGTTACTATTTCTTATCCTCTCTCTCTCTCTCTCTCTCTCTCTCTCTCTCTCTCTCTCTCTCTCTCTCTCTCTCTCTCTCTCTCTCTCTCTCTCTCTCTCTCTTTTGCAAAATTAATTTACCACTATTAAAACTGCAAAGCAGGTTACTCTTATTTTTACAACAGAACACGACAATTAATAATATATATTAAAAATTTATGTATCGCTATTTTCGAAATCCCCACAGAAATAAATAAATGCACTATAACAAATAAATCAGTAAAAAAATAAAATAAAATAAACTATTGAAATGTCAGGGACTGACTCACATTGTTAACAAAAATAAAAAATAAAAAAAAAGAAAAAAGAAAAGTAAAATGGCAAAGTTTCAGATTATAGGAGATCAAATTAGCAAAGTGCAGAGACTGCAGTGTTTGTTGTAAAAGGTTCGACATACATGCCAAACTCTCTCTCTCTCTCTCTCTCTCTCTCTCTCTCTCTCTCTCTCTCTCTCTCTCTCTCTCTCTCTCTCTCTCTCTCTCTCTCTCTCTCTCTCTCTCTCATATACATAAATACACAAATAAATTGCTGTTTCTACCCACATTATATTATTGAGTAAGTACCTCTCTGATGTTTTTATATACACTGTAAGTAATTAACATAAATTTAAATTTATTTACACGAACGATGTAATACACTTCTAGTATAAATATAATTAACTGAGACGGGAAACATGCAATAAAACGCCGATAATTCATTGCTTTCTTTCGAACTCCCACAGCTTTTTTCAAAGTATAAAATATCAGAAACATGCTACGAATGGTTAACATTCTAGCAGTAATCACCTGACATAAAACGTGGTAATTTACACATCACTGACGTGTTGCCAGACGTCGTGTTCACGTTTTACGTGCTTGAATCGTCGAAGTTAAACACGCTGAACCTGAAAATGATGCAACTTTTACGCTGTAGAAGATAATTGCAATTTACGATTACAGGTGAATAATAAAAAAAAAGGTGTGAACGAAGCTACAGAAAATAACTGGAATTTACCTTGATAGTTGAATAAGTCTGCAGATTATAACTGAAGTTTGAATAAATCTAGAGAAAATATTTACAATTTCATCTGCAGGTAAATGAAACTAATAGAAAATAACTTGAAAATAACAGGACGACGACTATCATGATGATGATGATGATTTTTAAATATTATATATTTCTAAATGATTACTTTTGAATTCTATTTTATTAGAATTCATGGACCTGTGACAAAATAAAACGAAGCGAAAACAAAAACAAAAGAAAATCATCGGTTTAAATGAAAAAGGCTAAAAAGAAAATGTGTTTTTAATAATAATAATAATTAGGTAAGATTTCTCAAGTGCAGAAAATCTCAGATATCTGAAACGGATACCCAAGCTGTACAAAAATACCCGACATATTTTTTCAAAGTATCAAGATTCGGGAACGTTCAGTAAATCGTTAACGATCGAAGAATAGTCACGTGACATATTACACAGTACATAAATAATAAAATGTATGTAAGTACTCGATTGCAGCCTAGTGCAAGAATTTGATTCACACTATCTTTTTGAGTTATCTTTGTTTGTTTGTCATTGTTGTTGTTTCCCGCTACAGGAAAATGCATTTAAATAATTATTTCCTGTTGATGGTTTCTTCGTATCAAAATAACAACAGACAATAGCAGTCATAACTAGTATGGTTAAAAACGTTGGTTTAAAAAAAGAAAAAATAGAAAAAAGCCTCTTCCCCTCTCAAAACCCCCAAAATAAAAATAATAATAATAATAATAATAATAATAATAATAATAGTAATAATAATAAGAAGAAGAAGAAGAAGACGAAGAAGAAGAAAAATAAGAATAAGAATAGCGAGAACTATAATAAACAAATAGTAATGTTAAAAGCAATAAGAATAGTCCTAATAGGTTTAGTCATAGTTCTAATAGCAGTAGTAGTAGTAGTAGTAGTAGTAGTAGTAGTAGTAGTAGCAGTAGTAAGAAGAACAATAGCAGCCAAAGAGTGTGCCTCAGTATAACTATCAATAGAATTTAATTTTTTTTTCTATGAAGATTTTTAATTTTTTATTATTATTACTTTTTAATTTTTTACACAGTTTTTGAATCCGTTATTTCTCAGAAAGTATACTTGCGGAAGTATTTATTTCTATTTTTAGTACTGATGTCTTTTTATTCTCTCTTCTTTCTGCAGAAATCATTTGCCGACGTAAAAGAAGAGAATGCCTGAACAGATTTTGCTAGTGTTATTATCAGTTATAGCATCCACCTTGCAGAGATCTTTATATGTGAGTACCAGTAATTATTTCACCATTACTTCATCTTCCTATGTAATACAGTACTATACTGGGTTGGCAGTCTTTGGAAATTCCCAATGAATTCTTAAACAAAAACAAAAACAAAAAAATAACAATAATAATAAATAAATAAATCGACAAAATAATAAATTGTAAATAAATAAATAAATAATTAATAAATAAGTAAATAAATAAATAAATAAATAAATCAATAAATGAATAAATAAATAAATAAACGTTTAAAATTATTTTTAATAATAATAAAATTCAGTGAAATAAAATAAAAAATAAAAACAAACTAACAAATGACTTGATGAGCAAGATTTAATTATAGAATTATGACAAATAACTTATTCTGTTAGAATGAGACGATTAATGTATGAAAAATGCCGTAAGTCATAATAAATTGAGCTGTCAAATGTTACAAATACGTGTAGAATTCTACAAAATGACTTGTAGTGTTGCAATCAGTCGTAGAGTTCTACAGAATGTCTTGGGTTGTCCAAATCAATGGCAAAAGGATTTCGACTGACACAATTTGGTATAAAACTATGAAAAATTACTTGATTGTTAGAATTAGAAGTTAATTCTGCAAAAGTGTAGTGATATGTTATTTTTCTTAACCGGAGGTGGAAAACAGTGGATCAAATACTTATCTGTTTTCAGTATTATGAGATGAAGGTTGTGTCGAAAAAATATCTTGTGGCTGAAAAATATCTACGATTGGATTTACTACACAAATCTTAAACGTTTTCTTTCAGTTAGTTTCATGGAACGGCAAGACAAACCAAAGAATAACTATTAAAATGTTTTGTTAATTTATTTAAAGGATATTTAAATAGAAAGATAAGAAATGAATTTAAATGGAAAACACTTCACTTTATTTTTTCTTTCTTGAAAACTAGAAATATTAGAAAGTTGACAGATACGACAGAAATAAATAAAAAAGAATTCATTGTAGTGCAAAAATACAGTTGATAGAAACAATATAATACTGTAACACAAAAAAGTAATCATTGTTGTCATCAAAATCATCATCACCATCATCTTCATCAATGTCATCATAACTATTATTATTATCATCATCATATTCTTCATCAGCACCAGCGTCAGCATCAACTTCATCATTACAATCATATTTATATATAGCGTTTAAATATTTTAACTCTTTAACGCGACGTTACTAGTTACCATGCCAAGAATGGTTGACACTGACGTTGCAGACATAGCTTTCAATAAAGTCCATTTACACATAATTAACCCTTCACTTTGCCGAATCCTCTGGCTCCCATCGTCTTGACCTGCTCTGACTGACAAATGTCTGAAGATTCCCTCTGGCATGCAATGAGGAGCATCCCAATAAAGGCGCGTTCACACGATCGCATATTCATAAACACTGCTCAACAAAAGCTCAAAATACAGTATCAAAAACCATCAGTCATGGAAATAACTTTTGTTAAAAGACGGATATAATCATTCGTATTTTCTATATAAAATAATAAAATTTGGATTGTTTGGAAATAACTAGAAAAAGTCGCTCCGTCTTGTTGATTCTTTAGTGGGTGGTAACCGTTATCAAAGTGTGTTGTGTGTGTGATTACCACTGTTGATTCAGAATTAGTTGGCTTGATGACGTTTTATGTCTCTTTTTCGTGCTTCTCGTCCGACAGTACTGTAAAACATGTCCATATAGCTTTATGTAAAAGTACTTTTGATTATAGAATAAATATCCACTTATATTTTAATAATAATAATAATAAAAGTAATAATAACAATAATAATAATAATAACAACGACAACAATATTACTACAAGTACTACCAGTAGTAGCAGTAGCAGCTTCTGCATTGTAGTCATAACAGTAAAACATTATTAACTGAAAAAAAAAAAAATTAAATTGATTATTTTTTGTTAATTAAGGCGAAAGAAAAAAAGAAGGTGAAAGACAAGAAACAGAAGGGACAGCAAAAGAATTATTTCTGAAATTATTGATAATGAAGTCATACTGTAATATGCTTTTAAGAAATTTAAATGTGGTATCTTAAATCAAATTTCCCATCTGTTTAAAATATAAAT
Organism: Chrysomallon squamiferum; assembly: GCA_012295275.1. NCBI lineage: Eukaryota > Metazoa > Mollusca > Gastropoda > Neomphalida > Peltospiridae > Chrysomallon > Chrysomallon squamiferum. The sequence continues at coordinate 10,684,047 of CM022679.1, forward strand.
AAGAATAAAAATAATGATAAAAACGGTTGTTAAGTAAACAAAAATATATATATTTCTAATAGAAATAGAAAAAACTTATGATTTAATGATTATTTATCTACAGTAAAAGAAAGAAGGAAACCAAAGATAAAGAAAGAAAAACAGAAAGGAAAACGACGGAACAAAAGAAAAAAAAAATGGAAAGAAAGAAAGAAAACACTGACTGAAATCCCATTTTTAAATCTAATTTAATCTCATTCACAAAGATTCTATAAGACTGACTTAATGTTGACATTGTTATTTTCATCGTATTTTCATCAGTGTCTCCTAAAAATAAAAATTAAACAATTTCAGCATCATCTGAACGAACAATGAATTATTGTACAGAGCTCATTTTTCAACCAGAGTTTCGTCATTCACGGTGGATTTCTCAGTACATTCGACTTTTCTAGATATACCGAAACAAACTTAACCTTTGACCTTGATACATACTGCTTCCTTTGACTTGAGCGTATCGACAACGTTTTCATCTTTTTCAGACGTCACGTTTGTCCATGGGTTATTCAAAATGTTAATACCTTTAAAAAAAAACCCCACATGGCTGCAAAATTAAACAGCCCGTACCCTTTATGTTCATTAAATACACACAGATATATCAAGAGATTAGCGTGCACGGAAAATATCTACGTTCTGTTTCATTCGCTTGAAGCCATGATGCAACATAAAGCACGTTTTTCTCTATGCTTTGTTTGTTGAACGGATTGGCAAACATGTGACAATTCGGTAAAAAAAAAAAAAAAAAAATGCCGGCGACTACAAATTCTCGACTGCTGTGTTTGTATTTGAGTAGACTGATCAACGTGTGGGACTTTTATACATGTTTCTGTCGAACATGATGACCGTTGGATATGACGTCTTTCATTTGTGTCATCTTCACAATTAACATGATGATTGTTCTGATGTGTCTGCTGTTATGCACGCTTCAGTTTGCAAAAGTGGATGTACGTATGTATGTATGTATGTATGTATGTATGTATGTATGTATGTATGTATGTTTGTATGTATATATGTATGTTTGTATATATGTATGTATGTTTGTATGTATGTTTGTATGTATGTATGTATGTATATATGTATGTATGTATGTATGTATATATCCGTTTATATACTTATAAGTGCATGTATAAGTATGTAGGTCGGTAGGCAGGTTGGTAAATATACATGTATATATGTATTTATATAATTAGATATGTATGCATATACTTAGCTCGTGCACTTTAACAGCTTGAAGGAAAAAAAAAAAACAGAAACAGTCGATTATCTAAGAGCCTTACATTATTAAATTAAATGACATGTACGACAGGCAAGTTTTCTCAGTTTGTTACGAGTCCGGGACGAAATGTTGCTACAGGGGGCTTTACCTCATCTCCAGAATGCTTCAGCCTGTTTCATCTGTAAAGTCAATATTTGTGTTATTCGTTCACATTTCGTGGTACGTAATACCACGTTTCACGTATTCCTGTGAACGCAAGACTTCCCGACCTAACTACTTACTGCAGTCCACCTTTCAAAGGTTATTCGCATATCATCTCCCAAGGGTGGTCCTCACTCGTACAGCGTTAATGTATGTCGCGAATGTGTTGTTGTTTTTTTCTTCTTCTTTTTACTCCTTTTAAAAAAAAAAAAAAGAAAAAAAAAAAAAAGATAGTTATGTATTTATTGCAGTTTGTTGTTTTATATGTTTCCACTGGTGTAAACAATGATGATGATGAATGTTGATTTGATCATGATTTACCGTCTGGATGTTTTTGTGTCTATTTCTCTGTCAAACATTAAAGGAAAAACAATAAATAAATAAATAAATAAATAAATTTATAGCATATGCTGTATACATAACAAGATTTCTACTTTTTCTTTGTTTACTTGATAACGTTGTTATTTATCTTTCATATTAAAGTTTGGTGCTAAATTTGAACCTTTTGCGGATATATTACAGTTTAGACTTTAAGGCATTTGGGTAAATAAGTATTGTAATTAGCATTTGATTGGTTTTTTGGGGCCAGTTCAGATATCTTTCAGAATTAGAGAAAGACAGACACAGAAAGACAGACATACAGCCACAAGCAGATAGCCAGAGAGAAAGCAGAGATACGTATAAGACAACAATATTGACAACGTAATACACACAGCTTTTAAGTATTTATTATTATGACATTACTTATAATGTTCTCTTCTTTTTCTGTTTTTCCAGAGCAGCAATTATTTTCTGCGAGACTATGGTTACCCTGAAGAGAATTTAGGTAAGTTTGGAACCACAGTGTCACATCTGTTCACAAATACAGTTCAAATGAATAAAGACCAGAATAACTCTTTTTTCCTTGATCATTCATGACATCTTAATATTTAATATTTAAGTTGCTGTCGTGTCATTATACTGTCATTATCGTGTCATTGTTATATATCACACATACCGTTTTATTGTCTTTGTGATTTCATAATTATTTACGTATGTGTTTTTGACCTTTTCACATTTCTGAATACTGACGTAATTGTTATATTATTTAAAAGGGATTGACAGACGATTTTACAAAGAAGGCGACATCCGATTAACATTGGTAAGTGCCATGTAAATGTACAGCTAAAATATTTATATAATAATAATAATAATTTGCTTAACTTTTAAAAAGTGTACTCTGATCATATAATACGCTTTCATTAAAAATTTCAAGCTTCAGCATATATAGTAAATCAGAAAAATACACACACATAACAATGATTTACTATAGATGTTTTTATACCAAGATCAAACTGCAACGTGTTGTTATTTACTATATTATAATTAAAAATATATATATATTTTTTTTAAATCAATTAAAAAAACTATAAATAAAAAAAAAAAAAAAAAAAATACATATATATATATAAAACGACAGTGAGAAAAATTAACGTCTGCAGTACTGTATAAGCTTTTAGCAATAGGTTTTGGTACGGTCGTTAGTATATTTGTATTTTTTGAAAAGCGGAAGGATATGGCGCCTGCTTGGAGAAAAAGACATCGCTGGTTTCGAGGGAAGCACAAAGAGGTGTCGGTGTAAGCTCAGTGTTCCTGCTGTCACCTTTTACTCCTTTGCGCATGCTCCGTTTAATAGGTCACGCCATATTACGCTCAAACATAGTTACCACACAGTATGCACGAATGTATCAATTTTTAGATTGGAACAAAACAGTCATCGACATCACTACATCGTTTGAAAAGGTTTATATAACAAAACTGTATATTCTTTGGCTTTTTAAAAGTTAAATTAAAATGTCATCTCTCTCTCTCTCTCTCTCTCTCTCTCTCTCTCTCTCTCTCTCTCTCTCTCTCTCTCTCTCTCTCTCTCTCTCTCTCTCTCTCTCTCTCTCTCTCTCTCTCTCTCTCTCTCTCATATATAAAGATATAGTTTAAAATATTTGGAAGTAAATTGTATTGTTATGTCGATGGCGGTTCTGTACGATCATGTATCCATGCTATTGCTGGGCTTTTTATTTTAAATGATTTCTTTAAAACATTTGTTTTTGTTTTAAATAGCATAGTATTGCTATGTGTTTTCAATGCAGTGTAAGAATGTTTGTGTATTGATCTATTTCTATATGTATTCGTCAAGAATTATTATGTTCCAGAAACATAAATAATTTGGTATCTCTAACATTATGTATCTTTGAGAAAAAGATAAATAAAATAAAAAAATATGTATAAAAATATCTAAATCTAAAGTTATAACAGCAAAGAAAGAGAAAAATAAATATATTTGTTTATTCTTAATTATTTTAAATGTTTTCATCCCTTTATTTGTCTCTTGCGATGCATGTTTTGAATGTCACTTTGCATGAGGTTGTTTTCGTTTTTGTATTGCTTTTGGAATGGTAGTGGAAGGTTGTTTTATTTGGTTACACGTTTTGTTTAGTTAAGTTTGTTTGTATGTGCTATTTTAAGATTTCATTTTAGATATTACAACTTTTTCACTCGGTAATTTGATAAAAGGAAAGAAAAACAAATATTCAAACGTTTAAACTGCCTGTATCAAGTTCCAGCGAGGAAACAGTCCATTACTTGAAAACAGTTTAACCACGTTTTACAATTTTATTTCATTGCAAATTTAATTCCATATTCAATTAAATGTGAGTTTTACTTTTTAAATACAAAAATCAGTAATATATATCTAAATATACATTTTTTTTTTCACACACTCTTTCCAAATAAAACGATTATCGTATACAAATTTATATTAATTATTTCATTTAAGTTACTTATATTGCACAGCAAAGAAATAGGTTCTTTAATATAATGAAATAATGATTTTTTTTAAAAACAGAATACTAACAATTAAAAGATATATATATATATATATATATATATATATATATATATATATATATGTGTGTGTGTGTGTGTGTGTGTGTGTGTGTGTGTGTACATACATACATACATACATATATACATATATAACATTTTCTTTTTTCAAAGAAACAATAGCAAAGAAGTCATTTAAATACTTCCATAAATTTTTAGCTTAAAAAAGATCACATATATATTGCTATATTCTTCTTTGGTTCTTATTTTCACTTTGGTTTAACCTCTTTTAAAAAACCAATAAATAAATAAATAAATAAATAAATAAATAAATAAATAAATAAATAAATATATTGTTCAGTTAATCGATTAAAAACAGTATATCTTTAGCTATATAACCAGTGGTGACTGAATATATAAATATGTAATATTTAACAGAGGAGAAATGCAGTACGTGACATATACGCTACCTGGCTCAACAGAACTGTCCCGTATGTCATATCTCCAGCGTATGGTAAGCATATTTAATATTTCTTAATCCGCGGAATCGGTGCTTTTAGTTGATAGAATATCTCTTTAAAATGAATTTTTGAATGCAAGAAGAAGCATTGATTAATTTTATATAATATGCAAGAACGTATCAATTTCTGGATTGGAACAAAAGTCATCGACATCACTACATCGTTTGAAAAGGTTTATATAATCTGACGGTTTTAATGGTTTTGATAAATAGGTCATGGAGAACTAGTTAGAATGGGTAATAATAGCTCAGTGGTCCAAGTTATCGATGCTTCAGCTACAGGATTATCTGTTTTATATATTTACATATTTGAAAACAAATATTGGTGTTTCAGTTAATTCATTTTGCTCTTTGAACAATATACAATATAAAAATAAAGAAACAAATTTGTTAATAAAAAAAGAAAAGAAAAATTACTTTTCATCTTGATTAATTAATTTTCATTACGACAGATAAAGACCAAAGGAATGAAATGTTGGGAGCAATGAACGAGTTCGAGATAAACACGTGTATTCGGTTCCGGCCCCGTAGAACTGAACCAGACTACATTAATATAAAACCAGAAGGAAGGTAGATAACTCTAATTAACAATTACTTAACGTTAATGTTATAGCTGTTCAGGCTTGAGAATAATGAACAAATATATAAACAAAAAAAGCTAACAAACAAACAAAATAAATAAAATACAATAAAAAATAATAAAACAAAACAAATAAATAATAAAAGTAGCAGTAATAATAATAATAATAATAATAATAATAATAATAATAATAATAATAATCGTTATAAAAAGAGCGTGATATTTATTTAACGTTCTGAATATCCTTACGTCTGTTTCAGTTGTTCGAGCGCTGTGGGAAGACAAGGAGGGGAACAAACTGTGTCTATCGGAGCAGGGTGTAACAGGAAGGGTACCATCATGCACGAGCTTATGCACGCGCTAGGTTTCTGGCACGAGCACAGTCGCCCCGACAGGGGTAGCTACATTACAATAGTGTGGGATAACATTCCCAAAGGTTAGTTACTATTATTATTATTATTATTGTTGTTGCTATTATTATTATTATTATTATTATTTTTTTTTTTTGTTGTTGTTGTTATTATTATTGTTATTGTTATTGTTATTGTTATTATTATTATTATTATTATTATTATTATTATTATTAGTTTCATTAGGAGAGAGACACAATGTAGACGTCCTCATATAGAACAAAAAAATAACGATACTGTTTGTTGTTGTTTTTTTAAACTATATTTGTTCATTTAGTCTGCTTATAATTGAGGACACACGCTAAACATTTTCATTTGAATCTTTCAGATCACGAAAGTAACTTCAAGTCGTATTCGACAGACGAGATAGACACTCTGGGTGCGCCTTATGACTACGGGTCCATCACACATTACAAAAATAACACATTCGCTATAGACAGAAGCAAGCCTACGATCACTCCAAAGCACCCGCTACCACCCGGAGTAGAAATGGGCCAGAGACTGAAACTTTCAGAAATCGATATTTTAAAAATCAATAGACTTTACAGATGCAGTAAGTACAATTTTTGCGGTGTAATGTAATATGATAAGTGTAAATAAAGAAATAAAGAAACATAAAAGCAATTGTCGAATTGGACAAATTAGAAATTATTATTACTACCACCACTACTACTACGAATGCGATAAATTTTTACTTCTAGTAGTAGTATTATATTTGTATTATATTATGTGTTTCTCTTGTTCCTTGTAGTAACAGTAACAATAGTAGTGATAGTAGTAGCATTAGTGGTTGTAATAGTAGAAGTAGTACTACAAATAGCAGTAAGTGTTATTATTGTTATCGTTATTATTGATGCTTTAGTAGTTTTAGTTTTAAACAACCAAAAATATAATAAATATTTATGGAATCCTAAAAAAATAACGAAATTATTTTATGGATAAAATGGATAAAATATAATACACCAAACTAAATTATTTCCTTTTTTTTTCTTTTCCCCACCCCCAGATATTACCCACTGCCCTGACGCAGGGGCTCCAAAGGGCGGATACAGGAAAGGGGATGATTTTTCTGTGTCTAAGACTGTATCATATTACTGTCACTCTGGCTACACCTTGGTAGGCAGTCACCAGAGATACTGTATGGACTTCGGTCAGTGGACGGGAAATCTGCCCATGTGTTTTCGTAAGTCATATTTTCAAATTCTGTTTTTCTTCAGACAAGTCAATCGTATCAGCATTAGGGAAACTGTGTTTCAGTGATATCAAATATCTAAGTATGAATGAATATTTGTTTATTGACAACTTATTCAGCTTTTCCTAATGATAACGGTCTGTTATATTGAGTACTGTTACTAATTAACTACAAGGTAACTTCACAATTACCTTCCCATAAGCATTAAAGTGTATATTGATAAACCAATCGTAGCTGAAATGAAAAAATTCCAAAGACGCACCGAAGAGGCTTTGACATTGCGAGTCACCAAGTCTCAAAACCAATTTTAGCGCTGAACTTTAGCACTCAGCATACACTGTAATAAATAAATAATTATGCTATTCGTTAAATAAAGTTGAGGAGAGTAAAAAAAAAAATTGTAGTTTCGTGATGCAAAATATCACTGAATTTTTAGCTAGATAATGTAAAATGTGTTACATTTTTGGTTTGATAATGTAAAATATTACTTTCTAGTTTCATAATGTAAAATATCATTAAGTTCTAGTTTCATAATATAAAAATATCATTACATTTTTAGTTTCAAAATGTAAAATATTGATTCTATGTTTGATTATTATAATGCAAAACTGTCACTGAATATTTAGTTTCAGATAAAAATGGAAAACTTCACTACTGTAATTTTGATCGAGGTCGGATTTGCGACGGCTGGAAACAGGACACAACGGATGACATTCAGTGGAAAATAACAAACAGAGGAACTCCGTCTGAGGCCACTGGACCTAAAGATGACCGCACTATGGGAACACAGGAAGGTAGATTTCATACACAAAGAAATTACTTAAATATTACCAAAATAGATGATAATATTATCATATCGACTTCTTAGATGATAACCAAGATACGTTGATTTTTCAACGTTCAAATAAATTAAAGTTAAAGATTTTCAAGTGACATATAAAACATCAGTCAAGGTTTTTAATGGCTTTTTAGTGAATTATTGTATTATATTCTGTCACAAGATGTGTACAGTTCTGAGCATTACACTGCAGAAATTTAATATTTTTTTATATATCTGAGTTATGATCTGAATATTCGAAGTATAAACTGTTCTCACTGACATTTATTTATAAATATTACAATAATTATCTTAATAACAACATCTTTAATGGGGTACCTTTGCGGTGACTCTATACACTTGACTGTTGAACGAATTTTATTATTCATTATTATTCACTGTTTAGGTCACGATTAATAATTTTATATATAATATGGCTATGCCTAATTCCTTTAAAAATCATAAATATTTTAAAAATGTACCTTTGCGATGACTGCCACTCTGGTTGTTTGTTTCATGAGAGGACTGCCACTATAGAGTTAAGACGCCTGTATGAAATGTTGTATTACATTTTGCACTAAACTCTTACAGAATCTTTCTGGCACTCTTTTCACTTATTTTACGGGAGCACTGCCTATATAGATTTACAACATCTTTACGAAATATTGTATTACATTTTGCACTGAAGACTTATATCAAGGTTGTTTTTTTTCTGATTCATATCTAAAATTATTCTTTCCAGGCTATTATATTTTTGGAAAGTTCTACCCCATGTGACGAAGGAATGAAAGCAAGATTAATTTCTCCGACATTTTCCTTTCCGCACACTCGGGCTTGTCTTTTGTAAGTACAATATTTCTAATAATAATGCCTTCCGATAGAAACATATCATAATAACCCAGCTTTGGAGCACTGGATCGAAATGAAAATTGGTTCAGAATTTATCTCGCTGGATTATACACAAGTGCAGTCAGTTTAAGACAATAAAAGATTGTTATAGTATTACTGTTTTATTATTAATCAGATTCTACTACAATATGTACGGGAAAACAATGGGTACACTGAATGTTTACCAGCGAATTGGTGGAAAGAATGTTCTGAAGTACTCAAGATCAGGAAATTGTGGACCAGAATGGAAATCTGCTGTTATTGCACTAGAACAGTACAGTCAGTTTGAGGTCGGAATTTTTTTTATTATTGATAAAGTACACATGCAATAATTTAATGAGAGAGAGAGAGAGAGAGAGAGAGAGAGAGAGAGAGAGAGAGAGAGAGAGAGAGAGAGAGAGAGAGAGAGAGAGAGAGAGAGAGTGTGAGAGAGAGAGAGAGAGAGTGTGTGTGAGAGAGAGAGAGAGAGAGAGAGAGAGTGTGTGAGAGAGAGAGAGAGAGTGTGTGAGAGAGAGAGAGAGAGAGAGAGAGAGAGAGAGAGAGAGAGAGAGAGAGAGAGAGAGAGAGAGAGAGAGAGAGAGAGAGAGAGAGAGAGAGAGAGAGAGAGAGAGAGAGAGAGAGAGAGAGAGAGAGAGAGAGAGAGAGAGATCGTGTTTGAACCTTAAAAGTCTCATACGAAACGTTTTAAGATAAAAGATATTATAACAGTAATTACAATAAGAATTGTTATAATAGTAATAATAGTAACAGTAGCGGTAGTAGTAGCAGCAATAGTAATAGTAGTAATAGTTCATTAATATTCATGAAAGAAATTGCCGTATATCCTAACTGAAGAATTGAAAAGTGCTATTTAAAAAGATTGTATATTATTTTATAAACATACATCTGTTTCTTCTCTCATTTTAAATAAAATATGTTTATATATTTTAAGCAGATTTTATTCGAGGCGGTGGCAGGAAGTAGTTACACAAGTGATTTGGCTCTGGATGATATAGTGGTGGGGTCATGTGACAGCTTAGTACCGCATGCCAAAAGTAAGTGTTTTTTGTGTAGACTTCATCTGACACAGTAACAAGACGAATGTGTTTGCTTGTCTCTGTGTGTGTGTGTGTGTGTGTGTGTGTGTGTGTGTGTGCGTGCGTATAAAAGAGAAAGGGCGATAAACTGTCTGACACAGAGAATTAAAAAGACTGACGAAATAAAAATGAAATACATACTGAAGAAAAAGAAAATGCAAACATTTTAAAGCAATAACTGGACAGTTATCCACACCTTGGTAGAATCTTAGAATCTGCACAGAACAGAGCAAAGAAAAGCAGTAATATTTATTATACATTTATACTCTATAGAGCAAATATTCATCATGTTTATGCTAGATATATTACATTACGTTAGATTAATACAAGCAAATAATTCATACATTATAAACTGCTTCGTTATTTTTATTTACGATTTTGTTTCTGATATTGTATGTAACAAACAGATCTTCTGCCTATGAACATGACGTGTAATTTTGATAATGGCGTGTGTGGATTCCTGCAAGCTAACGACGATGTGTTCGACTGGCAACTGAAGTCTGGACCAACCTCTACGATACTAACAGGACCCGAATGTGATCTGAATAACTGTTCTCATGGTAGGCGAGTTATTTCTTTGAAAATCTCAAAACTCTTTAAACCCTTAGCAACATCCGAGATTCATTGGGGATTTTAAAATGATTACCTTTGGGGTTCGTTTGTTTTTGTATATTGTTTTTCTATTCGTTTGAATTATTAAATTTAGCTTTTGGCTTTTTATTATTAATGGATGTTTTTTTTTTAAATGATATAAATATTTGTAGTCAAATATTTTTAATAATCTGAAATCTAAATTAGATCTTTAGAAGCATCCGGGATTCATATGGGACTGTTTTTTAAATGGTTACTTTGTTTTTTCTTTTGTTTATTATTGTTAATGAATATATTTAAATATCTGTAGGTAAATATCTGTACACGGAAGCCTCCTCACCCAGAGTTCAAGGGGACACAGCCAGAATCGCGTCACCGATGTTAATGGTAAGTTAACACAGTGAAATCAGCGGCGCATTCAGCCGAATATAATTTTATAACGAAATTAATTCCGTCGTAAAGAAAACACATCAATATAATAATAATAATAATAATAATAATAATAATAATAATAATAATAATAACAATAATAATAAATAAACAAACAAATAAAAAAAAGAATGGTGTGCATATATTTTTCATTTATTTATCATAAATTATTATGTTAACATTTTCTAAGCCTAAAAATAAAAAATGAAAGTAAAATTTCCGAAAAAAAAAACGTTTTTGATACTGCATATTAAACATACATTTAGTTATTTTAAGCAAGAAATATGTACGTATGTTATTATTACGCCCGTCAATTAAAATAACTGAAGGATTTCACTTTTAATGTAATAATAGTAATATATAATTATATATTTAATTTTTAACTTTATTGAAAATTAGATTGTTCTGAGATTAATTAAAGCGTGGATTACTATCGCCATTACTGTTTGTTTTTTTTTTGTTTTTTTAACCCTTCTGGTCCTAACTCTTCTCTGTTAGCACTACAACAGACAGTATTTACATGTGCCTTATTATAGTTATCTGACATTCATTCATTGCATAACCGATCTAATCAAACAGTCAAATGAAAACAGTTTAGGAAATATTTGGCCTCTTTTGTTTCAACAGGGTGGAAGCGCCATGTGTTTGTCTTTCTTGTTCCACATGTATGGAATAACGATGGGAACACTGAATGTGTACATTGAAGAATACGACGCCGAAAGAAAACTCGTCTTGACACGTTCTGGTGACCATGGCAACAAATGGCAGAAAGAGTATATTGACTTCAACCCGAGAGCTATGTACAAAGTAAATAAATGTTATTGTGCCAGTCAGTCAATGTTAGACTTAATTTGTTAGTCAGTAGTATAAAAGTTAAATATTAATAGAAAGTCATTAACAAATATAATGTACGTAGTTGTGTGTATGTGTGTATGAATGTGTATGTGTGTGTGTATAGACATACTATATCTGCATACATACATTCCTACATTACATTACATACATTACATTAAATACATAAATATATTCTTACATACACACATCAATCCATCCATACATACATACACATACATATACACATATCAGTCATCAAGAATCTGTTACGGTTTTTCGTAAGTTTACCCCAACCTTCTTCGAGATAATTAAAAGGTGCGAAACACACTCAACTGTTACATTGCCTGAATTCTGCTAAAGGTCAAGACAACTGGAATAAAAAAAACTGAATTTCTTTATGTGTTTAGAAACTTTTCAGCTTATAATTGTGAACTTCATTCGTCATACTAATGTTCTCTTATTAATATTTTACATCTGTATGTTTCTTTATAGATAATGTTCGAAGGACTTAGAGGCTCTAGTTACAGAAGTGATATTGCCATAGATAATATAAACATTCAGCCCGGAACCTGTACAGGTAAATACTAGTCATAAAATTGCCACAGGTGAAATATAAATATACAAGTATAAAATTTATATTAACAGATATACAATAAGCGTAAGGTGTCTTTTTGTTTATTTATATACACACACACACACACACACACACACACACACACACACACACATTTATATATATATCAAGAAAGTCATAAAAATTAAATAATCATAAAAATAATGGACCAGGAATGAAAGAACTGGAATAAGAAACCGATGGGTGGATTAATTAATGAAGTTAATGGTTACAAATGGATTGATGAATCAGTTTATTCAGGAACATTTCTTCTTTATGTTAAATCTGACAGACGTGCTGTATTTCAACTGCGATTTCGAACAAGACCTCTGTGGATGGAGAAACGTACCAATTCCAGGCGACAGCTTTGACTGGACACGAAATCAAGGTCCCACGTGGACTGGTGGTACCGGACCTTCAGCAGACCACACGAAACAAACAGGTGACTTAAACCGAGAGAATTAAGTCCTGGCACACAGTATAGGTCATCAGACATAACTGGTCGTGACATCATTGAATTGCAATAGTTTAATGAAACTGCTTCATAAATGATAACAAATGTATGATTAACTTCAAGAAGGGGGTAAATAAATAAATAAATAAACAAATAAATTCACAACAAACAAACAAAGAAATAGTGCTTCCTGAATTTTGTTTAGTAAGAATCTTCACTTCATCATTATTAACATATTGAACATTGAACATGAACACTAGATGGATATTTTTTCGTTGAAACTGTCAATTCGACCATACAATTAATTAACTTGAACCAGCGGTTTTCGTATTAATTTTGTGTTTAGCACTTTCAACGGTAATTCAACTATTTTTAACACCCTGCAGTTTCAGGATACTACATGTACATCGAGACATCATTGCAGCCGTCGGGTACGTTTGCTCGTCTCATTTCTCCCAGAATAACAGACAGTCCCGCGGGATACTGCATTCAGTTCTGGTATCATATGTATGGTATTGACGTCAGGTCGTTGAAAATCATTAGGCAGGCGGTAGAAAAGAGGGGCGAGAAACAGCTGTGGCACACCTCGGGTCAGCACGGAAACTGGTGGCGCAGACAGAGACTGTATGTGGGAAGTACAGGCCAAGATTTTAGGGTAAAAAAAAAAGAAAATGTTTTGGGGTTATTGTCGTTATGACGTCATTCGATAAACAGAATCATAATGATGGATATATATATATATTAAAGTTATAATAATAATAATAATAATAAATAAATAAATAAATAAATAAATAAATAAAAAGGCCTGCATAAATGATTGCAAAATAGAGGTTTTCTCAGTTTGTCAGGAATTTTCAGTCTTTATACGATATGATTAAAAAATATACCTTTTGTCAGAAAAAAAAAAAAATATATATATATATATATAATTATAGCTAAGAAAGATAACTAAGAAGATAACGTTTTATTTCTTTCTTACTTTTTATTTATTTATTTATTTATTTTTGTTTGTAGATTATTATCGAAGCGACAGCTGGTGGTCACAGAGGAGACATTGCAATCGATGACGTATCAATTCGAACCGGATCCTGCTACAGCTACGACGCAAAGATAATGCATAACTTTCCCTTCGTAAGATTACACCGACGTTAACCGGAAGTTAATTCTGTAATTCTTCTGATAGGACCAAACATGTCATGTGATCATGTTTCAAGACTTTCAGACAGCAGTACTTTTTCGAAGTGAAACTTTTATGTTCTTTCGTCGTTCGAAAAATATAATTTAAAAATAAAAATAAAAAAATAAAAAAAGGAGAAGAAGAAGCAGAACAAGAAAACGAAAACAAAAGAAACCGTGCTTTTATCAGATTCATTTTAAATAACGTTTTATTATAGGAATATTTTTTTATTACTATTAATCAGTGTTGTTTTCTATCATCGTTATTATTATCATTTTGTTGAAATAAATGGATAGTATCGAAAGGAAGGACGTGAATACGATGACGGCTTTATAGACAGATGCGGAATAAAACAGTGAAATGAATGTTTAAGTATTATGTACTGTTGGAAGGAACTGCCTACCTTCGGATAGACATGTCTGTGCTATTTTTTATTTTACATTATTATTATTATTATTATTCCTATAGTTATTATTACTAATAGTTTTTTCATCATGTATAGTTATAAATGTCATCTTAACTTCGACCAAGGTTATGATTATACGTGCTTGATATAATTTTATGTATGTATATATTAATGTAGCATATATTAGTAGTATATATTGATGCTATAAACACCAGATGTAAGTAACAACGTGGAATTCTAAAAGTGGTCTCTGTGAAATGTAACGCTGCAATGAAAATGAATTTTGTGGAATACGTTTAAATAAGAACCCGTACTCTGAGCCCATTTAAACATGATTACAAATTAGCTTTAGTAATTACCTGTTAGCGATTATTTTACAATGTTGTTACAGAATTATTAGTAATATCTGCCTTGTCTGATTAACAGAAGTTTACAGAAACGATGTTAGATGCCCAAATATTTTTGTTTGGAAGAAACGAAACATTATAAATATATTTGTGAAAAAAGAAAAACTAGGATGGCAAAATCAAACACTAATTAAATGGCATGCCAGTTTTAATACAGGTAATGGTTAAGTGCAATTAAAAGCGAGTTCAGAATCGACTTTTGAACAAATAATTTTAAATACAGGAATTTATAAAAATTAGAAAAACTTGATCATGTATTAAAATTAATGCAAAAAATGTATCTTTTGGATATTTTGAAATTGTTCATGCTACATTACATTTCCTTAATATGCTGAATGCAAACAGGGAACTACGTGCTTCTATTTTCATTGCCCATGTACTAACTGATCATAATTTTTTTAAACAGTATGCAAGTCTTTTTTGTGTATTGAGTAAGCTTGTCATCATTATAGTAGGGGCTTATTGGAAGAAAACAATTCTGGGAAATGGAATTCTTCATCTGCTTGTTATTATCATTATGCTTTATTATACTCAAGGTCCTGCTGGTTAGCAGGCAGCCTGCCAAATACTGCATTACTTGTAGATGTTAAATCTAATCAGTTAAGAAACAACAATTATTTGCAAAGCATCAACAGGGATGAAATAGCTAAACATATTCAAAATTTAGTCAGTACTGTATTATTATTTTTTTTTAATGGGGCCACATACACATTATTTAAAGCACATCCCTTGTTAAAAAAAAAAAATAAAAAAAATAAAAATGTTTAAAATTTACATGAAAAAGTAATAATTTATTTCTGTTTTGTGCTATGTTGGGTTAAGTATTATGCAACACTGATTCATTAAGTAGAAGATATTGCATAGATACATTTATAAGATTTGTAACAGACAGACAAATAATAATAAAATGCACTGGCAGATACCCAGTTGTAGCATTCCACAGTGGATAGAGACATGTCCCACCCACCCCCTCATTTGACATCTAGACTATATATATATATATAGAGATGAAAATGTTGCATTGGACCTTTGCATTTGTATTTTACATTTGAATTGTTATCAAGCTATCTGCTAAATGTAAACCAGTTTATTAAAGGATTTTGGAGGAAACCAAACCTACTGTTCAAGGTAAATGGAGTCAGTTACTCTGGACATGGACATGTATAAAGTTCATCTTCAGTTAGCTATGGCTCCTGGTACTTGTTTAACAATGGTTATGCTAATCCATGTAAATATACTGTTAGCTATGAAAATAAAACTATCACTTACATGTTGTTGTTTTTTTTTAATTTATTCATAATGTTCCAGAAACAGATCTCTTCAAGCTGGAAAAACTATGACAACAATGGAAAGTACCATCCAGTGTCTTTGACACATTAGTCACACTTGACTGGGAAGTAGCCCAGTGTGTGAACAACAAGTTTATCCACAAAATTTACTGGTGTATTTACCTTCCCCCACACAAACAGTCACTTAAGCTTATTAAATAAGCATACAGTGACTGAAATAAACAGCCAAATTATGAGCACTTCATTCTGAGTTCTATCTGAATTACAGAGTAGGCTATTAGCTGATTCATAATGATCAGTTTGTAGTAATTCCAGTAAAATGAGCTTTCACATTATTATTCTTAAAGTCTGGTATCTTTGGTTAACCCAGGAATATTAATTACTTTTGTAACCACAGAGGTGCAAGCATTTACTTGATTTAAAATAATAAATAAAAACAAAAACATTATCTTTTGGCCTTTTTTTATTTATAGGCCATAAATCAACATTTGTTGACTTTTCCCATTTTCTGTCTTTTTTTTGTAACCCCCTTCACAAGTATCAGAAAAAGAATCCAAGAATCTTTCCTCCCAAATGTTTTCTTCTGGCTTCTTCGTGGTCCATGATCCCTCCTGACGTTGTTAACACAATAAAACTGTAACAGAACAGATTTTTCTATTTTCAATGTTCACACAATTCAGTGGTTTTACTGGTTTTTGAAATAAACCTTCCAACTACTAGTTTAATTCCAGATAAAAATTAAGCAGAGGTAAAATATTTATAACATTTAGTGGGACACCTAATTTGATTAAAAACAAGTTTGCTATTAAAAGCTGATTAAATTTAACAGATTATTTTCATGTACCAATACTATGATCATTTGAATTGTTTAAATATACACAAGTAAATAGTATGGCCAGTGATATCTTGCTTGCAGCAATCAGAAGGTTATACACTGTTTCAATCAAGATTAACAGCATTTTAAATATTATCTTATGGAGGAAGGGGGAATAAGAAAAAGCAACAATGTACAACCATAAATATGGATGTAATGTACTCATTTGTGTGAATAACATTTACTAATCTTTTTAATGTTTATTTTGACCAAATAAAATTTATAAATTTGGTTACTGGCCATTTCAATGCTTACCCAAACTGTCTAGAAGGTAGCAGATTTGTTGTCCATCGTTCCATATCACGAATAGAAATGTCAAATCTAGGGCTGATTACACCACACTGTAAAAATATAAATTTCATATTTATTTGATATTTAGAATAAGAATAGTTGATAGAAAATATATATTAAGTTATTATTATGGTTATAAAGCTATCATACATCATTATCTGAAGTAATGCAGAGCAGTACAATTTGATTAAGTGGTAAATTACAGAACATCTTAAAAATAAAAGATTGGATAAAAAAAAAAAATCAATTCTTATTTTGTCTTCTCGATAGAAGTCTGAAGTTTGGTGTAATTCATCTGTATTTAAATGAATTTTCTTTTTTTGTTTGTTTATTGGGGTAAAACATTAAAGCATGATCAACCTTAATGGAACTTTGAAAACATCATCAGTCTATGTCAACTTCTTTTTGAGTGAAATATTAAAGTACTACCAATTAGTTTATGTTACCTTGTTTAATCTTCCTGTGAGATTGACCACTATCTTGTTTCCTCTGTGATCATCAACAATCTCAAACTCTCCAATGTAACCTGAAACAAGAAAACACAAATAACTAAATCTCAAATTATAAAATTGCTAGTTTGCCTGCTTAGCAGTACGTAACAGAGATTCCTGTCAAGCACAAAATACAAATGCAAAGAGAAAGACAACAGACAGGGTACATGAAACCATCCTTGTGTAACCCACTTTCCATTCAAACAAATTTTGCTCATCGTTGAAATTAAAATATCATTTTCTACATGAAGACTGTCTGCCACCGAATGACATGTATTGCTGCACAGCAACTCAAAAAGGATATCAGTAGTAAAATGAACCTTGGCCTTTTTAACTATGAAACAAATTTCAGGCATTATTTTCCTGCTGGAAATCAATGCACATCAACATTAACATTTTTAAGACATGTATCCAAACATAATCATAATTTTATTGTTCTTTATGTGGGGTCTAGATAAAATGATAACTTATTTTAATTGTTTTTACCTATTCGAATGCACTATCTGTTCTTTGTATTGGCACAAGACTGGTAATCAACATATTTCACCCCATTCGCGATGTTTGCTTTTCTTCTGAATTTAATTTAACAATGTCAAGTGACTATTACTTTCACTTTATCAAAAACATTAATTATCGGTAACTATACTACTTTTAGCTAAGTATATATATTTCTTAAAACTTATTATGAAAAAGAGAGTAATATCACAACTGATACGAAGTGCATTTTATTCAGAATTTTCTGCAAACCATTACAAAATGCTGTTTGATATCTTAAGTTGTTATAAATAAAGAAGAAACTCTTCTTAACTGCATTAATTAATTTCAGCTATAATCCTTATTTTTTATGTATTACTACTAATATATAAAAATAAATAATATAATTTAAAAAAAAAGGGTTTTGCACATATTTTTTCATCCCTGGAACATGCACCTTACTGTAAATAACAGTTGGCATTTGAAAGTCACTTTCACATACTATGATACTACTACTAGTGGTGATTTAGCTGATTAAACTGAAGTGAGTCTATGGATCGTTTCAAGTTACTTACTTGTTTAATACAAAGTCATTAAATATTGTAATAAAGTATATATAATATGATTTTAATATATTTTAATTCGTATATATAAAAAAAAAGTATACTGAATAAGATGTCTATTCTTACCATGTTTCATCATCACTGACAAGAATCGAACAATTACTTTGGATGAGGGTCGAATTAATACTTGTCTTTTCCCACGTTTCTCTGCCATAGTAATGTTATTGAGAGCATCTGCCAATACATTCATTCGAACCATCCTGAATGCTGAAAATTGTTAAATATATTATATAATTATTAAATTAACGTAGCTGAGTATCTTATTTAAAGCTGCTGCTGTGTGTCAGTGCTCCTGCCTATATCTATAGTTATTTGGACCAGATAAAAATGTCCCACAGACATTAATATTTCTCAAAATCGGATTAATGAACTAACATCATCACCCTTTAATTTTGTTTAATTCTCGTCATATACTAGAACGAAATGAACCCTAATGGTAATATTGTGATGCACGACCAGCTTTTTAAATATTCTTATTTAAAGTTTGAAGAAACATAAACCACAAAAATAAAGCTGTTGATTTTATTTATGGTGTTTTCTTTTTTATTTTAACAATTAATTTTATTTATTTTATTGCAAATAACAAAGGATTGATCAGGATATTTTCCACCGATAACAAACTACTCCATGTACCTTTTTTGATGGCGGCTGAAAAGGTCAAATACTTATTTACTTCCGGTGTCATCGACTGAAACTCTTTCTTCCGGTCGTACTGCTGCAGGTGCTCGAATCATTAAAATTTTATTTATGTTACTGAAAATTATTTAACGTATTGATATTATCTTACAAATACTTTACATTAATATTTATTGACAATTAAAATCAACTTGCAGATATGATAATTTTCCCTTAAATATTTCCCATTACAGTTAGAAACCATTAGTAACCATTTTTGTTTATAGTGGGACAAAATATAACCTCGATTGTCAGGAAATGCAATAGACGATAGAAACCAAAACAAGAACCAAACAGTCGAACAAATCTACAAATAAAATTAGTTATTAATTACAAATTTTAATTTTATTTAAAATTAACATTATCGCATCAATCAGTTTCTGGATGGATGACATGTTACATGTAATACCTTACTTGGTAACTAATACTTTAGTCTTATACGCTTTTTAATAGTTTATGATTGATTATTCACACCCAAGGTGAAAATGAGCATGCATTATCGACATATTGAATGAAGTTTGTGGATTTCATTTAATTAAAAAATTGTTAAATCTTACTATGTCGTTCATTATATATTTTTTTTTAGAAATCATCAGGAATTTTATCCTTAATAGTATATGTATGTGTGTGTGTGTGTGTGTGTGTGTAAGTAAGTAAATATGTATATTAACTTAAAATATACCAGTGCCTTATTAACCAGATTAAAAATCATATTAGTGCTGTATTCTTATTAAAATTTATGTACAAAACATGAATATACATTCTCTGATACAGGCAGCTGAATCACTTTCTGGATTTTTAATAAATGAACAGTTAAACATAAAAAAAAACCCAACAGTTTAAGTGATATAAATTTTATTGGATAAATAGATTTACATTCTGCTTAAAAATAGCAAATTTCATTACTTAGGTTTTATAAATGGTATGGTGTTCAAAGCAAAAAAAACAACAAAAAAAACCAAAACAAAAACAAAAAAAAAAAAAGTCTCGCAAAGGTAATATTTAAGTTGTAATGAAGATGATCTGAACATCATATATCAACTAGCCAAGAAATGTATTTGATAAAACATATTTATTAATATTTAGTAGCATTAACATTCAAAACTATGTAATAATAATAATAATAATAAGAATAATAATAATAATAATAATAATAATAGTAATGATGATGATGATGATGAATAAATGAAATAATAACAAAACATTACACATGTATTTTACAGTTATTTTGAATATAATGATTTTATTATTATTTATTATTTTTATGTCTGAGAAATTTTTATTTGTTTTGTTTTGTGAAAGCCATTTTAAACTGTCTACAGTTAATTTACAGATTTTGAAATGATTTAACAAACCAGGAATATTTAACTCGGACAAATGGATGAACCAAAGAGGCCTGCCACTCCAGAGAGTGGTGTCCCTTTAGAAAAAGAATGCAACATTCAGCACAGATCAGATTTGTTGATGGAATATCATGTAAGTTTTATATTTTAATTAATTTTCTTCTAAGTTTTAAATAAACAATACAATAGATTATTTAATAAAAATAACTAAATGAAATGTAAAATATATATATATATATATATATTTTTTATTTTGTAATAAATTTTGTTTTGTGTTTTGTTTTGATGTTACATACCAGTATTAATTCAATTTACCATGACATTAAAATATTAAAATAAAAGCGAGGTCATGAAGATTCTCAGCATAGGAAAATGATTTTTTTTTTTTCTAAAATCTTTTTCATCATTATTTATTTTTTTTTTAAATATTTTTATTAGATTGAAAATGTCAAGAAAACACAGGAAGCTCTCAAAAATGCTCTTATTGATTTGGAAAATGCCAAAAAAAAAGGATGAGATTGAAGAACTCAGAGTCAAAGTTCACGAACTTCAAAAGAAATCTGAACTTCAGATGACAACACTTCAGGTAAGAGATGTAAAATATAAATTTCCTGTTTCAGCAGATGTTTGAAGGAAACCATTTACATTTTCAATTTTCTGTTACGATTTTTAAAAAATTTATTTTTAATTTATTTATTTATTTTTTTAATTTCAGTAATTTTAAATAATCTTATTTATTTTTATTTTTTTTTCAGGTTATGCATAAACTAAACACAGAATTGTCTTATGCACGAGCTGATCTGGATGAAGCTTTGTACAATGGCAATGGGGACATCAATACTGCTAGAAAGAGAGTCATTTGGCTAGAAGACAGAATGGGAGCTCTCTGTGGCAAGAAACGTCTTGAAGGTAGCAATGGTTATAACTAAAATATATCTTTAGAATTAAAATAACAACCCTAAATAATACAGGCAGTTTGTCTTAAAATGCAAGAACTGAAAGTATTTTATCTAAAAAAAAATCCCCACTCAAATATCCCAAAAAACAACATGAATATTAAAAGTTAAACTGTACTAACCATACATGGAAAATAAACTAACTCATTTTCAAATGATTGTTAAAAAAAAATAACTTTTTCTGTTTGTTGTGATGGTGGCAAAAAGGTTAACTTTTCAGATACATTAACATTAGGAACAAATATACAACTACATATTTTCAGGGTATTTTTAATCTAGATATTTCTTTTTGTGTTATATTTCTGATAGTGTTTTTATTCCCATTGTTGTTCCATTTTCTTTTTTGTTAGAGTCGACCATCAGTGCCTCAGCTTGCAATTCAGTATCATGCTGCTGATGCTGTTGAAGATGCTAAAGAAGATGTGCTTTTGTTTCCCAAAGATGAGAAAAGGTATGTTTAAAATTAATATTCTTGAGAAAATATAAGATAGAAAAAGTGAAAAAACAAAGCACCAAATAAGATATTCAAACTATTGAAAAAGCAGCTGTTAAGCTTATTTAATTTGCTTTTGTTGATTGAAAAAAATTAACATAATTGTCATTATGTTTTTTCTATTAATTTACATTTTAATAAATATTTTCAATTAAATAAAATTAAAATGTAGATAGCATCTTTTTTTTTTTTTTTTCATAAAAATTATGAAGCGTTAATGGCCTATATTGAATTATCATCAGTGTCATTGTCATCATCACATCATCATTATCATTATCATTGTTATTATTTTGAAATCTATTTCTTTGAGATAAATTAATTAAAAATTTAATTTTGTCAAGCTTCACTGAGACAAGTTTTATAACCACTGATTCTGAAGAATGTCCTGATGACAGACAAGTCAAGACTGTAACAACCCTTGAGAAACTTGAAAGACAAGAGGAAGAAGAAGGACATGTAGAAGAAAAAGAAGAGAAAGTAGACAAATCAGAAGAAGAAGAAAAGGTTGATTAATTTTTAAAAAGTACTAAATTAAAAACACATTTTATTTTTGCATTAATTTGTATTTTTCACATTTATGAGTTACAAAGTAAGATTCATTGCATTTCAATTTGATAAATATATTTTAAATTTAAATGACCTCTACAAAACAATAGATTACCAAAAAGAGCAAAAATATCACCATCACATATTTTGCATATTTGTATCAATCTGCATTTGCCTAACTTACTGTTGCATTTATGTATGTTTTTGATTGTGCCAGTCAATACAGAATTAAGTTTTGTAAAGTAATGGAATGGAGAATAAAATAATACAAGATAATATGTTATGCTTTGCTGTACTATGCTTTATGGTGCTGTGCTATTCAATTACTGCTGCTATCACTTCACTACCACATTACTACACTACACTACACTACACTGCACTACACTGCACTATACTATGCTATGATACACTACATTACTTTTACTATTACTATGCTATACTGTACAATATTATACTTTTACTGTACTGTTTGCTACAGCACTGTACTAAACTATATTTTTTAATAAAATCTGATCTAATTATACAGAATGAAGAAGATAAAGAAAACAGATTTGATGGAGAAGTCCATGTGAAAGGAGTAGACCGTGGAAGTCTGGAGAGCTGGGAAATTGAAAGTTCCAAGACATCAACAACAACAACAGCATCATCATCCAGCTACATTGAGGACGAGATAATAGGACGAGGTCCTAGGTCACAGAGGTTGGCAGTAGATAAAAAAATCAATGATGTCTTCCTCACAGAAGTTGCAGAGACACCACGAAGTAAAGTGACCATTCAGACACCAGGGACACTGGACAGAGGTCAGACAAGTATGTGTGTGATTTATCTAGATCGGTTGTAGCTTAAGATTAAATGGTGATAGTTTTAGAGGAAAGGACTATTACGATTTTTAACAAGAAATAATTTAGATAATAGTTAAGTAAATTTTTATATACTGGAACAAAATATTATCTTCAAATATGTAAAGGCATCATAGATGTTGGTATGTTTTTTATTGTTGTGTATGTAAAAATAGAATTTATTTTATATATATATAAACTGTATGTATGCTTTTTATATTTATACAACATTAAAATGAATAACATTTAAAACATTTAAAACAAATTTCGTTTGAAAAGCCCTGTAAGACTGTTTATTATCTCAGTCATTCTGTTAATCCATCAGTCTGTTTGTCTGTCTGTCTCTGTCTGTCTGTCTATCCATTTGTCCCATTGTCTATCTACATATATATGTAATGTATCAAAGCTCATGCAAAAAAAATTCAATTAATTTTCTAGTAACTGAGATGGAGAAAGACCTTGCTGCTGAATACTGGGAGTCTGAACATCATCGATTTGAAAGAAGTGACTTCTCATTGGTTCTGTGTGAGATTGATCCTGCATCATACCACTGTGTCCCTATTTCAGTTCCAGGCTGCTTCATAAACACAGGTTTGTGGTGCAGATGATATTATTTGGATAACATTACTATGTATTATCTATATATTTGTCAGGAATTAATCATGATAATCAGCACTTTGAAAAAAATACAAAACAATATTTTTACCAGATCTCCTCTTTGAATATGGTTTTGAAAATGCTGATGATTATGGACAATTCCTTAATGATATTTTTTTATCAGTGTAAAATATATCTGACTTTTTATATTATAACTTTTGATAATTTTTATAGATTGGTCCATATTTCCATTCATATATGTGTCCTTAATAACATCCAAGTTTTCTTTTAGCCATCAGTCATATATTTTAGCAGATATTGTTTTATTTAAAATATATAAATATAATTTTTATTAAAATTTTGTTTTCATTGTAGAACAAAGTTGTCCAGAGTTTCGAGAACTGCCATGGAAGTCTGATGTAAAAGACACAGAGATTAAAGATATTCATGTATGAATTATTTTCTTCTTTCTCTATTTTTTTCTTTGAAGATGGTTTGTTGACATCTGTCTGTTTTGTAACACAATTACAATTATAACAAAATACAAACAAAGTATAAACACAGTAAAGAGAATTACATTTTTTTCCATGAAGAGCTGGAACAAATATTCACCAAAATGCAACTATCTTTAAAATATATACATACATGCATGCACAGACACACACACACACAAACAAACAAACATTTATCCATGCATTCATAAATGTAAAGGTAAACACAGATGAATCAGAAAAACAGATTTTAAATTAATTTTAAAAATTATTTAATGGGACATATTTTTAATGGATTTGTTGTACAGTTTGTAAACCTGCCAAATTATATTTCAGAGAATTGCCCTGGACAAACTTGCCCTGAAGGTTCACAGTATGTATGACAAAGTGTATTCAGCAGCCATGTTGTCTGTTAGGCCAAGCCGTAGACCGGAAGACATTCCTAGAGAATCCAGCTTTTTCACCAGTCGAGAGAATGAAAGTAAGAAACATTTTTATTAAACTTTCATTCTTAGTTCATCCTTTTTTGGTGGCTCATTCCATTTTTCCATTAAAGTGAATGTAACAGAATTTTTCTTTCTAAATATAGATCTCTGTCTTCTATATGAACTGACTGATTTAATTTTGCTGATTTTCTCAGAAATACAACCAGTATGGAACAGTGTTTAACTAATTAGGCTCAAGTAGTTAGAGCACTAATAAACAAGGAGTTTAAATGTCATTCAGAATGAGAGTAGCCATGGGGCTTTTCCTAATTCAGTCAGTGCCTCAAACATTACTGTCAAATTAGTATTTTATTTTATCATTTGGCCATATGGTTGTTTCCCATTTCAAAAAAAATCAGTCAATTTCCCATGTCCACATTCCCAAAAGTTACAGTTTAATTACATGTTTTCAAATCTCTCAAAAGGAACACATATAAGTTCTCTTGTTGCATAGTCAGTAAAAGTGATTCATGAAGTTGTAGGCGTGATCTTGAATTATTAACATTCAGTATATTATTTTTGAATATATAAATCTGTTTTCAGTGAAATGTATAAATGTAGATAAATATTATCTTGCAGTTTTGAAACAGTATACATTTTAATTAATTTTTGATTTTTGTTTCTAGTTTCTACAGTAGATGGAAAGGTAAGTTAATAATCTTCACAAGTATTATAAGTTATTTCATGTAATTATTTCAGAATTACAAATTTTAGTATCATAGTGATTTGATTAAATGGTTTAAATTTGTTAAATTTGTAAAGGAATATTAAATTATTTAAGATTTCTATATTAACTTTAAGACGATTCACTTTCACATAGTTTGCAGATGGTTATTTTACTTTTGTTTTTTTAATGCATCCTTTGATCTATAATTTAAGACATGAATAAATAACTAACTAAATAAATAACTTAATAAATAAATAAATAAATAATTAAATCATAATCATAATCATAATAATATAAAGAAGGAACAAAAAAAAAAAAAAAAAAAAAAAATAATAATATACATCCCATATTTAGTTTAATTATAATAGATATATATATATATACCAATATACAGAAGATTCTAAAGTTTCAAAAATGCTTATAATATCAATATTATTGTAACTTCTTCAGAAAAAAATACGTATTGTTAAAAACTGAAACTTTATTTTATTTTTAAGGATAGTGTCACTCCACCATCAGCCGATGATGGGAAGAGCAGCAATGTTGTTGCACTTCCCAAAATACAACAACGACGGAAAGGAAAGCCAGGATCTCGCCATTTGGTGTACTACCCCAAACCCATACCTCCCCCAGAAGTACTGCCCATTACCAGAACAGTATGTGATTCTGCATATAAATTGTTTTTTTTCATTTTAAGTTCATTTGTCAGTTATATATAAATATATAATAAGAAATAACTACTTGCACATTGTGAATTTTCTTTAATTTACATAAGGACATGGATAAAATACTATAAATGAGTAAATAAGATCAAATTCATTATTTTCAAAAATAATTTTATTACACCGTCAACATTTAATTTTTTTTTATACCATTTAAGAATATGAATATATTTCAGACATTTTTTTTCATAACTGAGTTTTACATTTTGTTTTCATTTTATAGAACAAAAGCCATGAATTTCCCAAGTATGAATATATTTCAGACATTATTTTAAAACTCAGTTATACATTTTTTTTTCAATTTCTAGAACAAAAGCCATGAATTTCCCAAGTATGAATATATATTTCAAACATTATTTTATAACTGACATTTACATTTTCATTTCCTTTTATAGAACAAAAGCCATGAACTTTTCAAATTTGAATGTATATCAGACATTATTTTATAACTGAATTTTAGAAGAAAAGCCACAAATATCACAAATATTTTGGATATTATTTTATGACTGAAATTTACTTTTTTGTTTTTCATTTTTTAGAAGAAAAGCCACAAATATCACAAATATGAATATATTTCAAACATTTTATAATTGAGTTTTGCATTTTGTTTTCATTTTATAGAACAAAAGCCACGAATACCCCAAATATGCGAGTTGTTTTGGAGATCCTGATGCTGCTCAACTTGAACCAGCTGAAAGAATTGTTGATCAGCGAAATCTGCTGGAGGAAACAAAACTTGTGTTATACAGAGAAAAGAAGAAACCAAAGAAAAATGTCCTGAGTACCAACGAAAGACGTTTTAGACGAATGATTGAAAGAGAAAAAACTACTAGCAGCAAGGCCTCTTCGTAAGTTACAATTAAAATAATTAATTTGTTGATGTTAATAAAAATAATTAATGTACAAAAGTTGATAATAATAAAATAATAATTATTTAATTTAAAAAATATATAAATATATGAATGTTGATATTAGTTTTAATTTTTTTTTTTTTACAGATGTTGATTACAATCAAATCATAATTCTTAAAAAAAATTAACTTATGAATGTTGATAGTAATAAAACAATAATTATTCATTAACAATATTACCACCCGTTTCTGTGTTAATGATTATAAGGAATAAGTGATATGATTTTATAATGACAATAAGAAAATTGAAACAACTGCTTGCACATTATGAATTATTCTTACCAGTAACAAACCCAAAGGTTTTCCTTTAATCCTTTCACTGCATAATTAGAACCACATAACAGTTATTTGTTTGCCAATCATTAGAACGGAAGATCTTTTCAAAGAGGAAGAAAATACCAAAGAAACTATGTTGTAAGATGCAAACACTAGAATTTTGTTTAATTCTTTGCAACTAGATTGTTTCAGTTAATAGATAATAATTTAATTGAAATAGCTGTAACCTAAATATTTTATTTTAGTAGTTGATATTAACAAAGGTTATTTTAAAATATTTTACTGTGATTTTCAATTAAGTATTGGTAGATAGTTTGTATCAGTAAAATAATTTAGGCTTTCTGGATACATAACTAGATATATATTAAATTAAAGAAACATTTGAAATGCTTTGTAGAGCATATTAGGAAAAAATATTAGATAAAGAATACCTACTGCATAAGTGAAGTTATATTTAGATTGTATTCATTCTGAGTTATAAATAAATAAAATAGAACAAGAAACAATAGTGCATATAGTAAATAAATGAAAAATAAAACAATGATTATTAATTATTAAGAGTTCTTTAAGTTACCATCATTGTCATCATTATTATCATTATTATCATTATTATTATTATTTTATAATAATAATTATTATTATTATGTCATCATTATTATTATTTTATAATAATAATAATTATTATTATTGTCATTATTATTATTAAATGTATTTATTATTATTAGTAGTAGTAGTATTACTGGTGTTATTACTGTTACTATTATTATTATTAAAGGTTTTTATTAGTATTAGTATTACTACTGCTATTATTATTATTATTATTATTATTATTATCATCATCATCATACGGTCAACATTATTGTTATCATCATTTTTAAATATATTTATTAGTAGTTGTAGTAGCATTACTAATGTTATTACTATTATTATTATTATTATTAAATGTATTTATTAGTATTAGTATTAGTATTATTGTTGTTGTTGTTGTTGTTGTTGTTGTTGTTGTTGCTCTTAATATTTAAAATGTAGCCTATGGTAACAACATAACAAACTTTTACACAAAGAAAAAAATTTGTATTCTGTACTGTTGATCTATTTTCATTATCTCAGCCATAAAATGGCCTTTCACAATCATCAACATCATAACAGTAAAACTATGAGGTGGATGAAGTGAATTTTCAATAAAAAAATGAAAACTGATGATGGGAGAATGTGTATTTAAAAAAAAAAAAAAAACATGTCTGACATATATGATACAAACAAATTTATATATTTTAAAATGTTTTTGTTCAACAGAATAAGCATC
Organism: Chrysomallon squamiferum; assembly: GCA_012295275.1. NCBI lineage: Eukaryota > Metazoa > Mollusca > Gastropoda > Neomphalida > Peltospiridae > Chrysomallon > Chrysomallon squamiferum. The sequence continues at coordinate 10,713,101 of CM022679.1, forward strand.
CTTATAATTTATTTTCTATAATGTTAAAATGTGATTAAATAACTCAATATGGTAAATAACATAATAGCTTGTTCTTGATATTGATATTAAGAATGATCTTTAATTTATAAATATTATAACGTTTTGTTTAAACTTATTACTTTCTAAACTATAAAGTGAAAAAAAAAAATTATGGCATATATTTTATTGTAATATTGTCATACAAATATTTCTTCATCTCTAGGCAAATTATTATACAAGTTCTCTTTCAAGGTATTTGTTTTTGGGAATCTTATTGTTATTATTTTTCTTCTTTCTCAAATTGAAATAAGTGATAAAATATATAAATGTTTGTTATGATTTATTTTGCTTCAGAAAGAAACTGAAGAAAACTTTCCAGCTTGCTAAATCAATAGCTCAGTTGAAAGGAGGTGAATAATATTTTTTAATAAAATAATATCAATTTGTATCTATAACAAAAAATGTATACCACATTTACACACATATTTACACCTAAACCTATAAACACATTACACATACATCTTTTAACACATCCATCCCTACACCTGCTGATATGTCAATATGTTTATACCTGCATTAAGAAATACCTATATCAACAAACACACCCAATAATCACCCATACAAATACATGTATACATGCATAACCAAATAAAACTATTTGCTTGCCTTGGGAAATGCTGTGTCATTTATTTTTGTCACAGTTATTTTCATAGTTACAAGAGTTGCTCACATGAATGAGGATAATGGAATGAAATTTTTTAAAATCCAAGATATCTCAGTCTAGCTCTTGTTTGAAATAATCATTGATATTTATATAAATTTTACCTTTTTTGTTTAACGAAGGAGTTAGTGGATGGCCACAAATTAAACCCCAAACTAAGGGAAGTGAATTCTCTGGTCTGAGATGGGAGAGAGTAAAAGTAAGTAATCAGAAATGTAAAAGTAAAAGATGAATACATTTTTTTTTTTTTTATTTTTATTTTTTTTTACTTTTCTTTTGTTTTTATGTTCTTTATTTTTATTTTTTTTTAATTGCCATTGATTTATTTAAGTGATTAAAACAAACTAAATAACAACATATATCTTTAATAAAAACTTTATAAAGGTATTTCTAAAACATTTCATTTTAAACACAAATAGTAAACAGAAGTATATCTGTGAGTTCATTAGTTTGTAAAATTATCTTTGAGGCATTATGTAAAATATAATGTCTGAACTATAGAAATAAAATATTCACCCAGAAACTAAAGTTAATAACATGCAGCCTGTTTTTTTTTTTTTTTTTTTTTTTCAAATAACAAGTAATATAAAAGACTTTAACAATGATTCTTACAGGAGATCGTACACAGCAATCTCATGTCTAATAATGTTGAGGAGAGAAAAGATGCTGCAAAGGTATAAACTTATATGTATGTGTTTTTGTGTGTGTGTCTGTGTGTCTGTGTGACTGTGTGTGTGTATGTGTATCTTCTTTTTTTATTAACAACAAAAACAAGAGAAGAAAACCACATGAAAATTAAAAATCTACTATATGGGAGTTCAGTTGACTATTACATTTATCCCTTCATTTCTTTTTATATAACAGAAAACCCAAAGTTTAGATTATCTATCATATAATTTATATATTGTAAATAAGTCAGGTAAAAGTTTCATTTTAATGACGTCAACTCTCATAAGATTATCATCCAACAACTTAATAGTTTTAAATTTGATAGCTTGAATGATGATTTTTGTTTATTTTTGTTGTTTTTTTTTTTTTTTTACAGCAACTAGGTGTACTAAGATGTGGTGACACAATGGTGTTTTATGCTCTAAAACAAAGACTAATCAATGACAATGATACAAGGGTCAGATATGAATGTGCCAAATCATTGATTCTGCTTGGTAACATCTAAAATTTTCATATCAATATTTACAAGAATACTGATTGACATATATTTTGTTTGTAACTTATTTTGTATTCAGTAGCATCAGAAAACTTCAGTTAACCTATTGCAAAGTTGTAGACTGGTTAATTTAACTAATTTAGACTATTTTTATAGCTTTGTAGATTTATAAACATTTGAAAGTTACTTGCAGTTGAGGAGTTGAATAAAGCTTATCTTTTTTAGACTATAATTTTAAACCTCTGCAGATTAATAAAAATTTGACAGTCATTTGCAAGTGACAATAGTATTTTAAAGTGTTGTGTAAGTAGACATGTTTTTAACATCTTGTTGATAAAATCTGTTTGTAGGATGCTGGGAAGAAGAGGTTTTGCAAATTATTTTGAAATTTCTGCTCATTGGAAATGCAGAAATTAGAAGTGATCTCATCCAGACTATGATGAATGGGAAAAATGTTCAGTATGTTAATAAGGTAGGTGTAGATCCTTTACCATATAAAATTTACTTTTAAGTAAAAAATAATTTTTTCATGTTCCAGTAATATTAACTGTTAGACATTAAATACAGACATCTCAGTTTACCTGTCTTGATTGCAAAATATTTTTTTTGCTTTCAATCACAACCGTTTCCATTTCAAATTAAATTTCAATCCTGCCTATTCATAATATTAAAAAACAAATCCTTTAAAATTTATCACTAATTTATATTCTGTTTATTCTATGAAAATAAGTAATTAAGTGTCTTTTAATTAACAAAAAAAAAAAAAATATTCTTAATGTACAAATATATATATATTAAAAACATGTTGTTTTTTTTTTTTTTTTTTTTTTTTTTTTTTTTCAGTCTCTCAGTGTATTTGTTGACCTGGTGAAAATTTTAAGTCACTTCTGTCTAAATCCTGATCCTGATGACATGACCTCATTTGAGGCTGCAGTTCTTCTTGGCAAACTCTGTGTAGCAGACGCCAATGCAAAGAAAAAACTGAAAGAATCTCTTGAGCAGAATAAAGACACACACATCAAGTCCAGGGTAATTTTGTTATTGATTATTTCTTCTATATAAAGTTTTTCTTCTTTTTTTTTTTAAATAATTATTTACATAAAATTCATAACATCTTTATTTTGTTTATTTTCTTCATTAGAATATATTATTTCATATCTTATTGTACCATGCCTTGTCATATTATTATAATATTAGTGTAATATATAATACTATGTAATAATGTAATACTGTAATATATATTGTGCTATACTATACTGTACTATATGATACCATACCATGCAACAAAAAGCCACTTCATAAGATGCCAAAACTTTATTACATTATCAAGACCATCATCATAAAAAAAAAAAATTTAAAAAAAAAATTAAATAAAAAATAAATAAAAAAAGACACATGTTTGACCTATTGTAATGTAAAACAGTTAACATAAAAATGAGTTGTTTAAACAATTACTAATTTTTAAAGATTATAATTTTGACTAATATATATTTTCTTGTTTTGTTTTTTTGTTAAGGCTTTGGAAGTTCTTGTCAAACAGCTGAACTGTACAGACGCTGTAGTTGTACACCATGTTCAAGATCTTCTTCGTACATCACCAAGCTGGAAACACAGAGAACTGGCAGCCAGACTTCTCATATCACTTGGTTAGCATACCACATATTCCCTGTAACAGTGAATAATCCAGTAATATATATGCTGTTCATTATAAATATGTCCTGATGATTGTTTGAAATATCTATGTGAATTATACATTGTCTTTTGTTGGATTGGAGTGATAATGAAAAAGATATCTTTAATCTTATTTTAACGTTTTATGATAAGGAAGGTATGTTAATTATTACAGATAAGAAATGATCCAAAACTGGCAGCAGTTTGATCCCTATCAGTTATATTAATTAACAATTATTGTTTCCAACATATGACACTTGTATAATGATGATATGAAATACTATTTCTTGTTCTTGTTATTGTTTAGCAACAAGACATGCTTTATATATACCTTCCTACAAACAGTATAACAAATTGTGATAATCTGTTGTAGGCTCCAAATGAAACAGGAAATGATCCAACAAATCCACTGACCCAGTAGAAGGACTGAATTCTTATTTTTTATTTAATTTTACTTATTAATATAATCTTATAGTTAATACCAAACAGCTTTGATATCTATTCAGCACTCAGTAAAAAGTCGGTTATATGAACTGATTATAAATATTTGATATTTTCAGGACCAGGTCATCCCTGTGTAGTAGAGGACTATGAAACTATTTATAGTTTGCTGGAAAGAAAGTTGTGGGATGATCCCAATTCTGTAAGATTTCTTTTGTTCTTTTTATTGTTGTTATTGCTATTATTATTGTTGTTGTTTGTTGTTGTTATTATTGTTGATGTTGTTGTTGACTGAGAAAAAATAAACATCCTTAATAATATGTAATAAAAGCTGTTCTTTGTAAATTATTTTCTTGGTGTTTTCATATTTGCACAGGTACAATGGTAAACCAGTTCTATTACAATTTATAAATGAAAATTTTTTAATCACTTGTTTAAATATAACATTAATTGCTACTTCATTCATATTATTACTGAAATATTTTTAAATTCTTCAATCTGAAAATGAATTAAACATGCAGTTTTGTTTTAAAATGTTAAAGAAAGTATATGATAAACTGTATTTATTTAATTTATCTAGGATGTCAGAATTGCTTCTGCCAAGGCTCTCACTGCCCTAGGCATGTTTACAAGAGCTTGTGAGCTGACAGAAAAGTAAGTGAGAATGAAAACAATATTACAGATAATTTTTTTTTATTTTTTTTTATTATTATTATTATTATTGTTATTATTACTACTACTACTACTACTATTATTTATTTATTTATTTATTTATTTATTGATTTGTTTGTTTATTTTATTTTTTTTAAATATTTTTTTTCCTAAAGGTTTATCAGTATAATCATAACTATTTTACCTATATACTGAACTCTCTTTTATTCTGTATAAAGATAATTTCTAGGAATACTTTAAACACATTACATTAAAACATAAAATCTTGAAGATTTGAATTATTACAAAAATATAAAAACTTAAAAATGTTAAAAGGTGTGTTTATTCAAAAATAGGGAATTAAAAAGTTAACAGAATATAACTCTTGAATATATGTTTAGGTATTTATAACATAATTATTTTACAGGAAACTTGAAGACCCTGATGAGGCTACCAGAGCTCAAGCAGCCATTGCTGTAGTAAGCAACTCACACACTCTCTCTCTCTCTCTCTCTCTCTCTCTCTCTCTCTCTCTCCCCCTCCCTCCCTCCCTCCCTCCTCTCTCACTCTCTCTCTCTCTCTCTCTCTCTCTCTCTCTCTCTCTCTCTCTCTCTCTCCTCTCTCTCTCTCTCTCTCTCTCTCTCTCTCTCTCTCTCTCTCTCTCTCTCTCTCTCTCTCTCTCTCTCAAAACAACAGTTTGGAAACTATAGAAATTGAACACAGAATTCAACAATCACAAGAAACAAAAGATATGTCATTACATTTTGACTAAAACAATGTACATCAATATTCACAAACTTTGAAAACACAATAATATTCTTAACAAGTGATAAAAAATTTCATATATAAATAAAGAGAGAAAATAACCGTATATAAATAATTATATAGTTTCTAAGTATTATTCTGCATGGTAAAAGGTGGCAAAAATTAACTGTGGTTTGACATTATGTTGCAGGGAACTCTGGGAATGAGAAGTGAAAAGCTGACTAGACTGTTATTAGAGATGTTAGAACTTGATTCCAGTGAATATGTCCGTTTAATGGTAAGTATATTTGTGTTTATGTTTACATTGCTTCAGAAAGTACCAGTAATAAATAACTGAATAGAATATAATGCATTATAATTAACTTGCTTCAAAAAGAAGAATTAGTTCACTAGCTCAGGCAAAACAGAATTCATTGTAAATTTTGAAATATGCTGGTTTAATATAAAAAAAAACCAAATATATAATTTAAAAAATCTTTATTGTTAATATTAGAAAATATACATTTTATACAGATTGTTCGAGCATTTGCTGCTTTAAAATTAGCTGACAAGAGAGTAATCAGAACTCTGCGAGAACGGGAAAAACTGGAAGGACCTTTAGCCAGGTAATCAGAGTTTGAGATCTGAAGATACTATCATCATTACACCATCACAACCACTACTATTTCTACTGTTACTACTTATTATACTTTTACAATTACTACTACTATTACTACTACTACTACTACTACTACTACTACTACTACTACTACTACTACTACTACTACTACTACTACTACTACTACTACTACTACTACTACTAATAATAATAATAATAATAATAATAATAAAAGGTAAACAAAATTAAAAGTATTACTTTCATCCTTCAGGGAATCGAGGAAAACTCTTCAAGTTCTAGAATTGTCTCAGGCTTCAAGTACACCAAAAACATGGACTCCAAAAACTATAACTCCTTCATCAAGAGGAACAAAAATCCCTGCTTAAGAAAAAAAAACACCAAAGAACTTGTCTCTGTGTCTCAGATTTATACATCTAATTTTATGTTTTACAGTTTTTGTTTTTGAATATTTTTATATTTATTAACACATATATTTGAGAAATGATTAACTAGTATTATTAAACCCACAAAACCCCCCACAAAAATCCAGAAGTTAAAAAACACACATACATACCTAAACAGAAGCCTATCCATACACTTGCATGCATACAGATACAGATAAACATCCATACACACATGTATACAGTTATATGTATAGTTACACAAATACACACACATACATATATATATATGCAGAGACATGCATCCACACATAATTATATACAGATACACACACAAACACACACACAAAGATACAACATCCATACACACATATATATACAGAGATACAAATCCATACATGCGCATGCATACATATATACAGAGATAAACATTCATACATACATATTCTGAGATACACATCCACACAAATACAACTGCACAAAATAAACCTTTAATCAGTGATATAGACCTACTTTTTCCAGAAAATTAGTTAAGTAGTTCTTTCATTAAAATGACCAAGTGTAATGAGCTGAGATGTTGCCAAATTAATTATTCCAAAAAATAATGTTGCATAGCTGTTTTAATTTTTATAATGGGTTTGTCAAAGCTCAGATTTTCATTTAATAGAAATTATGAATGGTTGAATGCTGCTGTATTGTTTAAGAAATATTCCAATTTCAGGCCTACTCCAGTTTTATGTTAATCATCATGTTACTGTGAAATAAATGCTGTATTTTTCAATTTAATAATAGAAACTGGACCTCAGAAAACTCTTAAGAATATGAATTATCAATAAATATATAAATAAAAATAATAATAAAATAAATTAAAATAAATAGAATAGAATAAAACAAAATAAAATAAATATATAAATTTAAAAAAACTAAAATAATAACAAATATATATATATATAAATAAATCTTCAATTAAAAATTAATGGAAATAAAAAAATAAAAAATTTGGAACAATTATTTTCATATAGATCAAGTATTCTATATATACATTATTTTGAATTTGAATTATTTAAATTTATCTTTATTGGCATTTAAATAATAACAATTATAAAAAATTGTATTTGTGAACTATTCTTCATCAATATTTTAATTTATTTTATTTTTTTAAATTAAAATAAACAAATGTAGAAAGACACTGTTAATAAAAATATACTTTGATTACAATACATATAATAGACAGAATAAAAATGTATAGCAAAAAAGGGAGATAACCAGTTAGACAATAATTACTTCTTATGCATTTATTAGTTTAAACATTTATTAGTATTATGCCTGCTGTTTTGTGGTTTTTAAATTCAAATAAGAAAACAATAATAAGCAGCATTACATATAAACTATTTCATTTAATTAAATATTAATTTGACATTTTGATATGTTTTATAATTATGAATAAAATTAGTTTTTAATATTGTATATAATAATACTAATATAATAATATGCAGATATTTATTTTATATATTTTTATATTATATTAAATTATTGTAATAATTATAATTTCTTTTCTTATTTCAAATAATCTGGACAGATTAAAAATGTGTGATATTAAAAATACGTGATAAATACAAGTTTATAACAGTTATATTTACATTTACATGTGGGAGTGTATGTCTGCAGTGTTTGTGTCTGTGTGTTTGTATGTGTATGTGCTTGTTTATTGGTTTACAATATTTAGAGTGCCTCTTTTACACATAATTATACTGTGATAACCACATTTTAATTTGAAAGTGTTATTTATAAATTTGAATTTTTGTCTTGATATATACTCTCCTAGAAAGTTGTTTTTGCTATATTTATATTTTGTTTTGTTGTGTCTTTTATTTTAGAATAATAAATATAATTAAAAGAAATTTTATATAAAATGATATTTAAAAAAAGAAAAACAATTATTTTGCTCTTTCTGAACTAAAGAATACAATTATGGATTGCCATTAATTTTTTTCATTTTATAAAAGGTTGTATATATATATATATATATATATATATATTTATTATTATTATTATTATTATGATTATTATTATTATTATTAAAAGAATATAAGTCAAATAAACATTTAACAGCATCCAAACTCATAATATTGATATATCTAATCCTTTGACTGGAATAAAAATTCAAAATGTTTGAAATTATTTTGTTTCGTTTTTATATTTAAAAATATAAAGTGTATTTGTTATGGCCTAAATAACTTTTGTATACTTTTCAAGTTATTTCTTTAATTATTTTTAATGTCTAGTCTGTGACAGTAACAAAGGCTAATAATTAAATAAGCCAGCAAATAATGTGTTTTCCTAGCAACATTCAGTTTATGATTGCTTTGTTGTTTATTTGTAGGTTAGTTTTAACTTCTGAATTTAACAAAAAATAAATTATTTTATTAATTAAAATTTACTTTAAAACAAACTGTCAAAATGAAGCATTTGAAACGTTGATTTAGATAAAATTCAGAATCTGTTCTAATTTGAACATCTGCTACATATTAAACAATTATTGCATAGTCAGTGTTCCTGAGTGATCTTTTTATAGAAATATAAACTAAAATGGATAAATTCAAAGCTGTTGTACTAATGGTAAGTGGGGTAAAGATGATAATAATAATCATAATCACAGTAATAATAATAATAAGCTACTAAATATAATATTTTTATACAAATTTTAGGTTATAGCTTATCTTCAGTGAATCACTATTTTGTGACATAGTATTTGTCACTAGCAAATGTTAACGCATATATACAAAAATGTGAACTGAATAACTTCAAATAAAATCTATTCAGATGTCATTAAATATTTTCTTTTCCTATTTAACAAGCAGCTGTTATCTTTTTGCAGTCAACATGTTTTTTTATGTGATAATTCAGGGACTGATAAGTACATAAATCATAAAATTAATGATGAAATGTTTAGGATTTGGATAGGAGAAACTATTTGTTTGAATTCAACCAGTTTTATTTTGAGTTATTTTAACAAAACAACAAAACAATCATGATACTACTGCTACTACTACTACTAATAATGATGATGATGATGATGATAAATTTAAAACCAAACAAAAACATTTAAAAAAAAAAAAAAAAAAATTAGGAAGAAAAAAGTATAATTATCATGTAAGGAGGAAGATTATGGTTTAGTGTCAGAGCATTTAGTTTATGTATCAAGGTTTGCAGGATCTGCCTTAGTGCCATTTGCCATTGCAGTAATACTCCAGAATACCCAGGTTCTTCAGACCCTGGCTTTACTGTTGTTAAAGTTGTGATAATTATTCACCATTTCACAGAAATTTTCAGGATTTAAAACTGGTACGAATGGTACCATATAAATATTAATAATAATAATTTAAATAAAGCTTATTCTAAAGTTTGAATTACAAATAGCGCCTTAATTTAAAACGATAACTATCTGTATTTATTAATCGACACGCCCACCTCTTCACTTCCAACATAACCAACAGTTTGACACATCATAACGCTGTGATTGGCTACTCTAGTCATGGTTCTATACTATTTATAACATTAGCCGGAAGTCTTCGTTTTGTAACTTGGAACTCTCCACACGGATAAGAACACATTTGTCAAAGTGAGTGGTAAACTTGTAAAGTATGGCTATATCTAGGATCGTGTCCTCGCAAAGAATGTGTTCACGTTATAAATATTTCTTTTATATTGCTCTTGTGATGTTAGGACTTCAGATGTTCCTTGGATACAGCATATATAACATGATCCGACCAGATAATCCGGACAATCGATCGGATAACATATTTTCTGTAAAAAATCCCTTTGAAGCATCACGATTTTTCAGACACGGAGGTGTAAATATTCAGCAGACGAATTCGGTAAGTTTTTCTACTGGTATATATTTTTGAGTTGAATGACGTAATCTTGTTTTCAGCATTTAACAATATAAGATGCACTCTTAGTTTATGTAACATTAATATTTATATTGCTCAGTGACTAATTTTAATTTATATTTCAACATTGAATACTTTATTCATTATTAGTCTACTGTTACTATACTAGTGTTAGTGTTATTAACTGTCAGTGTCAGCAGAGCTTTTATTTTAAATTTATAAGTGGCAATATAAATACGAATTTTTATAGAATAAAAATTTCCCTTTCAAACTAACAATTATTATTATTATTATTATTATTATTATTATTATTATTATTATTATTATTATTATTATTATTATTATTATTATTTATTTATTTATTTATTTTTAAATTAGAAAAAGTGGATTAAAAGTTACTTTGAGGTGCCATGATCTGTTTACCTTGTTTACATTCAGACATATCTTAATAACCCAAAATTTGTTATTTTAACTGTTAACACTCAGAACTATACAGTGTCTATAACAATGATTGGTTTGCTGTTAATAACCTTTTTGATTATATAATTAATGTTTTTACAATCATGAAAAAACAACATGAACAATATGTAGACAGTAATGATTTTTGTATGAACCAATGCAGAATTTTAGTTAATTACAATTTGTTAAAACCACACTCATGACAGCAGGTGTCTCCTCTTTGCTGGACACTATTGTTCTTATATAGAAATCAGTGATTCACATTAATCCCTAGTACAATAGGCAGTTATGATTCCATTAATAACCTGAACAAATCAGTGGCAGTTCCTTTGCTCTAGCTTGGTACAGCTTGGACTGGACTGGATTGAATATAGGGATGGATGCCACAATGTTGTTGGCTTTTAATTAAATCTCTCAAGGTATTAATAGTAGATGGACAACCGACTTTGCAACACTTCCAATGAACAGTATTTCTTTTACTACTCTTGATCCTGAACCTATGTCCCTGATGCACTAAACTTTGGAATAAATATCAAATTGACCTGTGCTTATATATATATATATATATATGTGTATACTTTTGTTTAACATTACTCACTTGTATAAACATGAATGAGTATGTGCTATCATGATACAACTATACATTTGAACAGTTTTCATGGGAGTTGTGATCAAGAGATAAGATTAGATAAGGAAATTATAATGTGATTGTTACTGCATCATATACTTGTATTTAGTGAAACAGACCATAACCTCCCTTGCAATGGACTGTTACTGTTAATCTGTTCAGGTGTCCGGCAAAGTAGGGGTAAACCATGACAACATCCCAGAAAGTACCTGCTGGTTGTTTAGCCTCTTGACAATTAGACAAAACTTAAACAAAACTTGTTGAATTTAAATATTACCTCTCTTTAAAATTAGTTAATATTTTGGTAAACATTCATTAATAATTTGGATGATATATCAGTTCATTTTAATTTGTAGTTTTAAATCTTATAGTCTTTCTAGATCTTTAAGACAATACAATATATTTAGGTCTTAGTTTTTTCTGCATTATTTTGGTCTGTCTGTGTGTGTGTGTGTGTGTGTGTGTGTGTGTGTGTGTGTGTGCATGTTTGTGTGTTTAATTGGATGTATATTTTATATATTTATAATCTCTGTAATATTTTATAAATATTGGAGATAAATGTTATTACTTGGACATATCCATGAGAGAATCACTGAATCACTGATACCTGAATGTTTAATGACATATTATATGATTATATCTCCTGCCTATTAAGGATGATAAACAGATATAAGAAAAAGTTAAGTTCTATCATTCTGCAAAGTAGTCTTCATTTAGCAACATTGATGTTACAATATAATTTTATAAACACCTTATGTTTGAAACAAAACCCTCATGCCTGGTAGTTTTAAAAAACTAGTGGGTACACTGGTTGTATTGGAAATTAGTCTAAAGAACACATCAAGTAACCAGCAAGTATTGAATTTTATGATCCACAGGTTATTCTTCAATTACTAAAACAAAATGGTTTATAAAATAAACAATTTAAAACAAAACCTCTTCATTATTTGTTTGATGATCACAGAGCTCTTGGTTGATTGAGAATTAGTCCAAGGAACATATCAAGTGACCAGCAAGTATTCAGTCTGTGATCCACACTTTTATTCTTCAACTAGAAACACAGGATTATTTAATAATATGAGCACCTTATCCAAACTTCCTGAGTGTTAGTTTGAATAAACTAGTTACACAGCACTGGTTGGATCACATCAGATGACCAGCAAGTATTGAATTGTTACCTGCAAGATTTTCTTCAATTGTAACAAGAGATATTTTATAAATAGAAACACCTTATATTTTAAACAAACCCTCATGCCTATTAGTTTTGGTAAACTAGTGGGATTAATGGTTGGATTGGGAATTAGTCTGAGGAGCACATCAAATAACGAGCAAGTATTGAAGTATTTCCTGCTGCAGTACAAGTTTTGAACTGGTTATTAGTCTAAGGAATTGTTCTTCAGTTAGTAATATAGGATATTTTATAATATAATCACCTTATCTTTGTAACAAAAACACGTCATCAGTATTAACTATTAGTATTAGTAGTTAATATTGCTACAGTATTAACTATTACTATTAGTAGTTAATATAGCATCAGTATTAACTATTACTATTAGTAGTTAATACAGCATCAGTATTAACTATTAGCAGTTAATATAGCACTGACTGGATTGGTAATTAGTCTAAGGAAACCATCATTGACTAGGAAATACTGAAACTGGATAACTGATTCAGTATTTGCTAATTATTTGATGGTTTCCTTAGACTAATTACCAATCCAATCAGTGCTTTATTAACTGCTAATAGTTAATATAAATACCTTATTTATGAAACAATCCCTCATTCCTATTAGTTCTGATAAACTAGTGGGATCTGTGGTTGGATTGGGAATTATTCTAAGGAGCACATCAAGTGACCAGCAGATATTGAATTTAACAGCAGGTATACTCTTATATTGCATTCTTGGAGATCAGTGATTATTTATGTATATGTTTTAAGTAACCATGCAAGTTTTAAATCCGTGAATACTTGTTTTAGAAGTCAGAAACTATTATTCATTTCACTGACTGTAGCTGTTTAAAACAGTAAAAGGTTCATGCATTTGATGAAATATTGACATTGTGTCATATACATAAATGTCAGAGTGAAAAAGGACACTTAATCAAAAGTTATTAACAGCTAACATTTAATAATACTGTGCTGCATGATTGTTATCAATGAAATGCCAGAACATTTACAAGTTATTTTTTAAAATTATTATTATTATTATTATTATTATTATTATTATTATTATTGTTATTGTCATTATTATGATTATGATGATGATGATGATTATGATTATTATTATTATTTATTATTATTATTATTATTATTATTATTATTATTATTATTATTATTATGATTATTATTATTAGCTGTCATTAAACAACATAAAAAATTGCATCATAATTCTTGAAAACAAAACAGAAAAAGGATGAATAGTTTTATTTAAAAATCCTTTAGGCAATCAATAACAATGTCTTCTGTCATAACATCTATATAAAAATAACCATGTATGCTTGGCATTTAATAAATATTCATGGAAAATGTATTGAAGTGTCACTAAATAGTCCTGTTTGTGTATAAAACTGATGGTTTGCTCAAATCAGTCAGTGTTACTGGTGCACTGTTTTAAAACTAAACATTACCTGTTGGCTAGAGCAGTGTTACAGATCACTTCAGACAGTATATACAATTTTATATGTGCAGTGTCTTCATATGTTCTTAACACTTACTATATGGATAGAGAGAGAGTGTGTTGAATGTGTGTGTGTTTATATATGATCGAAAAGGTGTACATCTTTCATGTATCAGTATATAATATCACATATATTATATATTACATATCTTGTGAAACTTTAAAATCATCTAATTTGTAATTTGGAATTGAATCATTCTGTGAAAATTTAAAGGTTTGATTTATAGTTATGATTTAGGTACAATTATAATCCTATGCAATAAAATTATAAATTGATGCAGTTAATTGCATGGCTGGAACATCTTTAAAGTTATTGTTTGTTATTACAGATCATCTTAAATGATTTAAACAGACATGCACACACATACACAAACACCCAAACATGTTGTTAGTTAAACCAACTGAAATAAAGCCATTGTTTATCATTCTAAAAAAAATGTTTTATTTAAAATGTCTGTCTGTCTCTTACCCAAATAATTATCCAGAACAATTCAAGTGTGATAAATAGGTTTTTATTAGTTTTTAATATTTCTAATGTTAATAGATCTTAGAACAGTTTTCATATTACATAACAGTCCTACAGCTTGCCAGAGATAATCTTAATCCTATTTTCCTCTAAATAATGTACAAATTTACCAGACTAATTAATACACAAAGAGGTTTAAACTATTTTTCTTTCTTTTTTTCTTTTTTTTACTTTCTCATATATATGTATGTATGTATTCTTTTTCATCTGGCATTTTTAAATTTAATTTAATTTATTTTTAATTTTATTATTTTATTATTATTATTATTATTATTATTTTTCTCCCTCTATCCTGTATAATTTAAAATACCATTGAATATATGTAAAGCAAACAAAGTTAGTTTTAAATACCCATTTTATCTTTAGACATCACTGGGAGAAGGAGAGCAAAAATGTTTTATTTTTATATATGTATTTATTATTTTTCATCTGGCATTTTTTTCTTTTCTTTACATTTTTCTTTTTAATTTTAATTTTTGTTTTTTTTCTACTGTGTAAATTAAAAGACTATTGAATGAATATATATGTAAACTGAGCAAAGTTAATTTTGGGTTCTGTGAAAACACCCATATTATTATTTTTGACATTATTGGGGCTGAGAGAGAAAGTTTTTATTTTTATATATATGTATATATGTAAAGTGCCAGAAGAAAAAAAATAAAAAATAAAAACAAATATATATATATATAAATTAAAAGACCATTGAATGTATGTAAACAAAGTTAATTTTTGGTTCTGTGAAAACACCCATTTTATCTTTTGACATTAGTGGGGGAGAAAGAGGAAATTTTTTATTTATGGAATGGCTATTTTAATCTTTAAAGTTTTTCAGGAGCACATGCAGCAACTCACATGAACATCCTGTACAAAAATAGTA
The DNA here is from genome assembly GCA_012295275.1 of Chrysomallon squamiferum. Taxonomy (NCBI): domain Eukaryota; kingdom Metazoa; phylum Mollusca; class Gastropoda; order Neomphalida; family Peltospiridae; genus Chrysomallon; species Chrysomallon squamiferum. The sequence continues at coordinate 10,728,574 of CM022679.1, forward strand.
ATGTAAAGATGTACATGTCCAGTTACATGTGCATCCCTTGTTGAAATTTTACATGAATTATATAAGTAAAACACAGAATTCAGTAATAATGCACAAATACTGTACTTTCATGTATAAAACGTATAATAAAAATAATACCGCCATTTAATATTATAATAATGATGTAGTTGGACATCTTAGCACAGTGATTAAAAAAAAATTGTCAGACCCATTTATCATATCATAATACATGTTAATCAATTAATTGTATCAAAACTTGTTTGAAATCTTTAATTCTTTTGAAATTACCATGATTTGATTGGTTTTTAAATATTTCAGAACATTTTTATATTAATATATTTAGTTACTCAGTATCACATATTCATGATTTTTTTTTTTTTTATAATAATGTTACATCAGCAGAAATCTGATGCCACTGTAAGGGCAACTGTTGGCAATCAGTAGCAAAAGATTTTTTTTTTATATATAATCAGGAAAGCCCATACCACAACTCTTGATAAACCGGTTATCAAATACTGGCTTGAATGGGAAAAACACCAAAGGGTATTTTTAAAGAAACTGATCTGCACTTTAACACATAGCCATAACCTCTATCATCAGATATGTGAGTGTAGTAGAAGTTTTATCACCACAGACAATGTCATCTGGTCTCCACCTGTTGTCTTTTGTTTGGAGGCCATTTCCTCTCCCTGGTTTCACTGCTCTGTTAGTTTCAGGTAATTACAATATACTGCTGTATGTTCTCGTTAAACAATGGGGAGAGCTGGAACCAAGCCAGAAGAATGTATATATATTTTAAAAGAAAGAAATAAATACATAAAAATTACATTTGTAAGGTCAGATATGTTTGTTCTTTATTCTGTTCAAAAAAAAAAATTATAAAATAAAATAAAATAAAATAATATATATATATAATAATTAATTTAACAACAACAAAAAAATATTAATTAATTAAAATAAGATAAAAATCATCATAAATAAATAACTAAAAAGTAATAATACAGTTCAAATAATGTTTTCTATTTATCATGTAAAACAACAAAACAAAGAAGTAAAGAAAAGAATCTACTTTCTGTTTATCGAAGGCTGCATAGTTTTCTTTAAAAATCTTTATAGCATTCAATAACAGTAATTATCTTCTGTCATAAAAGTTATGTATAAATAACCATGAATGCTTGGCATCTAATAAATATTCATGAAAGAAACAACAGGCCCCAATAAAACTAATTAAAAAAACTAAAAAAGCAAGCAAATAAAAAATGAGCAGTAATTATGCATTTTTATTTGAAAATCGTTATTATATGCATATAACTGGTTATTGCACTAAATGTGCCCAATAACACTTAATATGCATTCATGAAGGAAAACTCTTGGTGTGTTAAGTCATGTATAATTAATTGTGACTGAGAATCAAAACAAAGAAACAGTTCATTTACCTCCGGCTTACTTAGTATTTAAATATTTCATGCGTGAATCAATTTACCAGTGCTTTTCAGTTTCCGAGCCAGATATAAAGAAGTAATTCTCAGTACAATGGAGATTAAGATCAACAGTGGAATAGATCATGGTGTTTAAAAGTTAAAATGCTGGACTTGGCAGTGTATGGTTCATTTCCTTTCTCAGACAAGTAGAAGTGTTTATGGCATCCTGGGTATAAAGGTCTCCACACCTTACGTGTAAATCTACATTTATGATGGAACCATTGGAAGACATTTGCATGCACCATGAACACAGTTAGATACTTTTTTTGTTCTCTTCAAACAAATGTATGATATCTTGGTGGACTAGAACAGTTATAAGAATGGTTTAATCTTCATGGGTAACAAAATTTGAATGACATGGTCTATATACAGTGTATTTATTTAAATATATATATAAAACAACAACAACAACAAAAAAAACCTCTCCACCCAAAAAAAAATGTTTTTTTCTCTCTTGCTCTTTCTCCAATTGCTTTACATCATATTTTAGTGTTAATTTTGAAACAAAATCTTTTGTCCTTTTTATTCTTAAAGTTTCCCTCTCCCTTCAAACAAGTTGTCAAATTTTTTATATTTTTATTAGAAAGGTTGACCAAAGCTATGAGTATAACATGTTAATATTTGCATAATTTCATTAAAGCTTTTCAAATAGATTTAAAATAGATTTTTATCTATTGATATGTGTGTTTGTGTATAAAAAAATAAAAGTAAAAATAAAAATAAAAATAAAAATAATATTAATAATCAAACATCTGTATTGTTTTATTTACAAATGCTATTAAGATTTTATTTTTATTTTTTCCTAAGTATTTCCATAAAGTAGGTCATTTCCTTTACATATGTCTATTGAATGACAGGAAATTTAAACTTATTACAGACTCAGTCTCTTAACTTGACTTCCTTATTGCTAGCATACAATTTCTGTAGTTAAAAATCAGTGATCACATTCAGAAAGGTATTTAAACTAAATAAAAGAATGATTGATAAAACAGTACTTTCCAAATTAAACAATAACCATTTGAACATACTTTCATATGAAAATTAACAATGTATAAAACAAATGTAATTGACTTCATTATTTCAGCTGCAGGATGTGGGAAGAAAAACACTAACATATGACAATTCTCTTTCTGATTTATTTGGAGCATAAAATATTGATAATAATTATTTTATTTTTATTGGTTATTTTAATTTCTAAAAACTTAAATGGGTTTCTGATATTACTGTTTCTTTAAAATGACATCTTTTATTATTATTATTATTATTATTATTTAATTTATACAGCTTTTATTTTTAAAGATAGAAACAAATATTTAAAAATGAGCCTGTTTCTTTCTTAGTATAAATCAGTTTTGCTTTTAAAGATAGCAGTAATGTAATTCATAAACATTTTTACATTTGGTTTGTTACTGTGTATATGACTCCTAAAGCAAGTATTTCTGCTGACACAGGAAACCTAAAGTTTACTTACCTACAAAACTTTTTTTTTCTTTTTTTTTTCTCAGAAACACTAAATCAGCAAACACTGCTGAAGCATCTAGTGTGTGTTTGTATGGATGGGGGGAATAAAGAAAAACAAGAAGAAAAAGCAAAACCTCCAAAAAACAAAAACAAACAAAAACAATGTACAACAGCACACACATATACACATAAAGAAACACTGCACTGTATATATATATTTTACATTTATCAGATATAATGAAATAATTTAGAAGTTTAAAGAACAAAAATTTGTATTAGATTTCATTCATAGGGCATTTTAATTTATTTTCTATTATTCTGCAAAATTAGATTAATATATTTCATTTCATTTAAATTTTAATGATTTAATTTATTAATCACCTTTCCACTGAAGGTTTTTACTTCTTTTCATTCTGACATTAAATTTATTCTAAAAAAATTAAATATTTTCATTCTTCACTTTTCAGGAAAAAGGTCGAGATCCTTCCAAACTGATAGGAGAAAATGGCGGCAAAGGTCCACCTGTTGAAAATCAAGTGAAGATAAAATCAGACGATGCAGACACAAACAAGAACGATGTGGATGTTGGTGTAATCAGAGGGAAAGCAGTCACCACAGCAGTGGTGACGTACAAACCTAAGTGTGACATCACTGACAAACAGGCGCTGTCAGCTCTTAATCGTGCCAAGTCTGTTGAGTGTCGACAGCAGATTGCCAATGTCGCATGTCTCAATGCAGATGGCATGCTGTATGCTCCTAGTCTGCCTAGGTACTGCCCATTGAAAGGTATTTTAACTTCTTACTAGGGTTTTTGGGGGTTTAATTTGTTACATTGAAAATAACTACAGATCTGTAGGTACTGCCCACTGAAAGATATTCTACCTTTTAATTTTTTTTTTTTTATTATTATTATTTTTTTTTTTTAGGATTCATTGAAGACCTGTGTACCAGTGGCAGCATTAATGAAAAGTCTAACAAAATGTTTTCAAGTTTCTGATTTACAGTTCACAGCATTTCTAGTAACTCATCACTAATCAGAAAATATGAGAGTAATGTAATACTGGTACAAAACATTTGATCGCCCCATTTTACCACTTTACAACTTACCCTAGAATAAATTTTGGTTCTGATTGATTCATCTTGTATGTGATGATGTCACAAATACAGAAATATGGCATTCTCCTGATATATTTATTATTTGTGAAAGTACCATTTTGTTGTTATTTGATAAGACTGAACAGCAAAATACAAAAAAAAAAAACCAAAATAACAACAACAAAAAAAGAAAAATTGGAAGAACATTAATACATTTAAACTGATTTTTCACAACTCAAAAGATACTCTTTAAATAAATATTGTTTTTGGTTATTTTGGGGTTGTGTTTTTTCCCAGTATTTTCATAATTATTTTCCTTTTTTTTCCCCCTTCTTTTTTCTTCTTTTTTTTTTTTTTTTTTTCTTTCTCTAATTCATCTGTGCACCTGTATGATATATAACTTGCTTTTAAACTATTTTTTTAGATCATCAAAAAATTCTTATTATATTTTTATTTCAATGGCAAGAATTTCCTAGCCTATTAAAGACAGGCAGAAACTGGGTTTTATTTTTTTTGAATTTTATTTAATTATTATTATTTTTATTTTTATAAAGGAAAACTTATAATTATGGTGATTAGTTTTCATATTGAGTTCTAGAAGGAAAAAAAAAACAACAAAACCAGCAGGTAAGCAACTTAAGGGAAGGGGAACTGATGGGCCATATGATCCATGCTTTTCATCCCCATTCTTGAGCTCTATCCTGTTCCAGCCACAGCTCCATTACTAGTATACTGAAGGCCAATGTTTCCAGTTTATTTTGTATAAAATATTCAGTAAATTATTTGTTTTAGCAAGCATGATAAACATGATTAGTTTCTCTTACTAATACCTATTAAAATATTAATGTATGTTAAATGTGTACTTTAATAAATATTTGATCATTTATTAATTCATTCTTGTAAATATAGTAAATTAGGAAATGGAGAAAAAATGTAATATTGTGTTTATTAATTAGCTGGTTTACAAAATGTGAAAAAAAAAAGAAGAATAATAATAAACTGTCATTAATTTCTTATTTATAAAAGGAAAGAAACAAAACAACACACACACACACACACACACATTTACAGTTTATAATAACAATATAATAATAATAATAATAATAATAATAATAACTAAATATTATCATAACCTATATTCCAGACATATTATTTCAGTTCTAATCTATACACACACACACACACACATCTACATCCCACACCTCACTTCTCCCGTTTTCTTCTGCTCACGAAAACTTCCTATCATTTCCTTTTGCAAATCTAATTTAATAAAATAAAACTTTGATGTTAATTACACTGACTCTGCTATATAATGAGGCTGGATTAGCAACCACAGTCTGGAAGCAGTGCACACACACAAGCAGTGTAATAGTGCTCTGTAATTGAAGCAATCCAATCTGATTCAATTTGTTCTGCATCATTTCTTTTTGTTGCTAAGCAAGGTTAAATGTGTTTAGTGTTCTGGTATATTTAGCTCACTTGCCGACTTCCTTCTTGTGGTCGGACTTATTCTTGGGTGGAATTATCTGAAGAAATGAGATTGTGCGATCACGTTAAAAACGTTCTCGAGCAGTTCTGAAGGAAAAGGATCATGGTCCTGTTTGTCCATAAGACATGAACGTTTCAAAGTCATCAAATTTAAGTAGTTACGTATCCTGAAATGCCTAAAAAAAAAAAAAAATAAAAAAAATAAATAAATAAATAAATAAATTTAAAAAAAAAGAGTCAGAACAGAATAAAGTTAAAAAATAAATAATAATAAAAAAATAAATAAATAAACAACAACAACAACAACACTGCAAAACCAAAACCAAAACCAAACATGTTTCAGTGTTTACCAGTATTTCTTGCAAAACAATATTTTGTCAGAACTCCATTATAGCTCCTTGAAAGATCCATAAAATTTTTCCCCCAAAACACATCTTAAAAAGTCAACAAACTATCCATACCCATTCTATTGACTTAGAATTCGTTGGCAGAGTTATAGGTTATTCTGTAGTTAAACATTTTATGCTTGAGTCAGCTTACCATTGCTTTTCAGTTTCCAAGCCAAATTGGAAAGCAGTAATTCTGAGCACAGTCGATACTAAGATAAATAATGGAAAACTTAATGATGACTGCTTATTATTATATTTACCAATGATCTTATTTCTGTAAAATAGGTCAATTGTAAGTACTAAAAAAATTACCCATATTAAATGGATTCTTTTAACCTGTCTTGTACATATTTCTATCAAAGTTTGTATACTGAAAAGTATTGGCAAAAATATCGGGCAAATAAAAAGTTTTATTAATCTGAAAAAAAGAATATTTAAATAAAAAAATTTTTAAAATAACAAAAAAAAAAAAATTAAAAGAAAGAACAAAAAAGCATAAAGCAAAATAAATAATAACAATCAGCAACTTAAATAAATCTGCTGCATTCAAAAATGCCCATCAAAATTTTTCTCTCTCTCTCTCTCTCTCTGCTATTGTGCTGACTCTATGATATTTCAAAATAAAGTAAGCAACCATATATATATATATATATATATATATATATATATATATATATATATATAAGATTTCCATACAGGTTGGCACAGAACACAGAGATTTTCTGATAAGATCTTGGTATGGATATCATTCTTAAAGGTCATGGGTGGGTCTGCTGTCTGAAATGGTTTCATGTGCAGGGTGTTTGTAAACAGGAAACAAAACTGGTTTGGTGCCATCTGGTGGAAATTCTGTTCCATGTGGCTACAGGTTCTTGTTAAAACGTTGCTGTGGTGTTGGAAGGGAACAGGTCAAGGGTTATACATATTCTGTTTAAGTTACTAAACAGTTTATTCCTTGGTGGTTTATGTGTGTGTTTTATTACACTGTACCTGCTTGGGGGTACAGAAAAAATGGCACTCAGAAAAAAAAAGGGCACCCAGAAGAAATGGCACTGTGCAGATTTGGGAAAAATGGCATCTTATTTAGTTTTTTATTGCTTATCGACATTTAGTCATTGGTAGTAGCTGAAGTTCTGTTTACAGTGCATGAATAATATTTGAGATAATGATTTAATGTCAACTAAAACCAACCCCGTGTGTGTGTGTGTGTGTGTGTGTGTGTGTGTGTGTGTGTGTGTGTTGTATATCATTTTTATATATGTATGTACATAAAAAATGTATGTATTTGTATTTTATGTATGCCATTTTTTATACAATATATAGACATAAACAACATACACAAAACACATGCACATGTGTGGATGTGTTTGTGTGTATGTGTATGTATGTATGTATATAATTATATATATTTTTTTTTTTAAGGCAATTTATTCATTAAAAAATTTGACAGTTTTTTTTCCAGATGCCATTTTTTTTGCAGTGCCATTTTTTCCTACTAATTTAAATACCCATCAGTATTTTATACAGGTCAGAGTTGGATATGTGTTAATTGTGAAATTGCTTTGAAAAATGCCACAGACACAATTTTTCCTTTTACTCATTTATTTATCTAATTGAAACAACAATTGTCCATGTTATCAACAGCTGAATAGTATATAATAGTGGGTGTTGCCCTTAAAACATGAGCGTTTTAATATGCTCACTGTTACTATAAAATAACTGAACAGATTAAATGCACAAGTTTTGAAACAGACAGACATAGATATGTAGATAGGTAAATCGAGATAACAATATACATACATACATTTATTTTCATAATATGTTTTTGAAATGTGTTTTTGTGTGTGTGTGTGTGTGTGTGTGTGTGTGTGTGTGTATGTGTGTGTGTGTGTGTGTGGATGGGTGTATAGGTAGGTAGATAATAAATAAATTAAGATGCAGTACAAGTATATATATTCCTATTTGCATAAATAAATGAAAGAAAAAGATGTGTTATTCAAACAATACAGAAATAATAAACTGACCATCTGCTGTTTTTGTTTGAGGTAACAATAAACTGAATACAAATGTTACTTTTTTTTTTATTATCTTCTGATTCTAACATTATGAAAAATAAAAATAAAAATGCAGCAATAACGAGGACATCAACAGAACAAAGGCCTGTTCATAGCTCTATATTCCTAGAATCGTGTATAAATTTCCATTATTCTGATGAAATTTTCATCACAGCTGCAGCACTGCTCCTATCATGTTATGCACTTGTTTCTTGTTTTGAATATCATTATCAGCATTTTGAGCACGCAACAAATTTGATGTTCATACATATATATATATATATTTATGTATATATTTATTTATTTTTCATAACTTATCTCCTTTTTCATTATTTCATTATTTTAGGTTATGCCTTCACACTGCATGATCCAAGTAATTACTGATGTACTTCCATATCTAGATACCTTTTACTTTATTTATTTATTTATTTATTTATTTATTATTATCTTTATTATTATTATTTATTTATTTATTTTCTGAGATTGATTTTGATTTATCTCTACTTTGAGTCATCCCACTTACATACACACAAACAACAGATTGTTTTATTTACTTCTGTTTCAGAAGATCAACATAGACACAAGAAGCACTTTAAAATAAATAAATAAATAAATAAACAGGATAAGCACCTAGAACATCCATGTCTGCATTGATTATTTTTACCAAGAATGTTGCATGCTTCGGCTGTTGCTGAAAAAAAAAAACAATGAAAAAAACAAACCGAAGAGCAGCTGACTCTCAAACTGTAAATTAAGTATGTTGTTAATACGTCAGCAGTCAGTTTTCTAATGAAAGATTTAATTGCTAGTTAATAGAATTGCTTTTGCCTATATTTTTTTTTTTTTTTTTTTTTTTAAACATCTTGTTTTTTTCTTCCCCAAAAGCAATTTCTGGTAAGAAGTATGTTCAAAGCACATAATCTAGAGATATATCAATCATCTTTTCACAGCTTTCACTTTCCTAATTTTCTTCTTCCACTGGTTTTAACCACAACTTTGTCATTTTAACCTTCATGGTATTTCTGTGCAAAGGTCACACTGTCTGCAAGCAGAGAAAAAGAATTTTTGCATTTCTGTTCTATCTTAATGTGTATGTTGGCTGTATTCATGCTTATTATTCATACAGGTGCATATAGTTTATTTTCCCCAAGTCTGTTTTTCAAAAGTTCCTTAACAGAGGTGTATGGTCAAGGTTATTCTGTAGACTTGAAGATCTATCAATTCAGAAAGAATCTTGTAAAACAAGTATTTGGAAAGAAGTTATCTCTCTACAGAAGATGCCAAATGACATATGTAAAAGAGCATTTACACAGTAACTAGTTGTGGTAGACCTGTTATCAGTGATAAATTCCATTTACTACTTATTGATGTTACATTTACTCACCTCTTACCTTTCTGGCTAAGATTCAGTAATTCTGGCCAAAAGATGTCTTCAACAGTTTAGCACTGGTGATAGTTTTACTCCTTCACTAGATTAAGTTCATGAAATATTTTTCCCATAACTGAAGATTACGTTTTTTTCAGAATAATAGTCAACTTTCTTTCTCTGTATGTGTGTGACTCTTTTTCTGTTCTCTAGCTGTCTTTCCTTCTGTTGCTTTCTCTTTCTCTCTCCCCCTCTTCCTGACTAAGTTCCCCCTGCATCACTATACATACTAGCAATTATAAGCACATACCAGAGTCTCAGTGTTTATAACAGTTATTTTATTTTTAACAGGAAATGACACTGGACACTATTTTGGATGTTTCAAAGATAATCTGAATGATCGAGATCTTGAAGGATCTTTCAAAGAGCTTCCAAACAATTCACCAAAAGTCTGTATTGCTTTCTGTCTTAGATCAGGTAAGTTGGGGTACAGTTACATACTGATATTTTAAAAAAAAAGTTTTTTATAATTAATAAATCTCTATGACTTGAATTAGTTTTACATGGTAACTGGATGTCTGAACTGAATTCATCAGAACATATCCTAATTTCCATTGTAACATGGATTCACTCAAGGTGTCAAAATTTCTTTCTTTTTTGATGTATTAGTTATTTTAAAAATTTTGCATTTAATTATTTGTTCCAATTTTTCAGTTCAAATTGTATTCAAATAGTGATAAAATTAAAATTATAATATTAAAAAATGTAAAATAGGTTTTCAAGTACATCCATGACAAGAGAGAATGCAGATTTGAATTTGAAAGGAAAAATTAATAATGAAAATGGATACAGTTTTTGAAAAAACCCACAACAATAACAAATATCACAAACACTGATAAAACACAAATGAAACAGTATATATATATTTTTTTAAATTTGTATTAAAAATGTATATTTTTTATTCTACTGCTATTTTTGACATATTTAGAATACTTATTTAACATATCTATGCAATGTATTTGTTCATGTACTGCAGGTTTTCGCTATGCTGGCTTGCAGTATGGTAAGGAGTGCTGGTGTGGTGATAAATATGGCAAACATGGAATTCTAGCTCAGTCTCAGTGTGACACTAAGTGTCCAACCAGCAGTTCACAAACATGTGGTGGCTACCTCGCCATGAAGGTGTTCAGTACTGGTTATGGAGGTAATAAATTTATAATTGTAGTGAAATGTTAGCTGTGTTAAGTAAAATATTTAAAAAATCTGTATTCTTAGAAATAGCCAACTGAAGTTAAATAGTAAATGTTACTTACAAATAAATACAATATATAAAATGGAAAGTTAATTTTTTTTACTTTAGGCCATTAATTTTCTTGCAGCAAGAATGCATACTCTGTGGATTGCTTACCTTGGAAATTAGACTCTTTAATCAAATCTAAGAATAAGGATATAAATTTCTCATGACAGTTTATTGACTCAATTAATTAATGATATATATATATATATATAAGTCTTAGGCATGAACTGAGTCTCTCTCTTGTTCTGTTGTCTTGATGACAATTTAATTTTATTTTGTTGTTAACAAATTGTAAATGAACAAATAAATGTATAAAACGTTGAATTGTTTCAGTTGTTCATACTTATTTAGTTATTTCCCTTTTTGTATCAGATATTAACTGTCAGTGGTTTTATTTGTGTTGATTATAATCTGTTTTGTTTCAGAGAAGAAGAAGAATTCGGCTCCTCTGGTGAGAGCAGCAAAGCAGAACATATCAAACCCATCACGCATTGTGTTTGTTCTCACACTGAACGGCAGACAGGTGAGACAGGTTGTACGTCTCATCCGAACTATCTACCACCAACACCACTACTACTACATTCACGTTGATGAGGTTAGTCACTTACTTAAACCTTATTAGTAAGTTATAGTAATATTATTTTCAAATTATCTGGTTGTACGTCTCATCTGAACTATCTACCATCAACACCACTACTACTACATTCACGTTGATGAGGTTAGTCACTTACTTAAACTTTGGTAAGTTAAACCTGATGTTGTTTATAGAAATATTATTTTCAAATTATGGTTGTATGTCTCATCTGAACTATCTACCATCAATGACATGACTACTATGTTCATGTTGATGAGGTTAGTCACTAACTTAAACCTTAGTGAGTAAGTTATTATAGTAATATTGTATTTTTAAATAAGTTAAAACTAATATTATTTTTAAAAAACCTGGTTGTAAGTTTTATCTGAACTTATTTACTAAGAGATCTACCATTACTGCAACATTCAAGCTGACAAAGTTAGTCATTATTTTCATGCTTCATTGAATAAGTAAATAAGTGGAATTCATTTTTTTTTATTAGGTTTTGATCATTTATTTTTAAAATCAAAATAATTGGTCGTATTTCTAAATCATTTCCATTACAAATAATTACATTCTATTTAAATCAATTTATTTTTCCTTTATATCAGTCCATTATTCTGTTTTATTTCCAATATTTGTTTTGTTTCAGAGACAAGAGTATATGTTCCGTGAGTTGCTTCCCTTGGAGAAGAGACTTCCGAATGTTCACGTGACAAAGTTGAGGTTTTCCACTATCTGGGGTGGTGCCAGTCTTCTGCAGGCACATTTGACCTTCATGAAGGAACTGATGGCACTGAGGCACTGGAAGTGGGATTATTACATAAACCTCAGTGAAAGTGATTACCCAATCAAGTGTGTGAAAGTTATAGTAAACAAAAATATCAGTCAGTAATATACTGAGAGCATAAGAGAAAAAGAATAATAATGTGTAAAAAAATATGTTGAGCTATAATTAAGCAAATAATTGCTTCTGAAGTATATATATATATATTTCAGAACCAATTAAAGTAAATTGGATAAAATTTATTTAACTGGTGACACTTAAACAACATCAGATAAATTGGACTTGTATTAATTAAGTCTTATCAGTAATTGTTTATATTCGAAATTTCAGCTGAAAATATGCCTAGCACTTTATTTTCCCCAAAAAATATTAAATATAAAAAAATAAATACATATATGATATAATTATATTTATACATGTTTTAATATTAGATTGATTCTGACAAACTTTATACAAAGACTGGGTTGCTTTAAATCTACATTTTACGCTGTATTTAGTTTTATTGTTTTAAAGCAGGTAATAAATATAATTTATTTAAAATGAATAATAAGTTTAAATTAAACTTTATTCTTTTCTTTTCAGAACTGTTGATGATTTGACAGCATTTCTCACAAAATACAAAGGAATGAATTTTTTGAAGTCTCATGGAAGGGACACACCTAGGTATATTTGTGTGATTATATCTGATCAGTATTTATTTTATTTCTTCATCATTAATATTGTACATATTGCTTGCTATTAAATGAAAATTGTATATGTTTATAAAAGAGACAGTAAAAACCCTCGAAAAACAATGCACAGCTTCCAAAATGTCACTTTTTGGTAATAATTTAAAAATAAAGTCAGGAGATTAAATATTGGATAAATACAGATAAAAAATTGAATGCATAAACATATTATTATTGCAATTACTTATTTCACACTTACAGATAAAACAGTTGGTTTAGTTTATTTAAAGATTCATCAACAGAACTTTTTCTTATTCAGAGGAAGATATATATTTCTAAATTCTTTATTAAATATATACAAATATAACTATTGTTTATTCAGATTTTCAAGTAATAATAAATATTTACAAATACTAGTTCAGATTATTACAATGGACAAACATTGCTGTGAATTTGGCTTATTCAATTTCTTACTTTAATCAGATTTATACAAAAACAAGGTTTGGACCAGACATTTTATGAGTGTGACAATCATTTGTGGAGGGTGGGGCCACGCAGCCTACCCGAGGGTATTCGGATTGATGGAGGGAGTGACTGGATCTGTTTGTACAGAGACTTTGTAGAATACCTCGTCACATCTCAGGATGATCTGATCACTGGATTGAAGGAGCTGTACAGATACACCCTTCTACCAGCAGAGGTAAGAATTAATTAATTAATTAATTAATAAAGACTTTCTTGACATGTTTTATTGTTCAAGATTATCAGCTTTCAAATATGTACATGAAACAGAAAACTGATCAGTAACAAAATGAGTGATGTTATAATTATGTAATTTATTTATTTACATACTAAAAGAAACCATGTGGTACCAAAATTAGTGATATTCTAATTCTGTTTTATTTATGATTTTAATTAATTTTATTTATTTATTTCTTCTTTGTTATTTAATTAATCTTCTTACTTACTCACTTTTTATTATTATACTTTTTTTTAAATATAAATATGCATGCATCTGTATTTTGATATGATCCTTACACATAATCAAAAACATGTTATGTATTATAAAAGCATGTCATTACTTGCCAATGTCAAGGGATTTTTATATATCAGTGTACAAGCTTTTCTGTGCTCTCTTTCCAGTCATTCTTCCACACAGTTCTTCAGAACAGTGTTTTCTGTGACAAGGTTGTTGATAACAATCTGCACTTGACTAACTGGCGTCGCAAGCAGGGCTGCAAGTGTCAGTACAAACACATTGTCGACTGGTGCGGCTGTTCACCAAACGACTTCAAGACCAGTGATCTTGACAGACTGATGGTAAGACTCTTTGTTATATGTGGCCTACTTTGTCAGTTGTTTGTTTTTTGGTTGTTGTTGTTTTTGTGTGCAAATATTCATATTTAAATTTTATACCTATCAGAAGAAAAACTAATATTCATATTTAAATATTATACATTTCAATCATTTGTTCTAATTTTGCAATAAGGAAGAAAAAGCAACATTCATATTTAAATAACTGTACTTTTCAGTGTTTGTTCTGATTTCAGAATTAAGAAGAAAAACCAATATTCATATTTATATAAATATTATACTTTTCAAATTTAAATATTATATGTTTCAGTTGTTTGTTCCGATTTCAGAATTATGAAGAAAAACCAACATTCTTTGCTAGAAAATTTGAGCCAGTAGTGAACCAAGAAATAATAAACAGTCTTGATGTCTACCTGTTTGGAAGATTTCAACATGGTTTGTTTTCATTCTCTTTTCATGATACACATATACACAGTAACACACATATCATATCTTAAAAACTATTTTAAAATAGAACATCACTGTATCATAGACAACTCAAAAAAAAAAAGTCATTTATATTTATATAAATGTTTTGCAGAAAATATTGATAAACAAACTTATGTAATGACATATTTTCATTTATTCAATGGAATTAAAATAACAATTAAAATTAAAATAAAAATAAAACAGAGATCAATAAATAAATAAATTCTTAAGCTTTGACTTGATTTTAAGTCAGTAAAAAATTATATAAAATTATAGTTATGTATTAAATATAGATGAAAAAGTAACATTAAAATACTTTTAATTTCTTAATTGTAATTAGTCTTATATGAGAAAAGTCTATAAAAAAACAGTATTTAATTATAACCAACTTACATAAATCATCCACAGATAAAAAAAAAAACAAGAACCCACCACCACCAAAACCCTGTTTAATTTAAACCTGTTATTCATTTAAAATAAATTATATTCTTTAAAAGAATTACAAAAATGGTATTTAATTACACTTAAGTTTGTATTAAATGTACTTTCAGACATGGTAGCATTAACAGGATACTGGCAGAATGAATTTCACCATCTCGACAAAAAATGGTTTCCTAAAGACGCATATCTCACAGTGTATCATTCGTTCACAAGACTCGGACTCGACACTCTTTATCAGCAGTCCAAGTCGTGTTCTTTTCGCATCATCAAACTTCTTGAAGCAAACATTTTCTACGAATCTGATCATTTTCACGGTTTGCTGGTTCTGTACCAGGCCGAGCATGTGTCGACAGGGAAATTAATCACCATGGAAACACACCTGCATCCACGATATCACTATACAGTCCTCAAACAGAAAAGTGTTGTAAATAGAGTCCAGTCATTACAGGTATTTGTTTGTTGAAATAAATAAATTAATTAAAAACATCAAATAAAGTAGTTATATTAAAGTTAGGTAAACAAAAATTAACACAGTGTATAATTTTTACTCTCAAAATTTTGTCAGGTCTTTTTATATTTTATTCTTAGTATTTCAGCTGAAAATATGCTAAGTGTTTTATTATTAAAAAAATATAATTACATATTTAATATTTATATTTTTAGATTTATAAGGTCTTTTTGGTCTTATATTTATGTAACTCTATCTACAGTACTTGATCATCTTTCATTTTCTTTTTCTTTTTCATACCAACTTCATGAAATTAGTCTATTTTGTTCTTTTCATTGAGAAAGATAATTTCATTCATCTAGAATCATTTTTATTGTTTATTTATTTATAAAATTTTATTTATTTATTTATTTATTTATTTATTTATTTATATTTACCAAGACAAAGATGACATCATTTGACTATAACACAATATTTGGTTTCCTACTCAGAGTAACAAATGATAATTAATAAACATCTGATTAAGTAATGGTGAATATTTGTTTACTAATACAGAGTAAACAGATTTTAATGTGACTGTTTTGTTAGAAAAAAATAGTTATTTATGATTGGTCACAACAACAACAAATAATAATAATAATAATAATAATAATAATAATAATAATAATAATAAAAAAATTAATAAATAAAAATAAATATGAAATTAGATTCTTAATTTATTATATTGTACTTATTTTTATTTATTTTATTTTCATTTAATTTATAATAATAATAAAAATATAAATAAGTAAATAAATAAATAAAGAAAGAATAATTACAAAAAAAAAAAGATTATTAATTCATTATATCTTAAAACTTTTCATATTTTTATTTATATTATTACCACTATTATTATTATTATTACTATTACTATTATTATTACTATTTTCAGGTCGGCACAGACTTTGATCCTAAAGAACTTATCTTTCGTAACTATGCAAAATTAATCGGACCCTACGACGAACTCATCCTGCGTCACGTGTGGGGACCTGGCGGTGAATTTGTCGTTGCTATGGCCTGGGTTGACCCCATCAACATAATAGCAGCATCCTACGATGTGAAAATTCCTGGTGGAAGCATTCACGTCGGTCAGCACAAACCAAGCTTTAATCGTCCACTTCGTCCAGGTATATGGACGGTGAAACTGATGTATAACTTTGAGGTTGTGGCTGAAACTAACTTCCTCATTACACCTTTGTCTTTCTTTCACTCGAGGCCCATTTCGACCTCAGAAATATATCGGGCGCACGCAGGTCCTTTTGGAATGTACGCAGCCAAAGATTTCTCCGAGTTCAGGGAAGTCCTGCAAGTGAGAAGGGACCCAGAACTGGAAAAACAAGCGAGCTTAAATGCCAGGAAAGTGGGGAAAGATTTGGAGAAGTGGATCGACAGCATAGTGCCTTATTTTTGGCAGGTTCAAAGGTCGTGTTCTTTGGAAGATATGAATAATACGTGTTCCGAACTTGAACAGTGTCGTAAAACATCGTGGAGTTCGCGGTCACCTGACCCAAAATCTGAACTGTCTGCGATTGGTTCAAAATCTGCCTGGGCCAGATAACACAGGCAGTAAAATAGGTTTACACGGACAATAACTATGTCTGCAATTAATCGTGTAATGGTGCTATTTTTAATTTGCTAATACATATTTTAATTTTTTCACCCTAATGGTTACAGCATTTATTGGCTTCACAATCAATAATTTTTAATTTTTTTTATCTTCTTTATTCAGTCCAGAATTTTAATACTTCTGTTTTCTTTTTTAAGGCTTCACATATTTTTAAAAACTTTTTTATATGTATATTTCTGTTCATTATCAATTAGATAATATAATCAAGTTATATTTAAATATCAAAGTGATTTTTGAAATGTATTGTTAAATGTTCCATTATTTGAAGATGAGTGTGTGTGTGTTTATGCATGAATGTATGCTTCATGTAATGTTTTGTTATGATAAAAATCCAATCAAACGGTCATATATTTTTTATTTTATATAATGTAAAGATATAGAAGAGAAATGCCATTTTGTAGAAAATAGAATAACAAATTTATGAAATATTTAGGTTTTGTTATGAAAAGAATCCCATCAAACATTTTTTTTTTTTTTTTTTTTTTTTTTTTAATTTTATATAATATAAAGATATATGTTGTAAGAGAAATGTCATTTTCTAGAAAATAGAATAACAAACTAATTTCTCTGTTTTATTAATCCATTTGTGTATTGAAGATTTCCAGAGATTATCATGTGACAAAACGGATACAGGGGCTGAAATATCAGGGATTGAGAAATCAGTTATATTTAATTTTAATAAATTTACATAAACCCATCATTTATCAAAGATTTTAACATATCAAAGGACTTTTGGTTTTCCTGTTTTAATTTTTATTATTATTATTATTATTTTTTTTTTTTTTAATGAGATTTTTGCTTTAATATCACTGATTTCATATCATATTTTTTTTATTTTAATAATAATTTACATTTTTCATTAAGAAAATTAATTATCTGTTATTTTGCATATTATAGTGGTGCCTCGACTTACGAGCAGTCTCTTGGTCGATTTTTGCTCTAAGTTGCGAGCAAAAATCCGAGTTACGAGCGAACTTAAGATAAGTTGCCGCTAGTTGGCGCAACGAACAACATACCATCCGCCGAGCATCCCGCGTCTCACTCGTTTAATTCACGTGGTTACCTCGCCGCGGAAGTATCTCTGTTGTGTTGTGCTCGCGTTTTGTCCAGTATTTTGCCAAATTACTTTTTGCAAAGAAGAAGAAGCGGATGATGTCCATTGAATTAAAGCTTGAATTCACAGAAAAACATGAGCGTGTAGTCTACTTGGCTAGGCAGTACTTCTACGATATGTACCATACTGAAGCAGAAAGAGTCGAGTAAGGCTGTAACTCCAGCCAAAGGCATTGAAATAATTTGTCTGATGTCCGAGATAAATACTCTTTACAAAACCAATTTATTTATTTACATTCTTTTTTATTTTATTTTTATGCAATATTTGTCATTTACAAATACATTTTTCTTATTTAAAAACACGTTACAAAAAAAAAAAAATATATATATAAATAAATAAATAAATATTAAAAAAAAATTAATAATAATAATAATAAAGTAAAAAATGGATTAGAACTGGAACGGATTAATGGTATTTCAATTCATTTCAGCTGGAAAAATTGATTTGATATACGCGCAAATTGAGATACGAGCTCGATCACGGAACGAATAAGTCGAGGAACCACTGTATTTTGTGATGAATATTTTTGTAAGATAATTGACTAGTACTATATTAACTTATTATAATTACAGTTGAAATTTAAAATAATTTTGTATGTTCTTTCGACGAAAGATAAATACATTTTTATTATTGTACATAAAATCATTTATTTAATATCTATCCCAACTGTATTTATTTAATCAAATATAATGGAATATTTCAACAAATTATGCTAAAATAGTTTATAATAAATTTATAATGTTATCCAACTCAGTTATTTTTTTTTGTTTTATTCAACTGAAGTTTCATGGGAATATTTCCCGTGAGTGCTGTTATCCAATGTCATGCGCATTGATATCCTGAGTGCGGGTATCTTAATGTCGTTTAAGATGTCCAAAAAAAAAAAAAAAAAAAAAAAAAAAAGAAAGAAAGAACAGAAACAACAAACAAACAAAATAATAATAATAATAATAATAATAATAATAATAATAATAATAATAACTATAAAACTTTAAATGGCGCGAAAAGGCAATCACGTGGTCGAAGATAAATGTAAACAAAATGTAGATATACGTGCGCCATTTTCAAATACTTTTTAGCCGTATTGCTCAAATTTTAGACCATAAATTTCAAAAAATGATTTTTTATTATTATTATTATTATTATTATTATTATTATTATTATTATTATTAAACCAGTAATCAAAACCGCACTAATCAAGGAACTGATCATTAATTTTGATAATATATTTTTTATCCTAAGAAGAAAGACAACTCGTTGCAGACAGATGAATTTTATTTGCCGTGAGTGGCCAATCGATATAAATTAGGTTAATACAGATTTATGAAACAGTAAATCATTACACATAACCATGAGATGACATATTTCATGAATACCGTGCATACAAATAGACAGATGATGTAAATGAGAGTTTTAAAATAACGCATGTGATATGTTTGCGATGACACTATTGAATGTTAAATAATTATACGAAGGTGTTCGTTTGATAGAAAAGGCACATTTACTTTCTTGATTTATTTTTTCAGATAACAGCATATGTTTCCTTTCTGTCTAAAAATATGGGTAGGTTCAGTTGTTATTAAACCTGAAGAAACATGCACACACGCATACAAGTATCGCGTTCTTATAATTATATTCCAAAGGAAGACGGCAATAATAAAATAAATAAAAAAAAAAATCAGAGACAGAGAGAGAGAAATAGAATTTCTAGAATGGAAATATCGTGAGAATGAAATATGTTAGGGAGTGAGAGAGATTTTATTTTATTTATTTATTTATTTATTTATTTATTTATTTTATTTTATTTTATATATATATATATTTTTTTTTTTCTTTTACTTGAGAACGCAATCGATTTATGCAGTACAGATATAAGGTACATGTTTAAATACTAGTATGTACACACACATTTCAATATGCTCAACACGTTTGTATATTCTTTCATACCATTGTTCTTTCACACGTCAAATCACACACTCATAACTCTAAATATCTTTAAAAAAAACAACAACAAACAAATGTAATACAATTGTATATCATATGTTTTATTACAAAAATGACTGGGTGAAAACGTAGAAATTAAAAACATGTCGAAAGACAACAAATCACTGTACAATCAGGTTTCTTCTTCATATCACTTTGTTCTCATCATATACGCAAATTCTGAAATGAAAAGCAAATACTCAGCAACAACAATCATATATATGTATCAACTTGATTTACAAATAACGGCAATATGATTAAAGACACAACGCCTTCACTAACACACTGGTTTGTATTCTAACAAAACTAACATTTTAACTTTTATAATAGAATAACGATTTTTAAAATAAATATATATCATATGCTCTCGTATACACATACACGCACACGCATACACACATAGAACTAATAAATGTTTGTATATGATCACATTATAGACATTTTTTACATTGCTTTAAACAAGGTGTACCTAACAGTTTTGTAGTAGTTTATTACTATTCATAACGATTATTAATATTCATAAGTGTTAATATCCATTCTGCTTATGCCTGGGGTTCAGGCTAAATTTATAAAATATTAAATAGCTTATTTGAATAATTTTAATACTCAGCTAAAACTGTTTAAATACCATATTTCGATTAAAATTGGGAAATTAAACTTGAAAATATCAAACTAATAACAACATTTAGAAATAAAATATAATATAATAATTATAGTACAATATAATATAATGTAATGTATAACGTAATCTAATCTAATGTAATATAATATAATATAATATAATATAATATAATATAATATAATATAATATAATATAATTATATTTAAAAAATATTGCTAAGAATTTCAGTAAAATTGACATATTATGCATTTACATTTTCTTTCATCTATTTCTTACCAAGTAAATTAAGCTTACAAAACGTAATCTACTGAAAATAAATCAAATTAAATCAAATAAATAAATAAATAAATAAATAAAAGGGAATAAAATTAAAATAAAATAAAATGTAAAACCAGAGTAACTATAATCTTTTCCTTTCTTACAATATTATCTTGTTTTTTTCTTTCTTCTTATTATAAATCACAAATCAGTTTCATTCATTCATCTGAAGTAATTACAGTATTGCTCACAATATTTTTCTTTAACGTCAGTAAATGACTTCAATCTAAATCTTAATTTCTATTCATTTTAAACATCTCTTCATTACCTATGTATCTAACAAATATAATTAACCTGAGCAGGAAAGTCAACTTTCAGACTGTTTGCTTTGAAAACATTGCTTAAATTATAACCGTTTTGGTTCAAAATGTTTAACTTGATTAGTTGTTTGGAATATAGACACAATAAAATAAAATAAAATAAAATAAAATAGTAAAACAAAACGAAACAAAAAAAAAAAAAACTAAGAAAAGAAATATAAATATAACAAATAAAGTAAATATCTTCGAAAAAACACAGAAATGGAATGGCGAAAGTCACAATATCGAAAGAAAGGGAAGTAATTACTGATATATTTATTCTTCGACATAAATAATTAAAACTCGTACTAATGAAGAAATTCATTCTGCTGAAAGTTAGTAAACGTAATGCGTTTCAAACTTGGTTAGCACATGTATAACTATCACACTTGTGGATCTGTTAGTATTTGCAAAAATGTTTGATTCCTATATTATTTTCTATGAAATCTTTGAAAAGATTAGGAAAAACAAAAATTACGAAATACAGGATTAAAATGAAGAAACAATGACACTACTGCTATGTCAAAAGACCCTTAAATATTTGTAAAAGAATGTTTAAATAATAGATGGAAAGATAGATTTACAGAGGGATAGATAGAGAGACAGACAGATACACTGAAAGAGGTACAGACAGATAGTCTGTTAGAGGGATAAATAAACTGATAGATGGATATATACACATACAAGCAGATAGATAAGTTGATAGATAAGGGCAATAATTAATAATTAACAAAGTAAATAACCCACAAAAATTGTGTTTTAGTTCGGGAAAGATTATGTTGTCGACAGGTGTTAGAAGCAAATACTGAATGGTAACTGATTTAATAATTACACAGTTAGTGAAACATACACAAATGAAATGATCATTTAAATATTTTTTATATATATATATATTTTGTTTTTGCCATTTCTACAAGAAATTAAATTATTTAAGTTTAAAATGTTAGTCATCATTTAACAAAAAACAAAACAAAAAAAAAAGAAACAAGAAAAAAAAAGAAAAAATAATAATAATAATAATAATAATAATAATAATAATAATAATAAAAATAATAATTAATTTATATTTAATAGATGCAAACTATAGTAATGGCTTAATTATAGCTTGAATTAATTATTGTTATTTTGAACAAAAGATAAGTTTCGAATTAGTGGTGAAAATGGCATATTCATTTGATTTTAATATTGCCTACATTTTAAATTTAAAATTTATATTTAAATAAATTATTACTGCTTCAAAATGTACACATTAGAGCTATTTTAAGTACTGAGTCATTATTATATATATTTTTTTAAACAATCAGTTCCAAATGATATCATATAACGTTAAGGGAAAAAAAAAAAAAGAAAAAAAAGTATTATCTTGCCAATCTTGAAACAACAAAATTCAAATTACTACCAGTCATACAGTCATTAATGCAATTTTATTAATTTTTATCACATATATAAATAAATAAATAAATAAAGTCTTTTGGTATGGAAATTATGAATGAAACAAAAGCACATCTTCTTCTAGAATCAGTTTCCTGGGTGACCAATTTCAACTAAGGTGAAACAGGAAGTGACATCATTTTGGCAGTTGAATATGGCGGTTCGGCTATCGCTTTGAGGCGTGTTAAACTGGTTCAGTGGTTCGAAGGTTAGTTTTCTGTTTGCATGCAGTGATCACACGTTGGAATGAGAAGTTTTACATTCATGGCAGTTAATTACGGAACAATCATTTAACGGCAGTCCGAGACCATTTTTTGCCGTATTCGATTAATATAGGTCCTGCATATTCCATAAAATCTGCAAAGATGTACGAAATGAATATTAGAAATTCTGTTTGTTCACTAAATCATGTTTGTTTGCTTTTGTTTTGTATGCCAGTCTGCTGATAGTTTTGTATTTCACTGTTGTAAAAAAAAAGTGTTTTTTGTTCTACGTCTGTGCTTGTCATTCAATATTTTATCCGTTATTTTTGTATTTTTTTTTTTATTTATTTTTTATTTATTTAAATATATAATATGTGTATTGCCTTGGTTGGTAGGTGAGAGTGTAGAGTTTTGTGTGTGTCATAACTATATGTATACGAAATCATAAACATATTATATATATATATATACTAGTAAAGATGACGTAATAGTCTTTATTCAAGATTAAATATTGAGTTAATGTACGTAGAGACCTTCTTGTGCCATCCTTAATTGCATTCAGTGCCATAACTGATAATGTATTAGTAGCAGAAACTCACAAAAGGGTTTGACAAAGATGTGTTTAGAAACAGTGTTAATCTAATATTAGTTAACAACATTCGAAATTAGTAAAAAAAAGGTTAAAAACAAAATGCTTGCTGTTAGAACATGAATTACCTCCCTTGCATTAAAACCCCCATCAATTTCATACCCGCCTCTACTCGTGCTTTTTTAGCCTCTGAATGCTTGTGTTTATGTATCTGTAAATACGTATGTGTCTGTTAGTGTGAATATGTGACGTTCGCAAACATCACATAACTGAATATGATGTGAGTACTCTAAGTGTTGTTAATGCGACTCGTTATTAAGCCAGATTTCTGTACCTTCATAGTTAACCATCCCGTCCCCGTCTAAGTCAGCTTCTCTAATCATTTCCTTCACTTCTTCATCGGTGAGCTTTTCGCCCAGATTCTGCATAACATGACGTAGCTCGGCTGCGCTGATGTAGCCATTTCCGTCTTTGTCAAAAACTCGGAAGGCTTCTCGCAATTCTTCGTCATTGTCCGTCTCTGGCATCTTCCTGCTCATCATGTGGAGAAACTCTTCAAACTCTATCGTTCCATTTCCTAGATTCACGTGTAAGATATAAATAAATATATATATATATATATATATACGTAATATGTGTGTATATGTATGTATGTTCCTGTTATCTAGAAAGAAAGAATCGATACAAGGTATTTACGGGGATTTCTGTTTTTCCAGGTTTAATTGCTGTTTGTTAATGACATCTGTGAATATTTTATTGTTAATGGTTATTAGTTGCTGACAGTATTTTTCTTGTGCTACTCGATTCACCGACTTCCATTTGATAAACCACTGGTGAGGTATTGGATGGAAAATGAAATTGCTGCAATTTTTATTTATTTATTTATCTAGTAATATTACTTTTCTCGAAGAATGAACAAAGCAAAGAATGAACACTAATTTAAAAAAAAATATTCATTTAATACATTTTATTTTTGTCAGTATTAATTATGATGTTACATGTAATTCATCTTTTCAAATCAGCATATTTGTAGAGTATCATTCAGCTCCAATAAAAATAAGCTCTGAATGTTTGAAGTCGATTAACATACATTACAACAAACAGTGTAAGAAATGACGTTATCCTCCTATTATTTATTGAAACTGTTAGAGGAATACATTTACTATTTCCAGATTGCCTTTCAGCTATATTTTGTTGAAAAACACCACATGTATACAGCTAAATGGTTTATTTATACTGTTTTTATGCCATCATTTTGAAATTCTAGAATGATAAACAGCAGTCAGTTCAAAGAGGAATCTCGAAATGCTGCTGAAAATCTTGTACTGTTCACCAGCGCCGATATACACATTAAAATAGAAATGTGCAGACTCGAGCTAATTCAAGTAATTCAGATATCATTTTATATACATACATACGTACATACGTATATACATATATACATACATACATAATACATACATACATGCATGCATACATACATTACATGTACATACACACATAAACACGTACATACACGTACAAACATCTAAACACGTACATACACGTACAAACATCTAAACACATATAAACATGATCTATAATAAATTTTTCATCTTGGGACACAACAATTCGTGAAAACAAAAATAGATTAAAAGTGTAAAATGCTAAATACCATCCGTGTCCACCTCGTTGATCATGTCCTGCAACTCGGCATCTGTCGGGTTTTGACCCAGCGACCTCATGACGATACCTAGCTCGCTTGTCGTTATTGTACCGTCACCATCTTTGTCAAACAGGGAGAAGGCTTCCTTGAATTCTAAAAAAAAAAAAAAAAAACATAAATTTGAAATGTTACAAAATCACAGAAAAGTTTTCATTTTCAGCATTATCATCATCAGGACGACAAATAAGCCCTGTTCTTGTTGTCGGAAATTATTTCTTCGTCATTCAGTCTGAATACTGTCTAAGCAAAGAGTTTTCAATTTCTGTACCCATCCTTCGGTCCGTTGATGCCTCTCTCTCTCTCTGTCGTCCATCTGGCGTTCTCTGCACTTACTATTTTACATTATATTCTTTTCCTGCTGGACATCCGTTCGATTATCTCTCCGTGCGTACATCTGATTATCGCTGAAGTGATGGAGATCGTTTCTGATGACGAACGATTATTATAATAACGCGCATCCTGTTAATTACTAAGAATTAGCGCACTCAGTCTGCGCCTGTGTTGTAAATGAACTTATTTCCCAGCGCTAATAACGCGCACTGTTAAAAACATCGTTTATGAAAGGTGAGTCACATTACATCTGCATTGTGGACGATCCTTTAGCGTGCTAGCAGAATGAACGTAGATTGAAATTATGAAGCTGGAGTGTTCTTTCAGAGATACAAGACGAGCCGATGAAAGGAACTGAAGAGAGCTCGAATGTAATAGCATGTTGGTTAAATGGTTGTTGTTGGGGAGACAAAATTCGGAGCAGATGGTCCACGCTAATTCTCGGGCGAAACAGAAAGACATAAAAGTTCAGAGAAGGCGGCGAAATGCACAGAAAGAGAAAAAGAAAACGTCGAATGTGGTTAGAACGTTCATTCGTGGAGGATCGTCATTATTGGTCGGAGTTATCTCCCGTTATAAATGTTACAGTTGAGAATTTGTTATTGTGATCGATATAAATTACAGTTTATAAATGCGATTTGTAATGATTTATATAAAAGCAATGGACGGTCAAATACAGATCTGGTCAGATATGCGTGAGCAACTCTCCCCTACGTGTCTCACTGGTCCCACTCAAAAGTGTATTTTCGAAATTTTGTCCGAAGCAGTAGCAGAGTAGCTTATCAACTAACAGTAAAAGATTCGACGATAAAATTAATAATAATTGCGTTCCATTTTTTTTTTTTTTTTTTTTTTTTATAATTAAAAGTATAATCATTGTTACACAAATTAGGACGGCTATTATCGATGGAATTAGAATTGTAACATCCACAGAATAATCAATATACGGCATAAATGAAATTTTTTGTTCTCTATTTCTTGAGCTTATATCCACCAGATTTTTTGTGTTAACTAATGGTTCATTATTGACATTAACACATCTGTATCAGATTTTTTCCATCGTCAATTAATAGCAAAGAGAATAGACTATTTTACGAAGGATTACTTTGCAAAATAGAATAGAGAATTGAACTGATGGTGGTAGTACGAGGGCTATAATTCATATTGTACATGTATTTGTGCAAGAGAGAGAGAGAGAGAGAGAGAGAGAGAGAGAGAGAGAGAGAGAGAGAGAGAGAGAGAGAGAGAGAGAGAGAGAGAGAGAGAGAGAGAGAGAGAGAGAGAGAGAGAATTATTAGTTCTGAAAATTAAAAATAATTATAAAGCAAAAATTTTATGTAAATGACTGATTTAAAAAAACAATTGTCAGCCGTATATTTCCAGTACATCGATAAAAACTATCTGAAAAAAGAAACGTCTCCTGTTTTTGTATATGGGTTATATATAATTGTATTATATGCTTAATTTCATAACAGAAAAACCAAGACATCATCATTTTAAACAAATGAAACATCATATGCTCTGACTTTCAGATACCTCCAAAATGGCTGCTCTAAGGAGCATAGAGCCTCTGATCTCTGCCCCATCAAACGTAAACTCTAAACAGAGTCATAGCTCATTTCTGCACTGGTGATTGTAAAACATATATATTATCCTTACATTATAATATTCAGTCTTACGTATGCAAATATAGAATATACAGAGGTTTTAAATTTCGTTTTAAGAAGTGCAGGATGTGGAAATAAAAAAAATTTATTCTCTGTTAACGTACCTTGAAAAAAAAAAAAAAAAAAAAAAAAAAAAAATATCTTATACTCGTTTTACCAACAGCAAATTCAGATATTTTGTCGAGATTTTATGCCACCTTGATTGAGTGAACCCTCTGTCTTACTTAGCCTACACATTCCAAACAACTACAAAAAATACCTATCATCTTACTAGTAAACGATATACAAATAAAGGCGATGGGGTAATGCTCAGTAACGTTTAAAATGAAATGAAAAGTTTTATTTTTTTTTAAAAGAAGAAACCGTTGATGGTTTCGTAACATTCTCACCCTTTTGTTCCGCAAAAAACCTATCCTAATATCACCTACATACTAAACAACATAACGTAATTCTACTGGCCTTGTGAAAAATAAATAAAAATAAAAGTCAAATAATAATAATAATAAAAATTCTAATTGGGTATGGTTGCCACATAAAGATTATATTTGTTTCCTAAATGCTGTTATTTGAAACCTAATACCGCACATTCTAGATAACCTGTCTGCTACCCACAAATCTTGAACAGCTGAGCTGGAAAACTTAAATACCATCTGTTCTGCTAATTCCACCAAAAAATCCGCGCACCTGTTCGGATTTATTACGAGCGTTGAAGGCCACAGTATCTTGAAAAAGGTAATTCGTACAGAAAAGAAACTGTGGAGGTTGTGTTGTAACAGAGTATCAAACAAACATTCTAATATGTAAAAACAAAATGGTGAAAGTGTTAGAGAGTATAAGAGAGAGAGAGAGAGAGAGAGAGAGAGAGAGAGAGAGAGAGAGAGAGAGAGAGAGAGAGAGAGAGAGAGAGAGAGAGAGAGAGAGAGAGAGAGAGAGAGAGAGAGAGAGAGAGAGAGTGGTGAGGATTATACAGAGAAGTGCTAGAGAAACATACAGAGAGAAATCTGACGTCACCGACTGAGAAACTGAAAGAAAGTCTGATACTTCAGACTGAGAGATGATTAAGAGAATAAACAAAGACTTTGCCAAAATAAAATGATCCATATCGCGTAATAAATTTGTTTATTATTAGCTATAAGCTCATTACTGTGTAAATATTTTGTTCGCTTTGTCAATATTAGTAATTTTTCATATCCATGTGATATCCTTGGGTATCAGCCTGAAACAACAAACACCCTATTTATTTATAGAGGTGTGTGTTGGTGTGTGTGTGTGTGTGTGTGTGTGTGTGTGTGTGTGTGTGTGTGTGTGTGTGTGTGTGTTTGTGAGTGTTTGTATTGCGTTATATAAAAATAAAATTAATGTCACAAGAAACTGAGGCATTATAGACAGTAAAATCGAACTCGTCAGAGCTCTGGTAGAGCAATTTCTCCCCAATCTGAATGCTTCCAGCTGACATCTTGTGCAGTTCTGTTTATTATTAGGAAACATATTAAAAATCTCTAAATGGTAAACTAGAAACAAAGTAACCTTTCGCTTGACGGCAGCGGATTTCATCTATGATTATCTCTGTGGACTTTGACTCTGTGTTTGTCGACATACAGCCCTTCTCCATCAAGCAGACGACATCTTTGATTTGCTGTGTTCAAAACTGTGGTTTCAAAAATACTCTTGACCGACTCAACAGCACGAGAACTAGACAGATAAATCTGTCGACATGCATACAAGTCAATTTCAGTGATGCAAGTAAGAACTCTCAAATTCTGTTTATTGCCAATTCAGTCGACTGAAAGAGGCCTTCCTTTTGAAACAAGTAGAGCATTATGTAGTTAACCTATCGGCAGCCGGGCAAGGCTATTATCCAATTGCTTCCACTAATTGACTGCAAGACTTCAACAACCGTGTTAATCAGTTCTTAAACAGTGTCGGGTAAAAAGGGCACGAGGTCCAGAGCGACCAGCTTGACCCATCATCATAGATCATCAGCTTTAAAGATGGCGGGTTTCGATAATTATTATACCGAGCACTTGCTGGTATCAGTATCTCCCAATGTAAACCAGAACAGCTTCCAGAATATAACTGATGTTATATTTTAGATAATCTTTTTGATTTTATTGTAAAAATTTATTTCACTTTTAGGTCATTGAAGTGGTCCTTAAATTAGTATCCGTAATAGGAAATTGCAAACTTCTCCGAAATAAATATAAATTACAAATACAGTGCACTGAAAAATAACTTTTTTTGAACTATACATAGACTGCTGAATTTTTGTTACAACTTTTCGTCTGGAATCCTAATAAACCATTACTTATTTCTACCTTTGAGAGATAACTGATAAATGGCAAAAAAAACAACCCCAAAACCCCAATAAATATAACACCAACGAAAAAAAACCCCGCTATCGTGCATCCTTCTCAGCCGTTGAACAAGGAAAAAAAAAAAAAAAAAAATTCAAAAGAGAAAAAAGTGCCATACCTGAAGTGCCGAGAAAGTTCATCTACTGTGAATGAATCTTAGAAAGATCTTGTATCTAAAACTGATACTTGACTCCTCATAACCATAAAACCAAACAGTAAGTGAACGGTTACCAATGATTATATTGTATAATTTAAGGTTCAAGCACCTTATTCCTGGGTTTGTATAGCTAGTGACAGAAATCGGTATATTATTATAATAAAGGAGCAGTCAGTTTACAGTTATAGGGAAATTATTTTGGGATAGTATAATACAAATGGGAGGGAGGGAGGAGAGAGAGAGAGAGAGAGAGAGAGAGAGAGAGAGAGAGAGAGAGAGAGAGAGAGAGAGAGAGAGAGAGAGAGAGAGAGAGAGAGAGAGAGAGAGAGAGAGAGAGACAGACAGACAGACGATGATGAAAACGATGATGATAAATTGATACGCTGTTGAAAGAAATCACAGAGGGCGTTATAAAAAATTATAAGTATTCCATAATAAAGAATTTACGCAATGTAAACTTACAGCCAGTCCCTAAAAAGTGAAACCCATAAACAGACATTACAGATATCTGCCATCATTTTTAACAGAGTCTTCAGCGTGTTCTCTGACGAACTTTCAAATCACACTGCAGGAATGTCGCAGTTCAGAGACAGACCAAAACACTTCAAATATTTCTTGCTAGAGAATTTACGTTTGCATTAATCTAAACCGACGTATGAATGTCAACGGAATTTATACGTATACCAGTAAACATAAATCACACGGATGTACGTACGTACAGGTATATATATAGGTATGTATGCAATAAACGAAAGCATGTCGACTGAGTGAGAAATATCTAGACACTTGAATATGCAGACACAATTAAACGAAAATTCCTCGGTTTTGAACTCGTTTCGCCTTTTAGTTGCACTTCTCGTCAAAGGAGACTCTCTTCCTGGAATACACACATAAAATCAATGAGCTTGGGTCATTCAGTTCTGTCTCGATTTCTCGTGAACAAATTACTTAGGAAAAATAATACGATTTCGCAGAGACAAGCATTTAACAAATACTGATGCAGTATTCATGTAAATAGGTTAACTATATAATGAAAAAAAACCAGAAAAAACCAGAAAAAAAAACAAAGAAACAACAACGAAAAACAACGAGAGCAAAACAACAACAAAACAACAAAAAACAAATAACAACCCACTTCAAACTTGTTTACACACACACACACACACACACACACACACACACACACACACACATATATATATATATATATATATATATATATATATATATATATATATATATATACATATGTATTATGTATGTATGTATTAATGTATAGGTATTAAACATAAAGATATGTATTCATATATGCCTATATATCAGTCAGTCTCTATCACTCGATATATATATCTACATATAATGGATGTAGGAAAACACAAACGACTCAATAAGTAATTTAAAAAGCTAATAAACATTAACACTCTGGGTGTTTTCCTTGTTTTTTTTTTTTTTTTTGTAACTTTGACATCTCTATGTACATAAACATTGTCAACATCTCTTTCAGTTCCTGCTCCAGTGGAACAATGATAAACGAAGTATACAAAAATAATCAATGTTGAGGAATTCTTTAACAGCACTTAACACGGTCAGTGGTTAAAACAAGCGTTGATTCTCTCTCCCAGCCAAAAAAACATTCACTTTCTGGCTGTACGAGTGCACCGGAGGCGAAATTGAAATGTCAGACGAAATCCTAAAGAATTATTCGCTTATATGACACGAAGACGCGAAAGAAACATTGAAGCCAATTTGTTCCGTTGCAGTGTACAATCATGTCTTTTTTTTTCTTTTTTTTTTCTTTTTTTTTTTATCAAATAAATAAAAACATTTAAACAAAACAAATAAAATAATAATAATAATAATAAATAATAATAATAATAATAAACTAAAAAAATTGAAAACAAATTAAAGAATAAGAAAAAAAAAAAAATTACGTGAAAAGATAACTTAAGAATAAAGACCTCTCCCCCCAAATTTTCTCTTTTTTTGTGTGTGACAAATGTATATATACAAAGATACACACTTTTTAAAAATGTTAATAAGTAAAAAAAAATAAAACTCAGATGTCTACATCAAATTTATCCCTACTTGATTTGTAACAAGTAAAAAAAAAAAAAAAGAAAGATAAAACTTCATTTTAATGATAAACTTGAAAAACGGTGACTTTTCTTCTTT
Source organism: Chrysomallon squamiferum (assembly GCA_012295275.1). Classification (NCBI taxonomy): domain Eukaryota; kingdom Metazoa; phylum Mollusca; class Gastropoda; order Neomphalida; family Peltospiridae; genus Chrysomallon; species Chrysomallon squamiferum. The sequence goes on from CM022679.1 coordinate 10,760,515, forward strand.
TTTGTGTTAATTAAAACGTGACTTTCTTTTTATGTTGTTACATTTACAGATAAATCAGATAAATAAGGTCAAACAGTGACAGTAAAAAAAAAAAAAAATAAAGTAAAAAAAATAAAAGAAGAAGAAAGAAAGAAGAAAACAAAAAACAGCCGGCATCCATATTCAGATCATGACATTTCCATTAATGTTAAAGGAAACTTATGAATTTATTACCATCTTAACATAAAAACGAGTCCACTGGTAAAAATAAATAATTTTTGAAAAAGTACAATAGAAGGCAGGAAATACATAAATAATATTTTGATTTGTTTAATGAAGAGACCTTTTAAAAAATATTCTTTTAACTAGATCTCTCTTTCATTCATTTTTTTCTTTCTTTCTTTCTCTGACTAGAAAGCCTTTCATTAATAAATCGTATACCACCTGTTATGTATTTATTACCTATTTGTCTGACTGTCTGTTTCTATTTCTTTCTCTCTATCCATCTATGTGTCTGTCTGTGTTTGTCTGCCTGTATGTCTGTCTATCTGTATATCTGTCTATCTGTCTATCTATCTGTATGACTATATGTCTGTCTATTTATCTATCTTTCGTTATTTCTATCTGTTTATTTTAGGTAACTCTATCTGTCGATCTCTTATATTTTCTGTCTGCCTATCTTTGTGTCTGTGATTCTATCGCTTTGCATGTCTGTCAGATGTATCAGATTTTCTAAGAATTCTATTTCTTTTTAATATCCTGAAATAAAACGCAGTAGTTCCGACTTCAATATCCATGCCAGCTTCTCTTTCTATTAAATTACGATAATGACTGTCAAGCAACAAATTCAGTTATCTCCACTTTTATTTTTACCTGTCGTTATGGAAACCCTACTTTCAGGAATGAAAATGACCTCGCCCCAAGTTAATGTTTTGGCTCGAAGTATTTTGCGTTTGATCGCGTTAATGTTGTAAATGTGACCCGCTAAGACAAAATGAGCCAAAAGTGTTATTTTACAAATGTCCGATCTTTTTCTCCTTTTATTATTATTATTTTTTTATTTATTGATATTCAGAAAATGCTAAGTACGAGCTCTAAAATGTTGAAAGTTTGATGTTTATTTGATCATGCAAGATCAAATTACGTTATTTCAAAAATAGCATTGCACTGTTTTAAACAAATACGTATTTTCACATATTCTCTGCAAAAATTAACGCTGAATTCAGCTTTATCAAACACTAATATATTAATAACACAAAACACTAAGCAGCAGTATATTAGAAGCCGAAAAAGACTGGTAAACTGAACTAGAACTCCTGCTTAACCATACAAACAAAACGATTTCACACACAATGACTTCGTGTTCCTTTCGTTGAAACCGGTCACAAAGACCGTCGAAGAATGAGTTTTCTAGCTGGCCAAAGTACACAACACGGTCATCAAATACAAAACGTAAACACTGACGCCAGGAACTCGGCAAACATAAAAATGTTTTCACCATATGTCCAGTCTTTTTGCCTAAATGACTTGGTGTAATTTGATTTTGTCTAATATTCTGTCCGTTTTGATGCGTTGGAGCCTGACGTTGCAGTGAGAAGATCAACAACTTGAAAGCCAAATCACCACGCGCCTCTCTACACCGTCGACAGCTAATTGCTAGTGAGTGACTATTTCGGTTGACCACGTATTGATGCTGATAGAAATTAGTCAATTAATACTACAAGTTGACAACTTGTAGACAGATGCTACGGCCTGAGGTTGAGAGTGGATCGTGCTTCGTCCCATTTCAGAATGGGCCAGAAGCTCCGTCCCATTTCAGAATGGGACAGAAGCTCCGTCCCATTTCAGAATGGGTCAGGAGCTCCGTGAAGTAATTTCTTTAATATAACGTCAGGGACTGTGTGATGAGGAGAAGATGAAACCTGAATATTAATTAAAATTTTTAAAAATTCTCAGATTCACTCTACATTATTAGTATTTCTTTAATAAAACATTTTTTTTTTTTAGGGTACTGTGTGCTAAGGAGAAAGAACGTTAATTAAAATTTAAAATACACTGAAGTCTCTCCGTGTCAGTTTCTCGGTAACGTGGCCAGGATTTCACGATTCTTCACTTACAAAGGGTTATTAAATAATTGTCAAGAGAACTGGATCACTTATAAATCAGAGTTCGACGTGGGCAGAGTGAGCGAAATATCTCGTACTGCTGCACTAAACTTTGCCTTTAGTTGAGCCACCGGCGAAGTTCTAAATAGTCTACTTTCTTCTTGTTTATTTTCTTTTTCTTTTTCTTTTTTTCTTTTTTTTTTTTTTTTTTTTTTTTTTTCTTTTTTTTGTTTTTTTTGTTTGTTTTTTGAATTTGAAAGTTTCGGTACATTTTCCCTCCATTTTGTCCAACGATCACGTGAATACATAGTAGTAGTAGTAGTAGTAGTAGTAGTAGTAGTAGTAGTAGTAGTAATAGTAGTAGTAGTAGTAGTAGTAATGATACTGATAGTAATAATAATCATTAACATCATCGGTACAACCACCATCACCGCGACTACTATTACAACGACCACCACAACAGTAATAATAATAATAATAATAATAATAATAATAATGATGATGATGATGATGATGATAATGAAAATGATGATTATAGTAATGATAGTAATAATAATAATAATAATAATAATGTTGATAATGATGTTGTTCATGTTAGTGATATTAGCCTGTGCTGTCAAAGGAATCACAAAAAACAACATACGAAAAACAAAAAACAGTTGTGATTTAATTTTGTAGACGATCATTATTTTCTATTTCAGAAAGGTCACAAAATTAAATTTCGTCGATATAACCGTCTGGTTCTTATTTGTTTTTCTATCCATTTACTTCGTACCAACTGAAATAATGAGAAATGTACTTTACATTGTTTTTTTGTTTTTTTTGTTAGGAAGCACAAAAAAAAACCCCGACACCTGACAGATAATCAAAATGATTAACCGAAGATCAAAGACAAATTTCAATCTTTTGTTCTTCAGATCGATGCAAGACAGCCATTAACAAAATAAAATAAAAAATATTTATGTAATAACATTTCAGCGTAAAAGCACCTTTCTCTAGGTATTTTTTAAATGTCACTCTAGATTATGGTGATCTTAAATGTCATTTAAAACATTTTTAAATTAGTATTGTATTTTTTTTTTTTTTTCAGTTCAAACATAATTATGCAAGATTTATACAACGCATAAAGATAAAAATAATATGAAAATCGACTGCCTGTATATAAATTAAGGGACTGGAAAATAAAATTAAAATGTTTCTGTGGTATATTTCAGTAGACTATTCTTTACTCATCTTTGCTCAGATATATTAATTTTTCATATTTCTATCACTAATCTGTGATGTATTAATATTTCATATTTCTGTCAATAATCTACGATATATTAATTTTTCATAATTCTATCACTAATCTGTGATATATTAATATTTCATATTTCTGTCACTAATCTACGATACATTAATTTTTCATAATTCTATCACTAATCTATAATATATTAATTTTTCATAATTATGTCGCTGATACACGATATATTAATTTTTCATAATTCTGGCACTATTAAACGATATATTAATTTGTCATAATTCTGTCAGTAATCTACGATATACTCATTTTTCATATTTACAGAGCTAGTTCGTGCCTTAGACCTATATTTTAGAAATTATTTTTCATATAATATATATATAACTATGCTATAATTTTATAATATTAAAACTATACAGGTAATTATTTATATTACCGGTACTGAATTTCATAATTCTGCCAAATTTTATCAGGTACTACCAGACAATGGGTTGCTATTGTAATATATTACAACTACAGCTAATTATTTACGTTGCTCGTACTGGATTTTACAATTCTGTTGAATTATATCAATTACTATCATACTTCGTTCATAATTCTAAACCAAACAACGGGTTGCTCGATATAATTAATTTTTCAATAATTTTTATCCACGTTATAATTAACTACTATATTTTGTCCGTAATTCTGTGGTTAGTTAGTTCACGAATTACGTTTGCTATTTTCATAGCTCTGTCGCCAGTTCATTGGTTACTCCTACTGATTATTAATACCTAGTAACGTCTGCATTCGCCCCCAAACCCTGTTATTACAAATCTCTGCAAATCTAAATGAAGTAGTTAAACTGAACAAATAGTTTTTTCTTATTATCGATATGCGCATAATTATGATACCATCGTGTTCCTAAATCCACACATATTATTAAGCACGAAATCAATGTCATACATATTCTTTGTCTGTAGATTACATAATTTTCTGCGCATATTAATCATGCTCGAAAGAGGTCTTGGATAATCATGTTGACAAATGAGATACGTAACATTAAATATGCATGTAAGAGTTGAATCCAGGATTTATAGAATTGAGAGAAATGGCATTACGACAGAAAAGCGTTTAATATAAAAAGAAAAAAAAACAGTAACAAAATAAATATATAATAAATAATAATAATAATAATAATAATAATAATAATAATTAGAATAATAATATATGTGTAATATGGTTGTTTACCAGTTGCATCAGAGGTGCTCCAGTTTATATATCTAACAAATCTCAGATGTGAAAAATGAGGGAACGAGATGAAAGTGAATACAGGCTTCTTTCGTCATGGAAATACAGTTATCACTCTCTTTATATGTACGATCGTAAAAGTTTTTGTCATTGTTTGTTATGTGTATGGTTTTGTATATGTATTTATGTGTGTTCTGTATATATAGGTCTGTATATGTGTATGTATGGGCGTTTAGTGTATAATAATACAATTTTATTTTCTTAATTTTACTTCAGTAGTAAAAGTAACGTGAAATACATTTTGCTTTTTAATCCTTTTCTAGGCAGATCCAAAAATAGAAAAGAGAAAGAAGAAGAAGAAGAAGAAAAAAGAACAATAAAAGAAAAGATTTCCACTCGCAGAAGACATTCATGATCTTGCATGTTTTTATTATTATCCAACGCTTCTACGAAACGATCTTGCTGCGCAGAAATAACTAACATTTGTTTGGCTTTATTCATCTGCTAGTTATTACAGAGCTGCAAAAAATGTCGGTCATATTTTTCTTTTTAAATCTCTTTACCGACATTACAAAATCCATACTGATAATACCGGTCTGTTTCCTTGAGTAATTCGATGTCTTACATCGTGTAACGGTCAGGTCGGCGCAGTTTTAGAGATTTACATGGGAACAATATTGAACCCCTAAAGCCTTCGACGGTCGTTATATCAACCATCATTTCGCCTGGTTTAACCGGCTGAAAGGTTTGACAAACTAATAAATGCGTAAGTGGGCCAGCAGCGGAGTAATTCTCTGATCTTGTACGATGGTTAGAGTGCTGGCTTGAAACATCGTGGACAGCAGGCTCAGTCCGTAATGAACATATTATTATTATTACTACTATTACTATTACTATTGTTATTTGTTCTACTTGGTGTTCACTGGCAGGTTTTTGCAAGAATATGGTAGATTTAGTGAAGGATGTAAATACAAGATTCCTTGACACCATCGATTAGTATTCCATTACATCATCTTTTGGAAAAAAAAATATAAAATTGATATTTAAATGTGTTGAAGTGTCGTTAAACTTGCTGGTTAATTAACGTCAGATAGCTGAAGTGTTGAGAACGATATCGTATAAAATAAAACCAAAACAAATTTCATATAGTAATAACAATAATAATAATAATTTTCAGTATAAAAATGTTAAAGTGACAAAACTTCATTACATCATTTATTATTAATGGAATAAATTAACTTTAAAAATGATTTAAAACACACAAAAAATACCTCGCAACACACTCACACACAAATACAACTGAAAAACGTTATTCCAATCCCAACACCAAAACTATTTTTAAATAAACTGCTCCCAGATAACAACAATAATCCACGACTTAAAATAAAATGTCATCCGTCTCAAGAATTTCTTCCTGCAGATAATTTATTATATATCCCAGACACAGTATTTAATTCACTTCAGCATTCTTGAATCATCAGTGGAACATATTTTTTTCTCATCACAATCTGGTTTCATTTCTTCCGACCATTACTTATCATTACCAAAGGCTATAATCCATATGTTATGTGATAAATGACAAAATATTTGGATAATAACGCATCAAAATATATTTTCCCTAGCGTTATCCGTTAGGTGTCAAACACAATTATAAAAACTAATATACTTATGCATGATATATAGCCAATGTAAATCAATAATGTAGAGACGATAAATAATTTCAAGTAATCTTCTTAATTTTGCAATGAATTATTTTTAATAAGCTGGGAAAAGTACTGAATGTTGAAAAATGTTATTAAATGTTTCGAGGTCCTGTGCTATACTTTGTTTTATGAGTTGGTGTTCGATGACGGCGGTATACAAAGGGCTTCTGAAGATCAATTTATTTTCCAGAGTAGTTCTTGTGGACGTAAAGTCCGAGTCAGCTAGATTTTCAGTTATTCGATAAAAGAACTAAAAGTAAATACACAACTGAACGAGAAGTATATGTAGCATTTATTTATTTTGAGTTCATTGTTGTTGTTGTTATTTATTTATTTATTTATTTATTTATTTATTTATCACATATTCTAGGAGGCTACATGATTTCTAGCCTTTGGCAACATGTTTGAAAACAAATTCTGTGTGCTTCACATATAAACTGGTATTAACCTTGTAATTCCGAATACTCGAAGTTACCTGATTTCCAAGATTTTTTAAAATTTATTTACTTATTTATTTGTTTATTATCTAGTAGTATTATTTAAAAACAGAACAAAAAAAAACTTAAATCAGAGCTGACAACCAGCTCTTTTCCATTGTACGCTAACCTTGAATAAAAATTTATTCGTATTAGAAATTCGGTTTGGAAAACACAATTAGGTCAAAATCGGATTTGAAACAGTTTAGCTATCGAAATGGGGCCAACGTGAAAGAACGTTATTTTCCGATTAACTGCCGTCGAACCGACAGCCTGGAAAGATAGTAATACATCAGTATGAAACATTGCTGAACAGTTAAAAGAGCCTTATTTACTGCGACTGAGTGAGGATGAGAGAAGGAGAGGACTGCCACAATGGACTTCAGTACTTTGTAGGAAGGATGTCATTAAAATGCAATTACCTTGAAGAAAGAGAACCAGCTTTTCGCAAAGATGTACTGCTTATTCAGACTTTCAACAAATCGATTGTTTTGGATTACCGAATCCATCAAAGATACTTATCTGCTAATTGAGGTTCATTGCCAATAACGTTATTATAATAATTGCCCATTTTCGTGTGGTAGTAATAATGGTTCAAACACAGACTGGATATTGTTCAAACGGTGCAGCCAGCTGTTAAATATAGGCAGGTAATGACAGCAAAACAAAATGGCTTTATAATACAAGGCCGAAAAGATCAGATTTTATAATTCTCCTAGTAATTTACACAAAAATAATAGATCTAAAAGATACTTGTTTGATGTACTTGTTCTGTGCTAACTGAAGATGTAAAAGCTTTTAACTTTAATTCGTGGACAACTAAACACATCATCAGTTCGGCTCGAGGACGAGTTGTAGCTCATTGATTGTACGTTGACTTACAAAGCGACTGGACGCAAGGATGAAACCTCTTCGTGTTTTCCTTATCTGTGGTTCTAACGTCTATTTCCCGTTCTAGTTTGTGTCTCAGAGATAATTTAATGAAGATAGTGGTGCATTTTTTCCTGTACTTGGGTAAACTGCTAATAAAAAAAATATATATATAAATAAAAAAAAAAAAAATAATAATAAAAAATCATTGCACGAAGGCAATATGTTTCCTCTGTCTTTAACTTTGAGGACTTCACCCCACGCATTACGCTACATAAACGTACATAAATATGCTGACTGGGTCTTGAAATAAAACATTTCTTCCGTTCTTTTCAAAGCAGTTTTGCTCAGAATGGTTGTATGTCTGTATATTTGCAAATTCCTATCTCTTAACTAGTTGTGCTTAATGTCAGCTAGTAGGTGTAACTACCAACTACAAACCTTTGCCAACCGCAAAATTGAGCCAGAAATGCTTACGAATGAACAGTTTATTTAAACAGAGCACCAGTCTCACAGGTTTGTTTGACTGGAGCTGTTTTCCAAAATTGGTTCTCCTGTCCCCAGACAGCCATGTAATTTTTATGTCGATACAAAGCCTGTGTTATTGGTAGTCACTGAAATGTTTATCACCAGATACGCAGGGGAGAAACCATTAAACGACATTATGTGTTTAGAAATCTCAGAATTACCACAGTCTATGATGAGCTGAGAGTCTACGAAATAACCCAGTACTCTATGAAAGCTGCAGTTCACATTATTTATAAATTATATAGAAAAACAAAACAAAACAAGAAATGTTAGGCTATATTAAAAAAAAAAAAAAAACCTGCCAGACCCAAATTCTGTCCTAAAACTGCAAGAGTATAATTTTAAGTTACATTTGAAAAACAAATGGCTCAGTTCTGTCCAAAATCAGGTAATATAATTAATTGATGGTTTATAATATTAACATACGAACATATGGAAAATATGAGTTGCCAAAATGTCATTTAATTTCCAGTTAAGGAAATAGCCTATTTAAATTACACATTGGTAACGTAATTATATCAAGACATAATCACGTTAGTCACTATGCTTCAAATGTTTTTGATCGAGCTCATTTCAAAAATATTTTTAATATCTATTCTTATGTGGAACAAAGAATGTAAAATAACTGAAATATGTTGATGAAGCACCAGATTATATTCGGAACCCAAAATTCTATGTGAAATCTGTGACATTATGACATTCATTTTTAACTGAAAAAGAACTAGACTAACTGAAAACAAAATTATTCCTGTAGGTTGCAAGGGTTCGTTGCCTTTGGCGACTTGTTTTGAAAACAAGGTCTTCTACATACAAACTGATATTTTAACGTTGTAGCTCAGAGTAGGCGAAGTAACCCGATTTCCAAGACCTTCTCTTTTACCAAGGACACGAAATAATGTGATTATTTATTTTGGAACTATAAAAGTGTTTCGATATGTCACAGAAAGGGCAAAAGTGAAGATACAACAAGCCAGAAGCCCAAAAAGTAGTTTTGATAATGAAATGTTTAGAAACAACAACATCATAAACGTTTCAGAACTGCAGCTGATCGATCTGGAACAATGCAGCAACGTATTGCTTAGAACACTTTAAAACAGCAGTTCCTGGTGCACCCACGACGCAACGGCTAGTTTATTACAGACCCTGATGTGTGTTTTTATGTCATTAGAATCTGCGTATGAAAGATGCCATAATGCTAACATGTAATAACAGCTAATGACGTAATAACAGCCTGTCTTCTTTTACTTAGTCATCCTATGTGTTATTTATTTATTTATTTATTTATTTTTATTTATTATTATTATTATTATTATTATTATTATTATTATTATTTTTATTTTTATTGTTATTATTATTATTATTATTATTATTATTATTATTATTTTAGAAAAATGAGATATACAGCAAAAGGCACATCAGCTTCTTTTGTTTCTGGACCTTAGCGTTGTCGTTGTTCTAGTGTCACTGTTGTTGTTATTTCTTTCTTCTTCTTTCTTAATCCCTTTTGACGTATCTATTACATGATATGCATCCAAAATTCAAATGCGGATAATCAAAACATTTCAGATCCTGCTAACATTATTTTCTTAAGAGAGAAGATAATAGGTGTTTTGTTCTTGTAAAGAACTGATCAATAAGAAAGTGAAAATTTGTACTAAATTTGTTTACGTTTCATCTTAGTAATTACTTTGACACACTGGAACGTTTCCGATGTAAAACAGAAAAAGAAAACAACATGAATAAAAGACAATGCAATAATAATAATAATAATAATAATAATAATAATAATAATAATAATAATAATGATGATGATGAGGAGGAGGAGGAGGAGGAGGAGGATCAGGATGATGATGATTGTGATGATAAATCTTGAGAATAGAATTTTCTGTTAAATCAAACGATTATCATAATCGTTTTGCTGGTATTCAGTGGAAGAATAAAATCATAGTACATCACATATATCTGCCACTTTCTCGTAGGTCTACTACTTTGTACAACCAACAAAACTCCCAGAAGCATAGGATTAACTAGAAAACTGACTGTAATGATTGAAGTCAATTCCATATTGATCACTGCTAACAAATCTGGTCCCATTCAGAATCCTAGAAACATTTTCGAATGATCCGACTTTTAGTATGTTGATACAAAATCAAATTAAAACTCAGTGAATACTTTGTGTTATTATACGTGTCACATGTTCAAAGTAACTCTTTAGTCGTCAGATACCATTAGGCTGATCCATGGATTCACTGAATTAACGGACGCGGTGGCACACAATGAAATATCTTAACAGTAAAGCAAAAAGCTGAAGATAAAAGCAAAGTGATACGATAGTGCTGTTTAATGAGCTCATTTGCGCTTAGAAATTTTATCACACATTATTTCTTGTTAGAGGTGAACAATTATGTAAGTAAACTGTGTTTCTTTTTTCTTTTTCTTTTTCGATAATATCTTATTATGTTCTTTTTATTTTTTTCATTGGTATCTTTCTTTTTTCTTTTATTTTTTCTTCTTCTTTATTTTCTTTTCTTTTCTTTTCTTTTCTTTTATTTTTTTCAGTGATATCTTTCGTTTTTCTTCTTTGACAGTGCTCCATTACACTTTTCCTTTTTATTAGTTTCGTCTTCAAATAATAATAGTTTCGGCCATAATTTCAATGTGCGGTGTATAATAATGATTAATTTAACACAATTTAAATGTAACTTTTACACCAAGAAATGGTAATTATCGCCTTTCTGACATTTTCCTCAAGTATCTATTACACCATTTTTTTTTTTTTTTTTTTTTTTTTTTTTTTTTTTTTTTTTTTTTTTTTTTTTAAAATTCACTTTAAATGCTTAACCAATGTGTTTAGGAAACTAAATGCAATCGATAATGTACAAGTCACTTTTGTCAAGATTTCAGAAGATAATAAGAATTCGATATTTACAAAACCACTTTTCCCCACCACACAAACACTTTTTCTCATCGCTAATGTGCTTTTATGAAAAGACCAAATACTGAATCCCTTTTAAAGAAAATCGATGAAGAAAAAAAAATTGGATGATGTTTTCTGTTAATAATTTTGTTTCCCTAAGATTCTTTCCACCAAAGGAGAATCAAGAAAATGCATTGTATACTAAATCAATAAGATAGTTTTCGGTCACTAGCGCTGAACTGTCCGCTGTAAGATAATGAGTCCAGCTTTGCGGAAAACCAGTTCAACGGGTAAAAAAAAAAAAAAAAAAAAAAAAACAATATCGGTCTTTATTTCTGAATGAACTGCAAGTAGTTCATTTGCGCTACTACTCGATGATTGTTTCACCAATAAAGTCCATTTATTCTACGAAACTGTGATGAAATTTCGGCGCTGTAATAATTGTTACACCATATCTTCCACCTAAAACCCGATCTCTGCCCGCATTATTCACTGAAAGCACTGACATGGAAGATATTTGTGAGACTCTTCGGGGAATTGGCTTTAGAGTGAGTTATCACAACAACAGTTTACATCTTGTACGACATCAGTCGAGATGAATGGGAGAGTGGTGATTATGAGGGAAAACGAAAAAAAAAAGAAGAAGAAAAAAGTTTTAAAAAAGAACAAAAACACAGGATTATGAAATATAAATATAAAAGTATTATTATTTATTTAATTCTCGAGCTATATTCATCCAAGATTCAGAAACTCAGGTCTGTGTATGTGTGTGTGTCTCTGTGTATCCGTGTATGTGTGTACGTTCGTGTGTGTGTGCGTGTGCGAGAGTGTGTGCGCGTAGATAGATAGATAAATAGATAAATATAGATATGTATGTATATGAATATCCATGTGTGTGTGTGTGTGTGTGTGTGTGTGTGTGTGTGTGTGTGTGTGTGTGTGTGTGTGTGTGTGTGTGTGAATATAACATTTGGTATTAAAGTCTGAATACTCTTAATTTAAAATCTTGTTCATCTCTTACAACAAAAGGAGTAGCTACGTAATTCATCGGTTATGTCATACGATTAAGTTCGTTACAGACAAAAACATCAAATTACTGTTTCATTAATTGTGTTGCCTATACTGTCGCTTAATATCGCATGTGAAGGAAACAAATCCAGGAAGCAATTTCTCTTAGAAAATAAAAGATCAGATAAGCATCGGCTGCACTGCAATAAAATAGCTTTAAATAAAGCAAAAGGTTAAACACGATCTAAAATAACAAACTGAAAGATGAATTTGTTCAGTTCTGAATCCTGCATGAACCAAAAATGTAAATGTAACAGTTGCTAGTATTTGCAAAATAATAATAATAATAATAATAATAATAATAATAATAATAATAATAATAATAATAATAATAATAACACCACCACCACCAACAACAACAACACTAACACTAACAATAATAATAATAATAATAATAATAATAATAATAATAATAATAATAATAATAATAATAATAATAAAAAATAATAACAACAACAACAACAACAAGAATAATTATTTCAAACTATTTACGGCATATAATACCATTAAGAACGAGTAACAAAACAAATCTGAGTGAATGAAATCTGACTTTTTGTCTCTACTGACAACAAAAACTAAAACCTCTAACGAAACGCACATCAACCAAAGCTTGTCAAAGAGTAAACTATCCATCCAACAGAACTGAACACAGACGTAAAGCAAAAACATTTCTTTCTGTGGTTCACTGAACAGTGAATAGATAGTGAAAGACAAGATGATGGTTTGTTGTATAAAAGTTATGAAAAATTAACGACATAAAGAAAAGAAGACATTTAAAAAATAATAATAATAATATATAAATAATAAAGAAAGAATGAAATAAATGACTTGAAATGGTTCTATGTCTGAAACAATGACCTTGGGCTAGTTAACATATAAAGCAGAAATCCGTTACTAAGAATCTGTGCTTCTGTGATTATGTTACAAAATCAAAAGTAAACATCAGAAACCATATTCTTTTTTATTTTGAACAAAACAGTCATATAATGAAATAAAAGCAGTGCTTATATTTAAAGTCAAGAAAGATGGGATTGATAAAAATAATAAAAACAATCCAAATATTAGAAGAAAAAAAAAGACTATAAAAAAAATCAGCAAACTGTTACTATTACTTATAACACTATTACTATGACTACTACGACTACTACTACTGCTACTGTTATTATTATTATTGTTGTTGTTGTTGTTGTTATTATTATTGTTACTGTTTTTATTATTATTGATGTTTTTATTTTTATTGTTGTTAATGTTCTTATAGAGCATGTAAATATAAAACACAGTGATATAAGTAGTTTTAAAGTAATTACATGTGTAAAAATTCCCAGAATTCGGTTAACGGTAGACATTAATCACAAACGTGAGGCCAGTTATTCTGAACTCTGTTTTAACTGTGCTAGTAATTATCAGTTATCTTTTGGTCAAGTAGAGTTTTTCTTCTTGTCTAAATCTACAGGATAAATCAATAATTCAGTACCTGGGCAGACCCAGATTTACGAAATCCTTTTAGAATTCTTAAATCTCTTCTTCTGTTGCTTTCCATTCTCTCGAAGTTGTTTTTCTTCTTCTTCTTCTTTCAGCTATTTTCTATTTTTTTTTTTTTTTTTCCTCACATTTTAAAAATATTTTTCTTCCATGCTATTTAATTATTCTTATCTTTCATTTTCCTTGATTTTTTTTTCTTTCTTTCTTTCTTTCTTTCTTTTTAGTTGATTTTTTGTTTTCAACAATTTACGATTTCGTATTTGGAAGATTTGACGTGATTTTCAGAGACAGATGTCGCAAAGCTCATCAGTTTCTGGCCCACTGTTCAAGCAGTTTGAATAGAATATCCAAGACAGTGTTCAGTTAAAGCTTAAAAATAATATTTGAAGAAAACGAGAGTAGAAATGGACCATAAAATTTAAAACCTTTATCTTCGTCGTTCTTTTTTTTTTATCTTTTTCTTTTTTCTTTTCTTCTTTCAATGTTTTTTACTGAGAAAACGTGCTAACATTCACAGAACGTTCAATATTGAAGGCTGAAGTGACCGCCTAAGTCTTTGTTAATATCTTGTATTTCATGAATAAGAAATGTTTTATTTAACGTCAGAATCAACATGTTTTATTTTTTTATTTTGATTATATGCTTAAGGAAGAAGATAGTTTACTTTTTTCGATTTTCTTCAAGACAACATTTAAATGCACCTTCCTAAAAGCAGAACAGTACATACCATGGTTTTTATAATCAGTCGGGTTGAACTGCCAGGAACGGGATATAGCATACAAATTTGAATATTTCGGCAGAAGCCGATCGAAAGCTTCGTACCCGATACCTACAAAGTCTTAAAGTCGTAGCTTAGCCATGTATTCATCAAGGAGGTCGTTTCCGAATCTAATCTATCAGTTCGATCACATAATAACTTTTTCTTTTTTCTCTCACAAAAGTCGAATAAAGTAATCTGTCGTGAATGTAATAGCTTTAACCTTTGATATTTATAACAGTTTTTCTCATTGGTCAGAACATTAACGTCTGACAGACATTATGTGTTACACATTCTGAAAACGAGTCATTATCTTTACCTCGGAACGGATTCCACAGATCTGTATCTAAGTAGGCTGGTTGTCTGGTTTCTTCTCGAGCGTTACATTTAATAATAACTCGCAACTGACAGGAACATTTGTTTCCTACCACCTCACGTCAATTATCACACTAACAAAACAGCCTTACGAACAACTACAGATTAAAAGATACGGCGATTTTAGAAAGTAGGAACAATATATCGTGTTACCCTTTTAAGACTACCGTAAAGAGAAATGTAGGTTTGAAAACAAACGAACATGTAACATATAATGTAAAGGCACAGAAGCAAAAAAAAGGTTAGATAACAATGAAAAAAAAAAAAAACAAAAAAAAAAAACAACAACACCGTAAGATGAAGTTGCAGGAATTTGGTGTCTCAGGATTATAAGTGATGGTTACATATATATTTCATTTCTAAGGCATTGCATATAACCTAACAACCAATAAAAGAAAAAGAAAAATGGAAAAACTAAAAAAAAGAAGAGAGAATTTTGTCTTAGGTTTCCTTTTTATTTTCTCAATAACGATTTACAAAACACCCACTCCAGACATGAAAACAGACACTCATACATAGACCCTCCCTTACCCACACCCAGGCACAAAACATAACAAAAGAATAATAAAACATTAAAGAAAAATCCAGAGAACAAAAATTAAAAAAAAAAAAAGAAGAAGAAAACAACCAATCAAACAAACAAACAAACAAACAAACAAATAAATAAATAAATAAAAAAATAAATAAATGATTAAAATCCCAACCACACAGAAGCTGTTCAGAAACTTTCATCGGAGAACGTTCAAACATTCTCACAACGCTTTGCAGTTCTCCCCGCGCCGATGAAGTGCGTATAATTGCTGTGAGAATCTGACAATATTGGAATCTGACTTCAAAGTTGAGAACACTGCTTTAATGACTTTCGCCGTTAGCTCGCCGTCCTTTTTATTAAGCATCCGCTTTATTCGCTGCAGCTTCTATTTTGAGATTAACAGTCATTATTTGTTAAAAGCAGACATTTTTCATAAAACATTTCTTATTTATCGACGTGTACACTTTATTGATGGAGAAACTAATCCGAATTGGCTCTCACACCGTTAACGTAATTTCATGTGGAAGAAAAAAAAAAAAAAAAAAAAAAAAAAAAAAAAAATCGGCTGCAAAGAGAATGTCGTGTGAGGGTTTTTAGCATTTTTGTTTAGGAAATTAACTTCCTTATTTAGATCAGTTAGTGACAGACTGTTAGATGTTATGATGTTAACACGTTCCGACAAATCAGTTCATTCATTATGTGATTAACATGCATCTATTCGAATTATCTTCAAGCCGAGTTTACCAACAATTGCAAATTAAAGTCCACATCAGACGGTTATATATGTGTTTCAGTTATTGTGTATTATTAACGCCATGAATAACAGATGTGTCACGTTATTGCTGTCTAACTTTCTGTGAATGTACGTATTTTAGGATTTTGAATATTCTCATTCTTATGTGTCTGTCTGGAACTTAGACAATATTCGGTAACGCATTTTGCGCAGGACGACAAATAAAAATGACAAATGCTTTTTATCACAATACATTTTAAAAATTTTACATAGAAATATATAACAAAGAAATATACCTTTGTTATCTGTTTTATATATATATATATAGACTCTTTTGTGTTAATAACAAAACGATTCTGCTTTATCTGAATTCTAAACTAGACTCTTACAGTACATATCACCCAAAACTCCAGCTATAATATCAGACATATTTCAAATCAATATTACTGTCAAACTATCGGGGATTTTGGAGCCCTTAATGGAATTATCGATATAAGTAAAAGGACATTTAAGTCCTAATGAGTATAATATTAATAAAAATATTTATCTCAGTATTCAAACACCACAGAGCCAATTACGCCGATCTTGCTGCGTAAGTGTGTAACAAACAAGCCCAAAAATTGATTTAATAAATGCAAGTCTTAGCCATAGTTATTAAACTCGTTCAGTAATAATTTGAGCTCGAATAATGACAACATTCACTGTCTCCCAGGTAATTGGTTTATACCACTTAGTTAATTATTTTTAATTTCACATTGGTAACATTCCTTGGCAACGACCAAGATCTCTAGGATTTTCATGATGTGCCTAAGTATTATTATTATTATTACTATTATTATTATTATTAGTTTACCTAACGAACTTTCATAACAAATATATTTGTACAAAACTTAAAACCAATAAACGTCATGAAGTCGTTCGTGCTAAGATTTGCGAGAAATTGTTGAAAATATTTATTCAGAGTATTATTTTGAAAGAAAATTTATCAAGTTGTTTTTGAGGAGTTTCGATTATGGTTTTGGACAAATGAGAAACACAACATTTCCTTAATGCTTTAGTGAAATAATTTATTACAGCTCTGGTTGTTTTTTTTTTTTAATTATAAACACGAATAAAATGTATCTACTTATTCATGAAAACGTCATCTTATACAAACCAGAAACAAAACGTTTGGATCCTTAAGTACAAACACTACTAATATGTTCTAGATCCCTGTTTGTTATAAAATTATATCAATGGACATATTTTGCTATTGAATATTATATCTGATATTTTATAGTCCTTAGCTGCGGTAGACTAATATTAATTATGGGTTCTGGATCCTTGTTCCTATGGACTAATATTACTGATACGATCTGTATTTCTGATTATTGCAGCCCAATATTACTGATGTATCCTTGAACCCTGATTTCTATAGACTAATATCAGTAATGTATCCTGGATCCCTTATTACTATTGAATAATATTACTGATATATTATGAAACCGAATCCCTAGCTGTTGAAGTCCTGTAATATTGTTATGAAGTGCATTTCTGGTTTGTGTCAGATAATCATTTGCTGTATACCGTTTTGCTGTTTTCGGCAGATGTACCGTTTGTTGGCTTCCAGCCAGCTATAGCAATAAAATTCTAAATATATTATAATTGAAGTACAAATGATAAAACTCATAATGCACTATATTAATATTAACAAGGCAAAGTCAAGAAATAATAAACGAAATTTTGATCTGTAAGCCATCAACGCACTTGGTAACTGTTCTAAGTGATAAAGTGTCTGAACCGTTTTGATAAAACTATTATTAATAGCGACTAATTAGGGAAGATCGTAAACACGTGAGTTTTCTAGGTAAACATCAACTATTATTAGACTGCATCTTAGGAGCGGCTGTAACTTACTGGCTATAACATAGGCATGAAATATGGTACGTTCTAAGTTCGATTCCCACTAAGGGCCATTTCTCCTATTTCATGTTCAGAAGTTTTACTGCCTATGGGAATAAAACATCTTTCTGCTAATCTACAACAATAGCTCATGTAGCTGCGGCAGCAGATTTTCTTTCAAGCATTATTATTACATAAGTAATTGCTTTTGAAACTAAATTACTGTTCATAGACATAACGATGTCGTATGCTTTCATTCAGTCAGCCAACTGATCTCATTACACAAAACTTAAGAAAGGCTGAATTAAATATTGAAAAGACAAATATGCTGAAAAGATGGAATCTAAATTAATTTAACTGCTTTGGAACAAGTACACTAAACAAAGAAGTCTGCAGTCAGATTGTAAAGAATGGTTACAGGCCGAGAGTGATATAGTCATTTGTAAAGTCATGCCTTACAAATAAATTTATGCGTTTGTCCAAGAGCTGTAACCACTGACTTTTAATTCAGAACTGGAAACGAAACAAAATTCTGAATTTTCGAAACCCTTTGCTCCATATACTACCATCATGTCTTAACGTTTACATTGCAGTTTACTGAAAGTAAACCTTTATGAAAGACGGCGAAACAGAGAGAAAAGAAACAGCTTGGCGATCGGATTCATTTCACCTCGTCTGGTCTTTAAGCAAATTAGTTTTGTAAGCGGAAATTGTTCCGGCTTGTGTTAACGTTGAGAAATGCCCGGGACATCCTGAACCGACGTGGTCATGCTGGTTTTGCTAATGTAACAAACTTACACTCATTTAAATACCGTCTGGCTGCTATGTAGATTCTCTGCTCTGACCAAATTGGTGTTATCGATACGTCCGCGTAGAGAAGGCAGGCACTTAGTATTGAACTTCCCCGATGTGTGATAAGGGTACAATATCCTGGGGAATATTGAATCCTAAATAAATCGTTAACTAAGATCAGTTTGCTAGTTAGTAAGAAATGGGCGACAATGAGAGTAATAAAATGAAGATGATGATGAATATAATAATGATAATAATAATAATAATAATAATAATAATAATAAATAACAACAACAACAACAACAGTAATAATAATAATAATAATAATAATAATAATAATAATAATAATAATAATAATAATAATAATAATATAAAAGTCATCGCTATAATTATACAGTCAGAAGCCTAAACTTAAATGAAATACAGTTTGGATATTTGTCAAAGCTTAAACTTGTTAAGTAATTTGATTTCTTGACTAAGTGAGATCAGAAGATTACCCCAGTAATATTACAAAACTGGTTGTCATACAGAGTTAAAATGTGTAATAAGATTCATTGTAGGGGAACCTGAAAGTGGCCACGAAAGGATGTTGAATTTTGTTTGATAAATATATATATAATTATTAAGAAAATTAATTTTGGTATCGTTATCATACCATTCATTAAATTCATTTGACAACTCTTTGCTCTAGCGACATCTCTCTCGACAAGTCTTGCAAAATCAGTAGTTATAACATTATTCGTTCAAAGTCTAAAAGAATGGTAGACAATTAATTTCTGGACAAAAATGTCTTGATATATCGTCAGCTAGTAAGGCAGACATTTCATTCCGTTTTTTGTGTACAGAAACATAACTGCGCTGTTTGGCTGCCAGACGTCTTTGTTCTCGAAGTTCTAACACGAATCACCAAGACGGAAAACCCAGACATATGTACCAAGCGCACTGGAAAATGTTCTTGAACCTTAATCTGAAAATAATGAAGATTAACCAGCCAACAAACGAGACAAACTTCATAAACTATTTCTGAGCGTTCCAATCACAATTTCCAAAACGTTAATGGTCTTTTGTCAAGTGGAATGGAAATATTAGCAGTGTTGTGAAATAATGAACGTCAAAAGTCGGGATTGTGAAACCGTTTTAATGGAATGAAAATAATAAAATGGCCGTGTGTAATTCTTATTCTTATTTCCTTTTGCAGTTCTGAAAATGGATTTCGAGAATGAGTTGCACGCCAAGACTCTGCAATAGACGTTATGAGATCTATAAAAACGGAAATAAACATAACATATAAACGTGGTAATTTTAAATGACAGACATTTAGACAAAGCAGAGCAATATACGTCTGAATTAATATTCAGTTATCTAGAAGAAAAAAATTTGGAAATTGCGAAGTGGTAGGGAAGAAAAACACTTTTCGTGTTCCCCGTTTTCCAACTTTTTTTTTTTTTTTTTTTTTTTTTTTAATAGAAGCGCATACGTTTTGAAGTATTTTAGAATATTTAAGCTCTAAATGTTTAGGAAAATCACTGGGGCTGTTATCCTCTAAGCAGAGTGATTCAGTGACAGAGAAATGGATTGATGTGTGAAACTCTAGCACTGAAATGACAGTCATTACATTGACCAATTGATTTCCTGACTACATGACTCACGTACACAAAAGTACCAGTTCATCTACTCCCACTCAATCACGTGACCCCAAATTATCTACTCATAAAAAAAATCTAACACACCTACCCAAAATTATCTACTCACCTGCTTTCACGTGCCCCATAATTACTCATTTATCTACTCACTCACGCATTTTCCCCAAAATTATCTATGTACCTACCTCCGTTCACTCACGTGCCTCAAAATTATCTGCTCATCCATTTCCATTCACTTACGTTCATCAAAAGTTATCTACTCACTACTTCGATTCACTTACGTCCCCCAAAAGTATCTACTGATCTACTTCATCATTCAGCTTACGTCCCCCCTGAAACTTCCATTCATTTCCCCAAAACTCATCTACTTCAATTCATTCATTTACGTTCCCCAAATTAAAATTATCATTCATTTACGTTCCCCTAAAATTACCTATTTACTTTTCCATTCAGTTACTTTACCCAAAAAATTATCCATTCACTTACGTTCCCCAAAATTATCTACTTATTACCTCCATTCATACGTTCCCCAAAATTATCTTCACCCTACTCTCATCTATTCACTTACCCAAATAAACTTACTCCCACTCAGTCATTAGCTTGTTGTAACATGTATTTAACATTTCGTTACATCAGTCATATTAGCCAGAGATTTTTATATAGTATATGCTGGCAGATTTCTGGAAGCAAAATTAATAATAAAATATTAATTAGACGATGAATTTAAGTAGTTTGATCTCACAACACACAAACACACACACACACACACACATACATACATACATACATACATACATACATACATACATACATACATATACACAGACACACATACGTATTCATTCATTGACTGATTCACATCAAATGAATACATATTGTTGTTTCACACATATGTCATGGTCCATTATATTTTTATGATCAGTATACAGTAATTTGTTGAAATAATATTTATTAAAACGAAGCATTATAAAATAAATGCATTTTTATATATTTTTAAAACAAATCTTTTTTTCATCTTTAATTATAAAAATAATGCATTAAAAATAAATGCATTTATTTTTTTTTTAATTTAATTTAATTTTTTTATTTATTTATTTTTATTTTTTTTTTTTTTTTTTTAACATCTTTTATTTTCACATTTTGGGTTTACATTACATTTGAGAATTCTGTGTATCAATAAAGTTCAGGTTTAATTGACAGATTTAACCTTTCTTAAAATCATCATTAATGAGATAAATATTTAATAAATGAATAAAACTTTATGACTGTGAAAATAGGATTATGTATATCGTTCCTTCTTTATTTTAAAAATATTATTCATGCGTAGGGAAAAAACAAAAATCACACAGACTGAAATGTCAACAATACACTTTTCTTCATTGTTTTGCTTCTCTTGTTTTTTAAAATCTTTTTCTTTTTTCTTATATATATATACATACAAGAAAATAAAAAAACAAGACAAGGCAAAACAATGAATAAAAGTGTATATATATTTTCTCATCAGATCTCAGACACAGTGTGATGTACGTAATTTAAAACACTATTTTGTACATTTTCTGCCAAGTATCTTTACTGCTACGGTTACGATGCTGTGATTCGATAAGACCGAAAATAAATATTTCACTTGTAAAGACAAAAACCATTTAACTATTAAATTATGAATTTAAACGTGTATACCGACATGATTACATTCTTATCTAACCTTTCCAGCATGTAAATTATAAGCCAAGGTAAAACATGTCTGATAAAAGTTATATAAATAGAAATCTGTTTCTGAAGCTACCGAGGTAAACGATTTTAAATATTTATTTAATTGTTTCGTCTAGTTTTTTTCTTTCTCATCTTTTTCTTTCTTTTTCTTTTTAATGTTTGTTTTGTTGTTGTTGTTGTTTGTTTATTTGTTTGTTTGTTTTCTTTGTATTTATCTTTGTGTTTCATTCAGTATATGTTATTCGGTTCTTGCCTCTTTCTTTGATTTTTAGTAATTTAATATGTATTTAATAATGTAAATGCGTGTTTAGGAAAGCTATGTACTTTTGATTAGGCTCGGCACACATATATAATTGATAACGCACTGGCACAGGAAGACAACGTTTGATTCATTTCACATCAGATGTCACTGACGCGCCTCGAATATACGACGATGCATGTGCGCACGCCTGCCTTTGTGTGCGTGCGTGCGTTTGTGTGTATATATGTGTGACTGACTGACTGATCCTTTTATGCTCAGAATGCATTGCGAACAACTTCGGATTATACAAACAAGAACAATTTTTTTTTCTGTCCTCTGTTAGATCTTCTCAACATAATAATTATTTCTCATTTAATTGCTGTTAATTAGGGTTAATTATGAGAAACTGTTGCTAATTATAAATAATTCACGTTCATGCAGAAATAGCTGCAGTTGTCTGATCATTTACCAGTGTAATGAAACCTAGTATACAGTTCTTGTTTTGTTCTTGTTACTGTTAGTACTATTTATTCTACTACTACTGTTACTACAACTACTGCCACTACTACTACTTCTGCTACTACTACTCCTAATACTACTACTACTATTATTATTTTATTATTATTATTATTATTATTTTTATTTTTTATTTCTTTTTAAGTATTTTTACAGAAAATTACTTAAATAAAATAAAAACAAATAACGGAAAAAAAGAAGAAAAGCTCACTTAATATAATAATAATAATAATATCAACAACAGAAAGAAATAAATAAATAGCATAAAAGAAAGTTAAAATAACTGAGCTTCGATCCCACAACATTCAGAATTTGAACTCATCTTCAATTACGCACTTCTCTTATCCGTATTAATTTTCTCTTTTTCGTGCTATTTTAACTTACGCGATTGAAAGATTACCCAAAGAAAGTTAAATTAAGCTCTTTTAATAGCAATAATACAAACACGCGAGCTGTGAATGTATTGAGATAACAGATAACTGTCTTATATCGTGTTTACGGACACTTACGTGAACGGTAAAACGGTATTTAATATATATATATATAATACTTTTTTAATTACAACACCGGTGTGAATTAATTCTGTGTGTACTTCACTGAGAAACGAAAATAAAGCAGATTTCAAAAACAAGGAGGATGGAAACTAGACACTTGTTGGAGAATGACATTTGCTTCTTTTTTTTTCTATTTTTTTTTTTTTTTTAATTGTGTATATCGTGCATATGACCTTTATGCGTTTTGTTTATTTCCAGATTTGCTATTGGCGACTAGTCTTTGCTAAAAATAAAGTATGACGATGTTAACAGAATTGGTGCAGATACGTGGCTGATATTTTCCTTTGGTCGTGACGTCAGTGTGAATATAAAATAAATTCCGTATAGAAAAACGCATATTGACAATTCTGTAGTGATTGATTGAGTCTGAGCAAAGTTTGAATAATTAATGAATCCAGTTCTAAAAATAATAATAATATTGAATAACTTAATAATAATTTATAACCTTTCCCATTTTATCTTCAAATTTATTTATTATATATATATGTGTGTGTGTGTGTGTGTGTGTGTGTGTGTGTGTGTGTTTATTTATATATATATATGTGTGTATGTGTAGTTCTTTGTTTCATTCTTTATTATTCACTACGGTTAATTCTTTTCTTTCTATCTTTCTCTGTTCTTCTTTCTGTATCTCTTCGTTATTTCTTTCTTTTCTTCGATATCTTTATATTTTTTTATTTGTTTATTAACTAATACAATAAATTTATTTCGTTTTGAGACTGAACTAAAATAAATACCACTTGTGTATTTGTCACTCGCATATACACTTTTTACACAAATGCATTATTCATACATACTCACACACATACACACATACATACATACATACATTACAAGCATGTACGCATGCATGCACAAACATACAGACATACATATATATATTCATGAAACAATGCAAGTGCGTATATACATAAACATATTTATTTATACAATATTGCATGTATGTATGTCTGTATGTTACAATTGTTTTGTGTGTGTCTGTGCGTATTTCAGTGTATTGGTATTTGTCTGTATTTATCACTGTGTGATTTTTACTAGTGTTGTAATTTCAAATTCTTAATGAAGACACTCCTAGTACAAAAGTGATCGATATCTGAACATTACTAGTGTTATTAATATCTCTGTTGATTATATTTACTTTATTTTATATCTCATTAAACAGTAACTGCACGTAATATTGATCTTAGTAACAAAGTACTTACTCATGTTTTGTGTTTTATATCATACCGATATGTATATAGATTTTGTACGGATTATTTATATCTTGTTGTTATGAAAAAAATGCGCATTTGTATGTATGTATTTATGTTTTTATGTATATTTGTGTTTGCTTGTGCATGGTTGTGTATATATGAATGTGTTTCGGTCTGTGTGTGTGTGTCTGTGTGTCTGTGTGTGTGTCTGTGTGTCTGTCTGTGTGTGTGTGTGTGTGTGTGTGTTATTGTATATTTACATACAGGATGAAGCGGGTATCTTAAGATAGTAACCAGTTATTTATTTTATCCTGCAGTCATAAATAATAAATAATAAAAGGACAGACAGACACATAGATTTATATATGTACTTATATTTCTTCTTTTAAAATTAGTGTTTTATTTCTCAAATCACCTCTCACTATAGTAATAGATTCATGCGCATTGATTTTATTTTCGGCTACAAAAACTATACATCAAAACAAAATCGTTCTTGAATAAAAGCGATCTATTTGTTATTTTTAAAGGAAAAAAAATATTTTCATAATGATTTTTAAGAATCTAAACCAGCAATTAAACACTGAAAAAGTAACTCTGAACAACGATACATTTCTAAATAACAAGTATTTTTATGGATTTAACACTAGTTCGGTCCCCAAAATCATATTGTTTGTTAATTATAGAAAATCATCATATTTTACCACAGTATTGCAGAACAATGGCGTTAACGTTAAAAGCAAGAAATAAAAGTACGTATGTAAATGTATAGAGCCTGTTTGTGTACCTGTCTGTCCATCCATCCATCCATCCTTCCATCTCTAGTTGTCTATGTCTGTGCAAAGATACAGACAGATATTTTGTACTTTTATTTTGTACTTTTATTGTGTTCGAATAATGCATGCGTATTCATTCGGCTGTCGTATACATTTCGTACTGTAAAATGTATTCTTATTCCAGCATGCAGTGTGCTACAGTACGGTTGTCAGTAGGATTTACACGGGTTGTAACGACTGTTAGTTATATCATAGCGGTTTCACATGAATCCGTGAATAAAGCATCACACAAATAATTTATCGTACTTTACGTTTGTGTAATAAACAATGTCACAATGACGACAAAAAAACATTTTCCTAGTAGATGACACTGAGTACACAGTCGTTACTTTAGGCTAAAATGACATCGCAGTTTATTACCAAGGTAATTACCATCATGAGATCGAGTAAGTATGAGAGAGATAGAGACAGCAGAGAGAGAGAGAGAGAGAGAGAGAGAGAGAGAGAGAGAGAGAGAGAGAGAGAGAGAGAGAGAGAGAGAGAGAGAGAGAGAGAGAGAGAAGAATGTTTAATTTCAGGAAGACTTATTAAGTGTGACTCATTTAGGCAAAAAAATACACGCTACATAAGAAATATATAAACATACGCAGAGAGCGAGAGAGAGAAAGAGAGACAGCAGACAGAGACAGTAATAGAGACAGATGAAGAGAAAAACAAACACTTTTATAAAATGCAAACAAAAAGCATTGTAATAGAAAAACACTTTAAAATCTTTTTCGAAAAAAACGAAACTTCATTCATAAATTTTTTAGAGTTTTCGTGTATATTTTAAATAAAACACCTTTCTTATTACACTGAAAAGAAAAAATTGATTAAAAGCTTTCAAAGTTTCAGGCTTGCAATCTGTAATTAACTCTATAGGTAATCCTCTGTTTTGTAACATGATTGATTAGATGTTCAGTAAAATCCTTACCTGCTATCTGTTCTTCGGTCAAGGCTAGGGTGTGGTCGTGGTTCTGAAAAAAAAAAAAGGTAATGAAAATTTACTTATTTAGGAAATATATATATTAATCTTTGTACACTGACCTAACGTAATGTGGACAATAGCTTAGTCTATTATTAAAAATTAATCATGTTTTAAGAATTATATTTGTCTATACTTTCTCACTCACTCATTTACTCTATAAAATCTCTTTTCTCTCTCTTTCTCAGATATGTTATTTAGGAATCAGCTAATTATATGTAATTAGTGGATATATATATATATATATATAAACACAAACACATACAGACACACACACACACACACACACACACACACACTCACACACATATATACGTATAGGTCGCACATGCATGTATATACACATACATATATACATACAAACATACATATATACATACAAACACACATATATACGTGCATATATATATATACACAAACTCAAATAAATAAAAACAAAAACTCAAGCATACAAACATGTATAAACCAATATAACATAGGTACACTGACATATACACAAAAGTATATATATATACACATATTCATTACATTTTACTGACGTGTACTAAACACAAACACCATCTACAAACAACACACACACACACACACACACACACACACAGATACGTCTCCCTCACTCATCTGGGCCAGTTTGTCATTGCGTTTTCGTCTGTTTTCATCATCTTCCTGCCTCTCTCTCATTATCTCTTAAACAACGCACATGTTCTCCGTGCAAACGTCCCCTGTCAGGTTTCAATACAGAGATAATTCTTTCAGCATTCCATCGCGCGCTATCGCCGTTTACCAAGCCAGAGCCTCTTGGCTTCCTGGTTCGCCGAGTTTCAAACTGAAAATAATGGCGTTAAATGGTAGCCGCTGGAGGGAGGTGGGTTGGGTTGGGTTGGGTTGGGTGGTGGTAGTGGTGGTGGTTTGCACATTCGAGATCGCGTTACAAGAACCCGCGAACAAACAGCACTCGAAACCCGTCGTTTAGATAGCGAGGTTCAGTTTTGTGCATTTTAGAAGAGTTTCTCATTCGCTTTCTTTTTCTACTTTTTCACCTTTTGCTCTTCTTTTTTTTAATTTTTATATTTATTTATTTATTTATTTATTAATTTTTTAACCCAAATCTCCTTTGATTTCATTATTTTTTTTCTTGATCATAATCATCATGCTCATCATCATAATAATCATCACCACAGCAGCGTCGTCATCATTATCATTATCACCACCATCATCACCACCACATCGTCATCATTATCATTATGATCATCACCGTCATTATCATTTTTATCATATTCTTCTTCTTCTTCTTCATTTTTGCTCTTTTCTTCCATCTTCTTCAACTCTTCCGTCCCGTTTCATCTTTTTCTTATCATCTTTTTTTATCATCTATTTTTATCATCAGTGTTAATACACATGCCCAAGGCGCGATTATTCACAGGCTCAAACCTCGTCGATGCCCAAAGGATATCTACCATTGATATCTTGTTAATGAGCATAGGCTGACACATACAAACAACTTAACCTCGAACTATTATTTTAGTTTTACCAGGTTTGCTTAACATTTATCACACACACACACACACACACACACACACACACACACACACACACACACACACACACACACACATTAATACGCATATATATACACATATATACATTCATACCTTTTAGGTATATATATATATACATATTTAAATATATACAAGCGTACCCACGTTCGTATTTACTTGCATGCATATATCTAATATTTAAGAAGTAACATGAATATATATATATATATGTATATACATAATTTTCAATTCGATATAGAAACTAATATAATAGAAAGTTAAAGTTATTTTCAAAATTAATACGTAAATGTTTTAGAAATGCTTTTAAGTGTACTTACAGTAGATACTGACATGAGTACTTGATTTAATACTTTAAAAAAAAAAAATATATATATATATATAAAATATATCCTTCACAAATTACTGAATTCAAGAGCTTTTGGCGCTCTACATAAGGAGGTCCAGAATTTATGTGTTTTATAATGAACATCAAAGATATACATGAGTGCTATTTCAGCAGACTGCTACCTGATATCTGGGTCCCATAAAAAATGTATTTGTATAAAATAAAGTGAATGTTTAGAAGCCATATATTTAAACTGTTATATGAAGTAAACGTTCTCTTTATAAGAAAAAAAGAAGATAAATAAAAGCAAAAAAAATAAAAATCTAATAGCAGCAGTGAACTGCAGATCAGTATGTCATAGCTGTTGTTGTTATTTTATAGCTGTTGTTGTTTACTATAATATTTACTATTATTATTATTATTATATTTATTATTATTGGTAGTAGTGGTAGCAGTAGTGGTAACGGTAGTAGTAGTTGTACCTGTAGAAGTAGTAGTAGTAATAGTAGGAGTAGTGGTAGTTGTAGTAATAATAGCAGTAGTAGTAGCAGTAATAGTTATAGTAGTAGTAGTAATAGTAGTAGTAGTAGTAGTAGTAATATTAGAAGCAGTAGTGGTAGTAATTATAATAATAATAGTAGTCGCAATAATTGTAATAGCAGTAGCAGCAGTATTAGTCAAACTAATATATTAGTGTTTTTTTTAGCTGTATCTATGTACATGAAATATCTACATCTATGTACATGAAATATCTATATCTCTGGTATATAAAGTAAAGTATAAAGATGAAATTACTGCGACTTATTGATTTTTGAAGTTATTACACCCCAAGCAAACACTGAGAACTTTCATGATTTATCTAAAACTGTCCCCACAGACGCAAACATTTAATAATCTCTTGCTTATCATACAAAGGCTGAAGAATTTCTTTCTTTTTATTTATTTATTTTTATTTTTATATTTATTTCTTTTTTTACCTAATGACAGATTACAAAAAAAAAAAAAAAAAAAAAAAAAAAAAAAAAAAAAAAAATAACAGTCTCAAGCATGTATGTAAAGTAATCCAGTGAACTGTCACGTTCTGTAGTGAAAAATGACAGAAACACTTTCTACAGTTTTTGAATAAATCATCTAGTGGAGTGCTATGATCTACTTACTGGTAGAGAAAACGATCTTAACAGATTCTAGTATTTATATAGATAATCTACTGAAAAGTTTTGTTGCGCAGACTGTATTAGGTGAAAGCAGCAACAACAAAAAAATATATAGTAACAGTTTCTAATATTTAGATAGATAATCTACTGAACTATCTTGTGTTCTACGCGCATGGTAATGCAAAAAAACAAACAACAACACTCCCCCCAAAAAAAAAACAACAACAACGAAACAACAAGTTTCTGATATTTACATAAATAATAAACTGAACAGTCATGTTCTACATACTGGTAGAGAAAACGACTGTAAACGTTTCTAGTATTTATATAAAAATCTAGTGAACTGTGTTTTGTTCTGCGTGCTGGTTGATGCAAGAAAACAGTTACAGTTTCTAGGATTTACATAAATAATCTAGTGAAATGTCTTATTCTTCATGCTGCTAGAAGAAAAGATTGAATCATTTTCTAGGATTTACATAAATAATCTACCGAAATGTTTTATGCTTTATGCTGCTAGAAGATTACATTGTAACAGTTTCTAGAATTTACATAAATAATCTAGTGAAATGTCTTATTCTTCATGCTGCTAGAAGAAAAGATTGAATCATTTTCTAGGATTTACATAAAGCGAAATGATCTACCAAAATGTTTTATTCTTTATGCTGCTAGAAGAAAAATATTTAACAGTTTCTAGAATTTACATAAATAATCTAGTGAAATGTCTTATGCTTTATCCTGCTACAAAAAAGATATTAACAGTTTCTAGGATTTACATAAATAACCTAGTGGCATGTTTTGTTATGGAAAACACCAGGAATAACAGTGTCTAGCGAACTATCACGTCCTTCGAGCTGCCAGAGGTAAAATACGCTGCAATTTCTACCGGGCGATACACAGCTGTTTTTTTTTAGAAGTTATCATAATTTGCACTACGCTCGGTACGCACAGAAGCGGTGAGGTAACTAGGTTTTGTTACACTCGGTACGCACAGAAGCGGTGAGGTAACTAGGGTTTTGTTACACTCGGTACGCACAGAAGCGGCGGTGAGGTAACTAGGTTTTGTTTACAGGTTCTGTTCGGTACGCACAGAAGCGGTGAGGTAACTAGGTTTTGTTACACTCGGTACGCACAGAAGCGGTGAGGTAACTAGGTTTTGTTACACTCGGTACGCACAGAAGCGGTGAGGTAACCAGGGTTTTGTTACACTCGGTAACGGCGAGGTAGGTTTGTTACACTCGGTACGCACAGAAGCGGTGAGGTAACTAGGTTCTGTTACACTCGGTACGCACAGTCAGTGAGGTAACTAGGTTTTGTTACACTCGGTACGCACAGAAGCAGTGAGGTAACTAGGTTATGTTACACTCGGTACGCACAGTCAGTGAGGTAACTAGGTTCTGTTACACTCGGCACGCACAGTCAGTGAGGTAACTAGGTTCTGTTACACTCGGCACGCACAGAAGCAGTGAGGTAACTAGGGTTAGCGGTGTTAACTAGGTTCTGTTACACTCGGTACGCACAGAAGCGGTGAGGTAACTAGGTTCTATTACACTCGGGCACAGAACAGAGGTAACTAGGTTCTGTTACACTCGGTACGCACAGAAGCGGCGAGGTAACTAGGTTTTGTTACACTCGGTACGCACAGAAGCAGTGAGGTAACTAGGTTTTGTTACACTCGGTACGCACAGAAGCAGTGAGGTAACTAGGTTCTGTTACACTCGGTACGCACAGAAGCAGTGAGGTAACTAGGTTTTGTTACACTCGGTACGCACAGAAGCAGTGAGGTAACTAGGTTCTGTTACACTCGGTACGCACAGAAGCAGTGAGGTAACTATGTTCTGTTACACTCGGTACGCACAGAAGCAGTGAGGTAACTAGGTTCTGTTACACTCGGTACGCACAGAAGCGGCGAGGTAACTAGGTTCTCTTGTCGCTCAGCGGGAAAGGGAAAATTTTTATCAGCGCAGCACCAAGAAAAAGCTTTCACCAAAGGATTAATGTCGCCTGGCACTTTTATTTTTTTTTCACTTGTAAATTTGATTGATTAATATTTCCTGTCTTTCAGTCGTGTTCAAAATAGCACGAATGGTAAGAAAATTACAGTTGCTGTGACACACAATAAACATGTCCCAGAGTACTCAATGCACCTTGCTTTCCTTCTTCGTTTTTTTCTATTTCTTTTTCTTTTTTTGATTTCGTTTTGTCGTTGATTTGTGTGTGTTTGTGTGTGTGTGTGTGTCTGCGTGTGTGTGTGTATAAATAAATGAAACAATAAAATAAAATAATATAGATGTTTTGTATAATGGTATAGTTCTTTATGTAAAGTGATTTTTTTGTCATTGATTTGGTCGTACATTCTGATGATATATATATACATACATATGTATGTAGTATCTATCTATGTATATATGTATATATGTATGCATACATATATGTATGTATACATGTATGTATGTATACATGTATGTATGTATGTGTATGTATGTATATATGTATGTATGTATGTATGTATGTATGTATGTATGTATATGTATGTATGTATGTATGTATGTATGTATGTATGTGTGTATGTATGTATTTATGAAAATCTTAGAAACTGATATTATCTTTTCTACTAGCAGCATAAAAGAATAAGACATTTCACTAGATTATTTATGTAAATCCTAGAAACTGTATGTATGTATGTATGTGTGTATATATGTATGTATAAATCCATGTATATACGTGTGTGTTTCCACAAACTAAATTACTCCCCTCTGATTTCTTTTCTAAACGTTCTATAATTGAGACGTCTGTCATTAGACATGATGGTTAGCAGGATCTGACTGTCTAGGTATTAGAGTTTAGAACCGCTCGACTGATTTATTAGAAATTGAACCTTATGTCAAAGCTTGAATTGTTCGAGTTAAATGTTCTATTTAAAGGATAATTTCTTCTTCTTCTTCCTCTTCTTCTTCTTCTTCTTCTTCTTCTTCTTCTTCTTCTTCTTCTTCTTCTTCTTCTTCTTATTATTATTATTATTATTATTATTATTATTATTATGACCATCATCAACACCACTCCTTAATAAGACATTTACATTATCATTTTAATAAATGTAATCATTAATAATGGTTGTCGTCACTGTTGTCGTTGATGATGTTGTTGCATAATGTGTGGCATCATCTTATCGTTTGAGTAATGCTGAAATTATTTTAATCAAACGCGGATCTAACATTCGAAAGAAATGATAATTTTAACCATTTTGTATTTATAATGTGTACATATACCATGTGTACATATACCATGTTATGCTGACTATAATGTGTACATGTGC
Source organism: Chrysomallon squamiferum (assembly GCA_012295275.1). NCBI lineage: Eukaryota > Metazoa > Mollusca > Gastropoda > Neomphalida > Peltospiridae > Chrysomallon > Chrysomallon squamiferum. Next base: position 10,793,188 of record CM022679.1, read on the forward strand.
CATGTTCCCAAACTGTGTTATTATTCGTATGTCAAAATATTCTGGCGTAGAGCGATTCTCCGAGTGCGGAGTTCTTTGCTTTCAGGTTTGTATTCCTTGCCAAGGACGTAGAAGTATCCAAGATCTCATTTATCTTGTATCTGACTTTGATAAATTAATGAAATCATGGCAGAATCATGTAAGCCGTGGAAACATCTATTGACAAAGGATTCTCAACTGACTGAACTAATATATGAAGTTAGCCAATCGAACGAACTCACTGTCCAAATATTAGGTGATCGTCCCGTAGTATCGATTTGTCAGTTTTAAACAGACAGTCGGAAAACTAACGAAACAAAAGAGAGAACGAAAGGATGAAAGAAAAAGAAGAAAATGCGGTAAATGACGAGAGCTATAATAAAAATAAAAAAAAAAGTAAGCGGAAGGTAGGAAGGAAGGAAGGAAGGAATGAACGAAAGAAGCAAAAGGTGGAAGAACTGTAATGAAAGATAGAAAGAAAAAAGAAAAAATCTAAAGTAATGATTGAACATTATGGACGAGAAGCCTGACAACAAGACAGAAAAACAAACAAAACAAAAAAGAACCAAAAAAACAACCCAAAACCAACATGAAAGACATTAAAATGAAGAAAGAACAAATCAACGAAAACCAGGAAGAAAGAATCTAAATCAACCAATAAGAATAAAGTTCATACGTACTTCATACAAAATTGAAAGAAGAAGAAGAAAAAAAAAAAGGTAAACAAGTAAAAAGCAATATACTTTAGAACGATACCGTAGATCAATATCTAACAGTTAGAACTAGGAAATGAGAGAGAAATGAAAAATCAATCAAGTGATTCAACGGTGAATAGGAAATTCAAATCGTCACTGTAAAGGTGAGATGCAGGCTTCATTTGCGCTTTAAACGTCTGTAAACATTTTAAATCAATGAATAACCAGGCCTGAGCCGTGTGGAATAAAAAAAAAAAAACACGCATTAGAACGAAGATGTCCAGGGTTCAAATAAATGTCTTTAAAAAATCTGTGAGAACTATTAGTTTTGCTTGGTTGGATGGACTAATATTTCGTTTATATACGATCTTAAATACACGCGCGCGCATACACACACATGCATGCATACACACACACACACACACATATGCCCCTATGCACCCACATACACATATGTATTCGCAGTTAATTGTTACAAAACCTAGAACAAATCTAAAAACAGCCAAAAAATAAATCATACAGCGCCAAACCACCAATGAGTCAGTCTGTAACAAACCAGTCAGTCGACCCAAACAAATAACCAAGTCAGCTAATGAGTCGAACAAACAAAGAACCACACCTGTGACATATTAACAGCAATCAACCTTATCACCCAGCCAACCAACATCCAACCCAATTTACCCAACTAACAACAACCAAAAACCAACAACCAACAACCAAACTCCAAACACCAATCCAATCACGCCAAACAACAGCAAATTCCGCTAGTTATTTATTCAAAGAAACCAAACCAAAATAATGCGCATGTAAAAAAATAAAAAATAGAAAATATTTAAAAAAAAATTCAAGTATCAGTCGAATTCTGTACAAAAGTGAAATAAACTTCTTTACAACTCTGTCTTTATGCACTGGCGTTATCGTAATTAACGTTTGATTTTCTGAGCAATTACACTTCAAGCATTAGAAACAAACCAAAAAAAACAAAAAAAAAAAAATAAAAAAATAAAACTAAAGTAGAAAACGTCGAAGTTAAAAAAACACCAAAGTATTAATTAACAACAAACAAACCAAGCTTTAAGAACCGCAGCATAAAGAAAGAAAAGTTTTAATGTGTTTAGAACGAGCACGTTCTAAATAGCGAAGTAGTTAAATGATTAAATTAAAAATAATATTTCCTGATTGCAGCGGAATGTCTTAGGTTAAAGGCAAGTTACAATTTCTACTCTGATTATTAATTTACGAATATCTGAAAGGTAATGCATTTTCTTATTGTCCCTGTTTCGTCTAATTTGAATGAATTAGCAATAAAATGATAAATGAGGAAGCAGTGAAAGGAAAAGTTTACGATTAAATTACAAAAAGTTAATAAATAAATCTTGTAGAAATCCGAGCTCTAACATTCAGCAACTCACACAAACACACAAAACTTATAACAAAAACATAAATATACCTACACACACACACACACACACACACACACACACACACACACACACAGACACACACACACACACAAATGTAAGTACATACATGCATGGATAAATATATATTTACATACTAACATATATATATATATATATATATACGTACATACAAATAAATACATAATACATCCATATTCATACATACATACATACATACATAAATACATACATCCATACATCCATCCATCCATACATACATACATACATACATACATACATACATACATACATACATACATACATACAAACAAACATGACATATCAAGACAAAAGGTATCTTAACAAAATGTTACAGCTGCAAATATACAATGATTCTCTTGAAAAAGATGGGATATAAAAAAAGATATAATTTTTTAATGATTTTATTCTGTGTCTTTGCTTTTGGCAGACAGCCGCAATTTGTTAATTTTTTATTTTTTTATTTTTTTGGTGGTTGATAAATGTTAGAATCAGGTAGAGCTCATTCTTAGTCACCTCAAAATCGTGAAAAAGAAAGCAAAGAAAAAATCTTTTTTTTAAAAGTCGAGTAAAAATAGATAACTTCAAATACCTAATTTCGTGTTTGCTGAAGAACTATAGTAACGATTCCTTTTTTTTTTTTTTATATATATAGTTTTTTTTTCTCTTCTTTTTTCCCTCTCAACATTTTAACAAGGAATAGAGGTAATTTTAGATATCTACGTCTCAGCTGCAGGTTATCTAAAACGATCCTAAAGGAAACAGTTAAATGAACGGAAGGTATCTATCTTTCAGCTACTGCTAAATCGGAAACTTTGATTCCGATTAATTTACTCGCTGACCAAACTAATGCATACACACAGACAGAGGAGTAGAACGTCTAATGGATAATCTGATTAGCTGATTGATACAGAGCGAGACAGAGAGAGAGAGAGAGAGAGAGAGAGAGAGAGAGAGAGAGAGAGAGAGAGAGAGAGAGAGAGAGAGAGAGAGAGAGAGAGAGAGAGAGAGAGAGAGAGAGAGAGAGTAGTAGAAGATGTGACATTTTCTAGATCGATTTCTTTAGGCATTTCTTATTAAGTTTATATCCGAAAACTTTTAATATATATCCGTGTTATATTTAAGATAACATCTGACAATACGAGTTTTGGCATGCTCAATAACCACCGTAATAAGAGAGAATTCGAACGAAAGCATAAAACCTGGTAAATAAATAAAATTTAAAAACACACACACACACACACACACACACACACACACACACACACACACAACACACACACACACAAACACAGCCCCTACCACATCTGTCTGGTCTCCAGGGCTCACAAAGTAAAAGAGTTTCACTTACCATGCTATTGAAATATTAATCCCTCGACTTGTGACTGAGACTAGCAATCGCAGAACGTTGGTCGTCCAGCCTGATTCCTCTCCGCAGAGGGAAGCGATACCAACTGTCATTAGGACATAACATCCAAACTAGGAAATGTCCTGAACCTTTCTGATGTTGAATGGTAACACTGTAGAAAGAGAGAAAGAGAGAGGGAGAAGAAAAAAAAAACGAGAGAAAAAGAAAAAAAAAAACAGTGTCAAGTGGGGAGGAAAACAAATAGAAAGAGTAATCCAGAACTGAATGAAGAAACGTGTAGTCAATTTTCGAAAAACGGTAACAGATTTACAGAGAGAGTCTTTTCAAAGTTACTCCAAAAGATGTAGGATAAACAGATCTATGCGCACACACACACAGAGTGACAGAGACAAACAAACAGAGAAAGAGAGAGAGAGAGAATAAGGAATACACATATACGTCTTCGATTTGATAAGTCTTAAATCCGAGAATTTTTGCCTTCCTCGTTGAAAAGGTAAAAGGAAAAGTATCGAACGCGTCAGATCGTTCTCGTCATTGCAGATCTCCGATCTCTAGGTACACGTTGTAAACACACAGGGCAGCGCTACAGGCGCTGACTGCATAGTTCTAGAGAAAACAATCCGCTCTCCAAGCACGCTGAGAGAAAACTCGACCGTTAACCGCGGCGTTCTCGACTCGTTGTGTTCATTCTCCGTTCATAAACCAACACGTGGCTTGAAAATCGTAAACGCCATTTACCCTCCGGTACCAAAACCTTTCTCTATGCTAATTGTGTCTCTTTTTTTTTTTTTTTTTTTTTTTTTTTTTTTTTCTTTTTTTTGTTGATGTAGTAGTAGTTGTTGTTGTCGTTGTTGTTTCACGTCGTCGTCACGGTCAAGTTGCCAGCGGCTGCTGGATGCGAGGGTTGCAGAGATTGGAATATCTGTTTTTCTCAGACTGAGCTTTTTAGATCAATACAGAACTGACTGCTAAACTCGGCCCCGGTCTCATCGAGACTGTAAAATTGACACGAGTGGAGTTTTATAACACAGAGCAAAACATTTTTTACTGTTTTTACTTACGTAAAATTACAGCTACACCGACATCCACCGTGTTGTTATCTGGGCTTGATTTATCGCTTTTAATGAATGACTCTCAGCCTTTGATCAGGTCACATTTTCCTTCTTCTTCTTTTTTTTTTTTTTTCTTTCTTTCTCTTTCTCTTCTTGTTTTATTTTATTATGATTAATTTTTTTCATGTGACGGTTAGTAAATATAGGCCACTTTATTTATTTTCTCAGTATACTCGATATGAGCTAAATTTAAATATGCAGTGTCATGCTGCTTGGAGATAAAGTGTTTTGGGATTCACAAGGACGTCTTGTGTTGTTTGATTATGAGTCTATGTTTTCTCGAATGAGTATATGTTTTTACATGCAAGTTTTCTGTTTTTGTTGTTGCTGTTGTTGAATGAAAACTAAGTTTGAAAAATTAGACAGAACTCTTTGGATCGCTGTTGGTTGTTCGCATGATTGAATATCGCAAGACAGTAAATGAGAGAGAGAGAAAGATAGAGAGAATAATATATATGTGTGTGTGTGTGTGTGTGTGAGTGTGTGTGTGTGTTGGTGTGTTATTTCTATATCTATCTATATCTATCTAGCTATCTATCTATCTATATATATATATATATATATATATATATTCCACACATCTGGGTTTCCTCTGTATTTTTTTCATTCGGTTTTTTTAATTACTGTTATTATTACTTTATTTATTTTTCCTCTCGACGGATTAGTATGACCTAGTTCAGGTTTGCCGAACAAACTGATATGTAAAGAGAGAAGAAAGATAATGTATAATCATATATGTGTGTGTGTGTGTGTGTGTGTGGTTGTATCTTTGTGTGTGAATGTCTATGTGTGTATGTGTGTGTGTGTGTGTGTGTGTTGTATGTGTGTGATGGATTATATCCATATACTGATGATAAATAGATGTGCATGGGTATATAGGTGTGAAGGTTTATATGTGTGTTTATTAATATAAATGTATTTGTGTGTGCATATGTGTTCATAAGTATTTGTGAAAGGTTATATATATATATGTATATTGATAATTAAGAGAGCATATTAATATATATGAATGTGTTGTGCTTGCGCATGTGCATAGTGGAAGAAAGGCAGTGAATATATATATAAGAATGGGATGGTATATATGTGCACAAAAATGCAAAAACTATACACCTGTACATACATACAAACACAGACATACATTATACACATAGTCGTTTAATCAAACACAAATTATATTTGCGGGTATACGTCTAAGTATATACATACACAGGAAGTGAAGTATGTCATATCATGTGATTTGATTGCATACGATACGATGTTATGTAATGTATTATGCTATGAAAGTTACACTGCATTACGTTATTCGCTTATAAACTGTGCGAAATTAATTATCTTTGCCATAAGCAGAAAAATCATTCATCTGTAATTCTGGAAAATATGGATTACATGTATACGATGGTTACGTAATTGCATTACACGAGAAAGTAATTTATATATTACACTGACTCCGCGGCGTGGAGAGAGAGCAATCGCGACATGAGTAGTATGCGACGTAACGTATTTATTTTAGTAACGTAAATATTTCTGAAATAGCTGCATAGAATTTGTAACGGTTGTTCTATCTTTTTTCCTGTTTTAACGATTCCTTTTTTGTTTTAAATCATTTTGCGACTTCGTACTTTCATCCCTAATGGATATATATTTTTTTTTTTAAGTTTTAAAGCTTCATCTTAAAAAAATAAAAAATAAAAAATAAAAATTAAAGCTTTTTTCCATTCGTATGTTCATCCCTAACACAAATATAAAAGTTTTAAAACCTCATTTTTCTTGTTTTCAGGCGTTTTCATCACTAACGTAAATATATATATACATATATATATATTTTTTAAATATAAAACCTCATTGTCTTCTTTTAATGCATTTTTAACCTCGCATTTTCATCACCTAACGGGAAATATATTAAAAAAGTGTTTTATTCACAGATTTGTTTTAGCTATGTCAACATTCTCTTCGCTTTGGTTTTCAAACTCCATCAGTTTGCACACATAATCATTCTCTCATTACGAACCATTACGCTTAATCCAGATAGGCGATAATCATGTTGGTTCTGGACTAACATTAAATATTAACCATTTCATTACCTTCGCACAAATAATGATGCATGAAATATTGATAACGCATAACGACGCAATGTTACGTACGACGGAATGAAAACGCGAATGCGGTCCACGGCGATTTCAGAACGATTTTATTGACTTGATGAAAACTGTCGAATCGTTCTGTGATTGCGATGAGACTAAAGAATTCTGGCTCTTTCTCGGCATCTGTTGGTTTTTAAGCTCCGTTTCGTTTTGCCCCCGTTGTTTTGAAGTGAAGAGAGAACTGTTTTTATATCCGTTAATTGTACACGTTTTGAGGTTTTGAAGTGAAATATTGTTTTGTTTTCTGTTTTTTTTTTTTATTAAAGTTTTGTTTAGGTTAGAGCTGTTTGAGTACTTGAAATAAAATTATTGCTTCAGTTTATTTTTGAAACGTGTGTGAAGACATATAAATGTAATTTATAAAGTTATAACCGCTGATATTATTATTATTATTATTATTATTATTATTATTATTATTATTATTATTATTATTATTATTTGTCATTTAAAACATTTTTGAAAGTAAAAATATTTCCTGTTACATCGAGTTGTGGTATCTTAACAGTGGTTTAGGTTGTTTATATATATATATATGTGTATATATTATATTTAATTTTTTTTTGTACCAAATGAAGTTGCGATAATCTGGATATTTTAAAATTTCAGATATCCTTACGAGTTTGTTTGTTTTTTTTTTTTTTTTTGTCACACTTTATAATTAGGAAAGATAATCAAAAGATAATTAGGAATAATCGCACGTAAACAAAAAAGCCAATCATTTTCAAAATGTGTTTACACTCTTTGAACGTCACCTCCTACTTCATGCTTTAAAATTATTAACAGCGTAACACTTAACCATCTAAATATTTCTTCAGATATCTATTAACATTACCTTTTTACAAAATAATAAATCAACTTTCTTCTAATTACTTAATTATAGTATAGATAAACAACCGTACGTAAATAAAAAAAAAAAATAAAAAATTAAAAATAAAAAAATAAAGGGAAAAGTAAAGAAACCTTGGCTAGCTTTCACAGTGTATAATTAATTTGCCAAGATCCAGGATCTAACCGATGCGCATGCGTTATCTTAAATGGGTCACGGATGTTGATGAACAAACTCGTTATCGTATTTGATGACGACGATATATTTATCTTATTTTTAATTTCCTGCAGATATTGATCACATGATGTGATACGCATTTTTACCGAGGCTGAAAGTAAGATAATGTTGTCAGAGAGAGAGAGAGAGAGAGAGAGAGAGAGAGAGAGAGAGAGAGAGAGAGAGAGAGAGAGAGAGAGAGGTAAAGACAGAGAGAGAGAGTATTAATAGTAGTAGTAGTAGTAGTAGTAGTAGTAGTAGTAGTAGAAGATGTCAAATTTCCTGTCTTTAAATCATTCTTATTAAGTTTATATCCGATTTCTTTCAATACATATCCGTAATATATTTAAGATAACATCTGAGAATACGAGTTGAAGCATGCTAAATAACCATTGTAACAAGACACATGCATTTTCTGTATAACATCTTCTGCAACCAAGCACCTAGAATATATAATTATACCAACTTTAATCAATAGTTTTCATTAAATATCAGCCATTGTTTTCTCAACTCAGTGTTACCAGATTTACGACCTCGATATCATGGGAAACAACAAAAAGGATTTTTTTTTTTTAATATTAAATATTTGTTTTTGTTTTTGTTTAATGAGCAACAGCCTTATAGTCCGGCTTTTACGGTACATGATTATAAACTGGCACGCAATAGATCTGATAATTAATTTGTTATTTTTCATTTGATATTTGAAACGCCTAGTGTGGCCAATTTATCAGCCTTAAAAAAAATGGATAAATATCTCCTGATGCATTCCATAAAATGTTAATAGGGAAATCTGAGAGAGAGTTTAAGTGTTTATGTCATTATATTCGTTCGCTTGTTAAAAAAGAGTTATTGCTGTTTCCCTCTGTACTTTATGTCTGTGTGTATATATGTATATATATATAGGTATATATGCATTGCATGTATGTATGCATGCATGTATGCTTGTATGTATCTATTTATTTATAATTAATGTATGTATGCTTGTATGCATGCTTTTTTACAAGTACGTATGTGTTTGCCTCTGTGTGTGTGTGTGTCTCTCTGTGCGTGTGTGTGTTTCTGTGTGTGTGTGTGTGCTGCATACACATTATTATTTTATTGTATACATTTTCCCTAGGAAAAGGACAATGACATTTGCTCAGCTGGTAGAAATTAGTATCATTTCTTGCGTGTTCCAAACAGATACAAAAACACTGAAAAAATATACACACACAGGCGCATACAGTTACAGCACAGACGTAGATAACACGTCCATATCTCTTCGTAGAATCCTACACTTTTCGTGGCACTTGCTGGAAGAAAATAATTAAGGTAAAAATTGAGTGTTTGAACTTGATCTTTCAGTCCATCGCCTGTCAGGCAATCTAGTGACGAAATCTTTGGACCATTATCAACTTTTACCTTCCACTTAGAAAAACTGATTGTTTCTCGGGATCTGCTCGGAATCTCCGAAAAATCTCCGAAAATCTCCGGAAATCTTTCGGATTCTACGGAAGCGTCCAGAGAAAGACTGGACACCCATCTGACACGATTAGTTCGCTCGAACGCGCGCAGCTTGGCAAATAGGTTTTTCATCGCGTTACTTTCCAAAGAAAATGAATCCGAATTGCCATCATTTTGAAGTCCATCATTTGTGTAATTCGCTTAACTTCGAGTACCGATGCAACAATAAACAGAATCGATAAATAATTCATCATGTTAATGTTTACGACACCTCGATCTCGTACACGTTAATTCCTGTCCACACTAAATATGAATCAACGTTCTCAAACGTCCAGAGTTTTCAGTTGCTGTTGTTGTTTTTCTGCACTGACAAATTATCGCGTGTGTTTATAATATGCTGCGACGCCTTCATAACTGCACAAGAGACGATTTCTTTACAAAATGCATAACATGAATGCAACAATTAAAATTTCTTTATTTTTAAATGCTGTAAAAATGTAGAAATTTTATACATTATGTAATTGGACGATATAAATAAATAAATAAATAAATAAATAAATAAATAAATAAATAAACAAACAAATAAACAAATAAATAAATAAATAATTACATCAGTGCTAGAGACATAATAACATTCAAGTCACCAGGACTGGCATTCATAAAACTTTAAAAGCCTAGTTTTTGTTGTTAAACTATTCTCTACATCAACTACATTGCTAAATTTTATTAATGGAAGCAAAGCTTTCAATTACTTGTTGATCAAAACCTTTATATGTTAAGCAATTTGTCTAAATTATTTGTTTTTCATTACTCTGTGAACCAGCTCTTGTAAAATATAGTCCCATGTTAATAAACATATAGATGTTAACTACATATTATGCATTTCAAGTCCATTTTGTGTTTCAAAATGAATATAAAACCGATGCATAATGTGTGTTGTTTTTTTTTGTTCTTTTCTAAAGTTTGTTAGATTTTTCTTTTTTATTTAATTTTTTTTAAAAAAATTTATTTATTTATTTATTTATTTTTAGACGATATCTTTTAAAGGGAGTTTTAATCTTTTTTTTTTTTTTGATTTTTTTAAATATTATTCTTTTGTATTTTCAGCATTTTGATGATTAATGATCATATTTAATATTCCAGGCTATTAAAGAAAGTCTTTTTGACACAAAAAATTTATTATCGACAATTAGATAAGGCAGACACTGGAATCGTTTTAATCGAATTTAAACCGAACCGAATAAATGGATTAGAGTTTACATTTCGCCAACCCTAATTTACAGGTTTCTCGAGTTAAAAATACACAGTTCTAACCTATCACTTGATTTTCTGGAACCAAATGTGAAGTTTTGTTAATTTAAATTTGGATAAACGTAATCATTTACGTCTGCTTCGGGCTACGAGGAAAAGGCTAGTTAATAGATAGACTGGTATCGGGCGGATATCTCTTCGACTTGTCAACGAAAGCATCGTGTGTGGCGCAGCAGAATACGAGAACTGTTCATGATCTTCAGAAAATTTGCAGAATTTTATTTTTTATTTTTTTTTTTGTGTTTGCGGTTATGTGTTTCTTTTATAAACAATAGTTACTGTCGTTATTGTTTTGTATGTTTGTTGTTGTTTTTCAAAAAGAATTCACCTTAACGAAGGTAGATTAACATTATAAAATATTTTGTCATTATTATTATAAACCCAGTCATGAAAAGCCTTCTGTATATTTTATATTTAATTAAACACTTTAAAATATACAAAATGTGTGTATATATGTATGTCTGTATCTTTATATGTATATATGCATGTATGTGTTTGCTTTATTTATTTATTTCCTTACCTACTTATTTATTTTTCTGTGCTTTGTTGTTTTTTCTCTTCTATTTACATAGAAACATTTGCGTATAAAAATATACATAAACATAAACACACACGAATACAGATAATAATAAAAAATATGATTTGGCGATAGCGCGCTAGTTTTTGTAACTGCACACATTTCATGATTAGAAAGATAAATATATCTACTTTTCGCAGTTTTACTTTCTTCTTTTAAAAAAAAATTAAGTTTCGTGTGGTGAATATTTTTTTCTGTTTTAAACAAAGTTATCTGATGTTTTCAGATGAAGAGAAAAGTCAACAAGAATAAATCCATCATTAATTCATCTATCCATCCTTCGACCATCCATCCTTTCATTATTTCATCATCCATTAATTCATCCTTTCATTAATTCATCCATCCTCTCATTGTTTCATCATCCATCCATCCATCCATCCATCCATTCGTTCATTAATCTATTCATTCAGTTTCTCTTTGGTTCATTAATTAGCTAATGGTTAATGTTCCGAAATGGATTAAACCATTACAGTATTAATCATCCATAGATAAGCAATTCTCAGATATAAATAAATAATTTTTGTCGCCTATACATTATTATATGTTTTTTTCAAGGATTTTTAGGTTTTTTTTTTTTTTTTTAAATTACTTTTTTTAATGTTTTTTATTCGTGTTTTAGTTAGAAAACCATTAAAATAACGTAAATGTCTACGACAATCGAATCAAGTTGTTACAGGCAAGCAACTTTAATGACGAAGCAATCGAAAAGAAATAGAACTGAATTCATTTATATATAATGCCGTTTATTTTGTTTTACAACCATTAAGGATTCTAATTATTTGAAAGAGATTGATTTTACAGACAAATAAAGAAAGAAATACTAGAATTAAAATTACGCCTAGTTTCTATCAATGTGAGTCTACGCATGTGTGTGTGTGTGTGTGTGTGTGTGTGTCTATATCTATGTCTATATATATACACACACGTACTATCGATATTCCATGCTATTTACGAACTACGTGACTCTGACTATCAATATTAAGTTATCAAAACAGTATACAACGTACTTAAAATAAAATTACTCAGTAAAAGATAGACAAAAATAGATATGTCTTTGTCGCAGATATGATGATTCATTTATCATAAAGGATAATTTTTTTTTTTTTTTTTTTTTTTTTGGTGCTTTATCGACGACATGCCAAAAAGTATTTCTAGATTTTATACAGAATCTAATATATATTTCATTAATATAAATATCAAACGTCTTTTCTTTGGCTAGGAGGAAATATCAGTTATAATAAACTTGATGGCAATCCAATTTACAACCGCTGTTAAGAGATATTTCTGATTTTATTATTTTTCGTTTTATGTGCAGGCATACATACATATAAGAGTGCAGTAGGTATTACATATCTGTGGGAATAAGTGAACGTGTATATATGTGCTGCAAACCGCTAAATATACTTATCAATACGAGCATACGTGCATGTATGAGTATATATATATATATATATTTTTTTTTGACATATACACGTACACTTTTAGATGCAGATAACACTTTCAGATTAGCTGACACGTACATAAATATGTGTGCATCCGCATGTTTACATGGGCTCGTTAAGCGTGTGGTGTTAAATGTACACAAATGACGCCTGTCTCGCTGAGAAGTATTTAGCGGTCGAGATTAACACCCAGCAGACGTATCAAAATTTAAAATAAACTCACCATAAAAATTTTTTTTACAGAGCTAGACGCAAACCTGATCACCAGCTTTGGATGCGCAGAATATGTAAACAAATTATTTGACATTAAAATAAACAGTTTCTTATTTCCAGAAATTTTTGGCGAACTTTTACCTGTTCTCCGCGATATTCTGAGTAAATAAATAGAATGTGATAGGAAAATAATTGAAGTGCTATTTTTATAGCCGTTTCTTATGCAGTGGGATGAATGAGAGCAAAGAAGATGAATGGAGACAAATCTAAACTGTGTTTACAGAATTAGAAAATGTGTTTGTTTACATACAGGCGTACAAACGTAGATGCATAAGTTTTATATACATACATATATATATATATATAACACATTAATTTTGAGGAACGTGCGTATCATTTCGAACTCTCTCTCTCTCTCTCTCTCTCTCTCTCTCTCTCTCTCTCTCTCTCTCTCTCTCTCTCTCTCTCTCTCTCTCTCTCTCTCTCTCTCTGTCTCCGTGTGTGAAGTATAATGCTTGTATAATTATATATATTTGTATATAATATATTAATTAATATGTAAACTTTAAAAATATTACAACACACTAAAAATGTATTTCTGTTGTCAGTTACTGGATGTGAAATGCGATAATTCTGACATATATGTTCAAATGAAAAACACTAGTTATTATAATTATTATTACATCATCATCATCATCATCATCATCATCATCATCATCATCATCAACATTATTATTATTATTATTATTTCATTACTTAAAAGGAATCTTCAGAACACACCCACTAACGAACAGGTAAGGACAAACCACAGACTTTGTTAACAAGTCGCTTGAAACAAGAAACGATCGAACGTACGCATCGATCCTGCGACTTCTCTACAGGTTCGTCTGTCTGTGTGTGTGTGTGTGTTACACATTCTCTCTCTCGTTGACGTCTAATGGAGAGAGATCATAAATAATTATATCCTTAATCACATTCACTATCTATCATTTCACTTCGGCACGGGACATCGTTTCCTTCCTTTTAATTTTATAGTGATTTAGCTGCCGAACCATTTTTGAAACCAATTACACGAAATCGAGAAGATGCATGGCGGTTGTCGATGAATCTTTTATTCGCTGGAACATAAAATAAAAGTACGAAGCTCCAAGGACGCCTAAAAACGTTTTAATATTACAGGTTATGGAGTGAGAAATGTGAGCTGTAAATATTATTATCAGAAAAAAAAAAAAAAAAAAAAAAAAAATTGTTTTTGCTTTCAAAACCTGGTTACATTTACTCACCTGCAGCTAGGTGTATCATACAGTTAATCTTTGCGAGAGAGAGAGAGAGCATGATGGAAAGTAATATGTTATTGTGTTATTTTGAGACAGTTCACAAATAACCTTCGAAATGAAATGCAAAGTTATACATCGCGGCAAGTTACATTACAGGATTACTGTAGTAGAATGAATTATTAGTTTTTTTTATTTCTGTTGGAATTGTGAATTAATAACTTTATGTTGCTATTTCGGTTTTACTGCAATGAAAGAAATCAGGGAGCATTTTCGCTGTATGTCTGTTTAGTATATATTCTTTATATGTATATGTGAATGAGAGAGAGAGAGAGAGAGAGAGAGAGAGAGAGAGAGAGAGAGAGAGAGAGAGAGAGAGAGAGAGAGAGAGAGAGAGAGAGAGAGAGAGAGAGAGAGAGAAAGATTATGATATATTGATACATTGTTGGAAGAAATTATAATAAAATTTATATATGTAACTGAAATGAGATAAAATCAAATAAAGTAAAATGCAAGCATACGCCTAGAGACATATACAAATAAGATATGTAAAACTTCTTCTTAAAACAGATACACCTGTATATAATTTAGTATTTAAAAAAAAAAAAAAAAAATACAAAATACTAAATAAAAAGATAACTGATTCCATCCATCAAGCCGTGGCTATGTTAGTTTTCGTAATGTGAGAGTTTTTATTACAGAGTGAGGACGTCTTGCTACTTTATTAATGGTAAGAATATTGAATGATCAATCAAAGAATGCACAAGGGAAAGTTATTTATAGTCCGACGAGTATTTCATTAAATTACCAAATACCAGAAACTGATAATAACACGGTTCCCAGTAGACGTCCAGACAGCGTCCCTATTAGTATTCGATGGATTTATGTATGAATGTTTGCTTGGATCTTTGTGTGTGTGTGTGTGTGTGTGTGTGTGTGCGCGCGGTATGGATGTATGTATATGTATGTGTGATGTATATATATTTGTGTATTATATGTGTAAGCCTAAAATGACATAAAATGTTACTACTGAAAAAGAATATTTATTTAAAAATTGAACATGCATTTATTTTTTAACTATTATATAACATCCATTTGTTTTTTAACTATTATATAACATGGATTTATTTTTTAAATATTACATACATTTTTATTGTTTTTTAATTTTGAAAGCTACAGTTTACCAGTATGTGCATCAATTAATAATTAACAATATCACAATTTGCAGATTATAAGAAAGCTTTTTATTATTGTATTTTGTTTTTCTTATTTCTTTTTTCATCTTTAATCAAGAGTTGAAATTTAATTTCAGTGATTAGTTAACTTTGCTGTTAAATTCACTTACCTCCGTTTCTGTCTTTGGTCTGCTGGATGTTTCGTTCACCATCAAACCTGAAAAATTCTAAACAATTTCAGTTAACATCCCAAATTTAGACACAACCAATTTAAAATAATTTGTTTCTTACGTCAGAGGTCGCGACAAATCATTTGACGAATATATTGATATCCATATAAAACTAAGATTATATTTATATATATATATATATAAAATTATCTATCGTGCCTGTTCAAATAAATTGTAATAATAATATATATATATATATTATTGCAATTTATTTGAATATATTTATTATTGCAATTTATTTGAACAGGTACGATAGATAATTAGGAAAGTAAAGGTGTTGAATATTGGCTTTTACCTTTCATGGTACGTTGCTTTTATTGTTCAGATAAATAAATAGTTTTAATCTCAATTAACTGATAAACATTTTTTTTTTTTTTTTCCAAACAGCATTCAGCCGATAATAAATATGTAAAATAAACACTGAAAGAAGCTTTCTGGCTTTCGTCAACGGCAGAATAATTAAATTTAGTTGACCATAGACGAATATTCGACATACAATTAACCGTACATTAGTTGGGTTGGCTACGGAATAAGCTTTATTGCATCTTTTAACCTACTAAAGTTGATGACAACCGGAAAGTACAAATCTACAAATCCATTTATCAATAGAAACAGTCGTTATCCTCTGTCATCGGCTTCAGACGGTTTCACGCATGGAAAGCCAGGAAAGGACAGAAATGTTTGTTTATGGACGCCGTGGTACATTTTCTGATTAACCGCCGTTGTTAGACTTCAAATTCAGAGTAATAGCTAACATGAGCAAACTCCCTCGCTACAGTCGTCTGTGTCTTTGCGGTTTAAATAGCATAAATACAGTAATTACCGCACTGGAAGGTAGAGTTTCATTACAAGAGTGATTTTTTTTTTTTCTTGTTACAGATAATTGCGATATGCTACCTAATCTTGTCTTGGTTTGAAAATCCCCGTTTCTGGATTGTTGTTTTTGGACTAACATCTTCGTAGCTGCTTTTTCTTGTTTCCAAATTAAATCATAAATCTAATATGCGTATCAGCTTTATCTTGTGAATATATTATTTAACACTGAGCATATTATTATATTTGATTTTATAGTTTAAATTCGATCTAGCATTCATGTTAAAGAAATCAGTTATCTATCGCTTATTACATGTGGAAATTGGAATCAGATAACCAATACATTTTTTTTTTTTAAACTTTACTAAAAATATATTTATTACTTACTCTCGCTTTTTTTTTTTCATGAATCAAAATATATTTTAATAGCTGTGTTGATTTGCTGTCGTTCTAATGCAACGATTTCGTTAATTCAAAACTTATTTTAATTTGTGTGATCTTTTACCCTCGTTTCACGCTTTACGTTTTTTTTTTCACAGATCTCTGCTAACTTTGGCTAAATGAAACTAACTCGGGCACCAGGTCTCGACTGGAATCAATGTCTTGACTTCCAATCTGCATCAGAGGCACATATCGATTCCGAAAATTTCTTTATTTGGATTGCACAGTTTTAGCTATCAATTAGACGCCGAAGCCGTATGAAAGACTTAAATAAATGATGCGCTTTAAATTGAGGAGGAATCCACGTCACATCACGTGCTGACATTTACTCTCGGAAGAGGAATGGCGGTCTTCTGTTGTCTCCATTTCGAGAACCTTTCTTTAAAGTAAACAACGTCGCCCGTAGCAGGATGACCGATAATGATGGATCAGGCGCAAATTCCGAAACCATTCGAAAATGTCATACGGCAGATTGGAGGAAATTAGCTTGTATGTTTGAAACAAAAGCCGTGTCGCTTCGAATGGTTAATGGCAGAAAAATGGTGCAAAATAAATATGTATGACGTATTTCTTTCCCTGACGTAAGATTATGAAATGTTATATGTGAGACGAAATGGGAAACAACTAATTCTAGAAGATTTTTTTTTTTTTTAATTTTTTTTTTTTTTCCTATTTTTGTGACGTTGTTATTTAGCTGCTCAAGATAACAATAAACAGCTTATTTTTGTGTCCTGTGAGTTCTTAATAACAACATATTCAGATCAATGGTATACTATGAACTCAAAATAAGGAAAACCAACGGGCGATCATCATCATCTCATCACATCTGTCTATCTATCTATCTATCTATCTATCTATCTATCTATCCATATAAAACCAACCGAAATATCTTGAAGATAAAAATAAATCCCACTTGGGTTGGGTAGCCAAAATCTTACTCATCGGTGACCAGTGTTAAAATTAAGACCCACGACAGGACGTAACGATGTCAAACAAACTATTTTATATACTTTCTAACAGATATTAAACATATTAATAGATAGGTAGCAGGCATCTTCAACAATTCTAAAATAATTTCACTGCTATTGAATTAACATATATGGGTTTCGTTTGCCTAGGTTTAAGCAAGACAAACTCCGATTCTGTGCTATAAACATATTTTATATAAATTACAACGTCTAGAATGAAATGTACTTCTTACTTGAATAAAGATTTCATGTAAATATTAAACGGTTTTTATCATCTTTTTTTCTCAAAAATTGGCATTCAGAACAACAATATATAATAAACATCAAGAACAACAACAACAATAATAATAAAATAAATCAGGTTTTTTTCGAAATATGAGGCTGTTTGCCAGTGATTTTCATATTGAAGCAACAAATGCATACGTAACACAGCGAGTGAAATAGAATGTAAGCAGACATCTCTAACGACTTGTTTATAGTTGTTTTGGAAACGTGTTTGGAAAAAAAACTACTACTATTAATAATACGTATGTGCATTATTATGTATTATTATAGTTGTTATCAGGATTATTATAATTAGAAATGTATTCATGTTATTTATTTATTTATCTGTCTTTCTACATATCTATATCTATCTGTCTATCTATCTATCTATCTGTCTATCTATCTATCTGTCTGTCTGTCTATTTGTCCGCTAGTAAAGTGTACGTTGGTAAATGTGTATTTTTCCCGATTAATATTTAATACTAAGTTGATTGTATGGATCATAATAATAATAATAATAATAATAATAATAATAATAATAATAATAATAATAAAAAAAAAAAAAAAATAAAAAAATAAAAACAGCATAGTTCTTAATATTTCATTATATTTAATATTATTATTATTATTATTTATTATTATTATTATTATTATCATTATTATTATCATTATTATTATCAAAAGATACATGAGAGTGAACTAATAAGATAGTTATAATTTTGTAATAATAAAGTTATAAGACCTGTATGTGTGATTACGTGTATAAACGTATATGTGTGTTTGTGTGTGTGGGTGCGCGTGTGTGTGTGTGTGTGTGTGTGTGTGTTTGCGCTCACGCGAGTGAGCTAGTACATGTATTAATGGGAATGCACCATCAAAAATGTTTGTTTCGGAGTAATTTAATAAACCAGCACTAAGTTATTTTTCAAAATTACGTCTTCTGCTTGTAGAAACCTACTACTGAGATACGTCCCGTGATTTCCTATTTGTAACGGAATTTGTCACTGCAGAACAATGTGAATGAGAAGAGACATGAAGTAGGATATATGCCAGCACAATTATGATTAACTCTTTTTTTTTTCCAATTCCAAACATTTTGCTGGAGCACAAAAAACAAAGAAATGGAAAATAAAAAGTAGGACCTAGAAAAACAATTATCTTTTCGTTCTGCGACATGCTATGCCATCGGTTTTTAGGCATATAAGTCGTACGAACGAATCACTCTTCTTTTCTGAGTTAACTGCAGAGGTTTAAGGTAACCAAAATAGGCTCGACTCTCATAATAAACTTTATTTTGCAGATTCTCCAGCTTGTGAAAAACAATACTTAATGCAAAGATTTCCTTGTTTATTCGTTTATGCAATTTGCTAAATAATTCAACAGTTTTCTTATGTGTATTTTTAAAATATATTTTATATATGTATTTCTTTTTGTTTTGAGTAGATTTTAAATTATTTTCATCAACACCATTATCCTATTTCTTCTTCATCATCAACATCTTCTTCTTCTTCTTCTTCTTCTTCTTCTTCTTCTTCTTCTTCTTATTATTATTATTATTAACACCACTCCTTAATAAACATTTACATTCTTTTATAAAATTAAAAAAAATAATAATCATACACCTCAGAAATATAATCTTATCCACTTATATTCCAGAAACTATTTATAAAACTCATTTAAGAAGGCCACTTCTGTAATAAAAAAAAATAAAAAAAAAAAAATAATTATTTTAAAACTTCCTCATTTAATTACGATAAGACTTATTAACTATACAAAAGGGAAATCACTCTTGGACGTTGGCGTTACGGCTTAAATAACCCTTCATGAAAGTGTCGACGTTTCGTGTGAATTATAAGTTTATTTTTCTAAGACTGGGAGTACAAGTAAAACCTGTCAATTAGTTACTGTGAGCTTGATGTGAACTGTTTTCGACCTTCCAGAGAATTACGGCTTCGTTAACCTACGATTTTTTTTTTTTCACTGAGAGTCTATTTTCAAAAGCCAATGATGTATACTTTGGCCCATGATCAGGAGGATGGTCAGACGGACTCGTGATAAACACTTCCACAGTTTATCATTTTATCTCAGAAATCAGTCTCGATGGTTTTTCCGCTGAGCCGTTTTGCTTCCAGTCTCAGTTTCACTGGTTTGTTTAAAACTGTGGTAGGCGTTTTCATGACTGCGGGACGATTGATTAACAGAGCAAGTTGATAAATTAATTTCGATAGCGATTTTTCTTTCACACATAAAAAAAATACACACACATACATATACACACAGAGATCCACAATGACACAACAAACATACAAATGTATATGTACTTTCGAAACTTCAGTTATTATTAGTTATATATCATCTCTGTGGCTTGTCAGTATCATCATCATCATCATCATCATCATGGTTGCTGTCATCGGTGCTACAACTGCCGGCACTATTCCAGAACAGTTATTATTGCTGTAACAACTGTCGATGCTGTTGTTTCACGTGAACCAGTCGTCGTCCTACCGCTGACACCAGAAACCACGTTTCTTAATTTGATTGTTTCCAGCGCCAGGTTTCACAGCAGGCAAACAGAGCGCATGCAATAGACTGAGATTCCGACACAAGTAATAGATGCTCCCAGCTGCCATTCCGAGCCATCGTTCTGTTTACGCTCGATGTATTTGCTTATGGAATTAATCTTCAGAATAAATCTGTGATGCGTAATTCAGCACACATTCGTATTTAGAGCACGTGTTTAAATTAAGGCTTCCTATCTTCTTTTTTTTTTTTTTTTTTTTTTTTTTTTTGTTGTTGTTAGATAATAATGGATTGCAAGCACAACATCAAGAACATGTGTGTGCGTATGTGATGTAGATATTGTACATGTGTGAACATATTTAATAGAGTGGGTTATTAACAGTTTATTAAAGTATTAAAAATGGAAATCTGGATATCCGGCAGCTTATACATTTCTGTATTTTTTTTAGTTTATTTTTTTTTTTTTAAAAAACAAAAAAAATTAAAAAATTAAAAATTTAACTTATTTATTTATTTATTTATTTACTACTACTGCTACTACTACTACTACTACTACTACTACTACTACTACTACTACTACTATTATTATTATTATTATTATTATTATTATTTTGATATAGGTCATTACATTATGTTTTATGTATCTATATTTCTCTCTCTCTTTTTCTCTCTCTCTCTCTCTCGCTCTCTGTCAGTCTCTGTATAAATACATACACACACACACAACACACACACACACACACAAGCTCGTATTTCTACATTTGTATTCCACTCAATAGTCTCTACGACACAGAACTTGAAATACAACACCCGTAGACACTCAGAAACGATCTCACGCGTTATCTGAATAACTATTGCTGTGATTATACGTAATACAAACGAAAGTTCCTTTCTGTTTTCAGTTAGCATGAAGACACTAAATTTATCAATTTAAATGATAGTTCTCTGCGAGATGATTAATTGAAATATTTTCGTTCCCTTTTTTTGCCATGTAGTGCCTCGATGGGTTAATACAATTCTTGCTCCAAATTTATTGGAAACTGCTAACCGTAGAGAGAAGAACTGATCTGGCTTGGCTGCGTCTGAATCCAGACATTGTACAATAGCCAGACAAAACAACAACAACAACAACAACAACAACAGCAACAACAACAACACACACACGCACACACAAAAGAAAAAACCCAATGAATTATACAAAATAATATCATAAACATTTCGTAGTGACTAAACTATATAAAAAACAAAACAAAAAAACTATTAATATACGATTTAGTCTGTTAAACTATTAACACACGTAAAATAATGTACCTATTCGTTTTATTCAACTATATAAAGAGACAAATTATCCAGTAATAATGACAAGCAGGCACGTTTTTAAAATACTAAATTAAGAAGAATTGATTTTGCGAAATGATATGAAACACGAATAATCAAAGACGTATTATGCAAAATAATATATAACTATATAACTATAAATCAACAACAACAACAACTACTACGACAACAACAACAACAACAACAACAACAACAATAATAATAATAATAATAATAATAATAATAATAATAATTAAAAACGAAATATGCCAACCAATATAAGAATATTCATTATAAAATGAATATCAGTGACGAATGATGCAAAGCAATATAAAGATATTGATTTTAAACAAACTATCAAAGATGTAATATAAAACATAACATGACGTTAGTTTTAAACCATCAAGTTGCATTTTAAAAAATAA
This sequence comes from Chrysomallon squamiferum, assembly GCA_012295275.1. Classification (NCBI taxonomy): domain Eukaryota; kingdom Metazoa; phylum Mollusca; class Gastropoda; order Neomphalida; family Peltospiridae; genus Chrysomallon; species Chrysomallon squamiferum. Next base: position 10,815,420 of record CM022679.1, read on the forward strand.
TATGTAACATAGACTCACACTTACCTAACAAAGACAAATTATGTAAAATAATATTATTAACATGTGCTCATGCTGACTTATCACAGACGAATTAAGCAAAATAACATGTACATGTGCTGATTCTGATCTAACAAAGACGAATTATGTAAAATAATATGTACATGGGCTCACACTGACCTAACATAGGCGAATTATATTTAATAAATATGTGTATAGACAGACTCACAGTGAAATATTATGAATTAATTAACGCGAGACTCGAGACTTTGTGATGTTTTTATTACGAGGATGATTGGAAACGCCTTGTCTTTCAAATTCTTCACTGCAGCTCTGACTTCCTACGGTAAGATAACATCTTTTCTTATCTAAAGCTCCTCTGTGTAGATAACTTTCGTCTCGTAATGAGAAACCATGGCACGAGGGTTTTGATTGTATAGCGTGTGTTATCAGAGCGCTTCCAAGTGTTACGTCGTTAACTAGCAAACAAAACTATACAGCATGTCGTTCAGATTTGATTTAATGTACAAACTGTTTGGAATTTCTCTCTTTTTTTCTTCTTTTCTCTCTTTTTTTTTTTTTAAAAGTGTTTTATGTTTTCTTTAGTTTTTTGGGGGGTTTTTGTGCGTGTTTTGTGTGGTGTGTGTTTTCCTAATTTTTTTTAAATTTATTTATTTATAAATATATAATTTTTTTTAATGATTTCTTTCTTGGTTATTTATATTACTTTATTTCAGTCTTTTTTTTTTTTTTTTCTTTTTTTTTTGCTTTTTCCTTGTTATGTTTTTATTTTATTTTATTTTATTATTTTTAATTTTTTTTTTTGTTGTATCATCTTGTTATTCGTAATGATATGCTTCTTTTAAAAACTCATATTTAATTTCTTAAAATTATTTTACAACATTTTATCTATTTTTCTATGTAGTTTATCTATCTATCTATCTTTCTGTATCTGTCTATCTGTTTCTCTCTCTAACTATCTGTCTGTCTATCCATCTATCTATCTATCTATCTATCTATCTATCTGTCTGTCTGTCTGTCTGTCTGTCTGTCTGTCCGTCTGTCTGTTTATCTGTCTGCCTGTCCGTCTGTCTCTTCAGTTTATTTCTTTCTTCCATCTTTATCAGTTCTGGAAAATTTTGAGTTGTTAATTTACATTCTTCATTGTTTAAATATACTAATTAAGAAACGGTAAGGATCAAGGACCACTGTTATTATGTGTTTATGTTTATATTGATCTGCCATTGTGTTCGTTAAAGTACATCAGTGTTTATACGTATGTTTATACGTGAACTTTTCCTTTTATATATTTCTCAAGATTTGATAAAAATTGAAATTAGGTATTTCACTTTAATCAGTCAATCTCTCTCTCTCTCTCTCTCTCTCTCTCTCTCTCTCTCTCTCTCTCTCTCTCTCTCTCTCTCTCTCTCTCTCTCTCTCTCTCTTACTCTCTCTCTCATAAATATGTATGTGGATATGATAAATATGTTTATGGATTTTTGTTTATTTTTGTTTTTATTATTATTATTATTATTTTCATTATTTGTTTGTTTTTTTGTTTGTTTCTTGATTTTGTTATATTTTGCAGTAAATTATTTGTACGTGCAGCTTTGAACAATCCCCCACCCAAAACAACAACAACAACAACAACAACAGCAACAACAAAAATCCAAGGGGAATAATCGGATAATTTTTAAAGGCGCCAGTTCAGAACTAGTTTGCTCCCTTGACGTGAAAAAAACAACAACAAAA